>JAFIDI010000015.1:32500-619329 GCA_020280125.1 Kurtzmaniella quercitrusa var. comoensis (nom. nud.) | reverse complement strand
AAGCTTCATAAACTGGGTAATTACTATCGGCGCGTCAGGAGACCAAGGCTAAAATTAAGCAGCTTGCGCTTGCAATGAAAGAGGTTCAAAAGGGAGAAGAACAACGCTATTTAGACCTCAAGTTGCAACCAAGCCACCCCGAACTTTCTAGTGATGCCTTGATTTTACGGTTGTACAAGGACGCAAGCGAATGTCCAATTTGCTTCTTGTACTATCCCCGTAATATGAATGTCCTGCGCTGCTGTGCTCAGCCAATCTGTAGTGAATGCTTCGTGCAAATCAAGCGTTTAGATCCGCATCCTCCCCATGAAGAGCAAGGTCCCGATGGAGTTGCTGGCGGCAACACCAGTAACGCAAACAATAGCAATGGCCAGTCTGCCACCGCTCAGGACAACCCTGCCTCGCACACTCTCATTTCCAAATCGGCTAATTGCCCATACTGTGGATGGAAGATTTTGGTGTTACTTACGATCCACCCCTCGATGTGCACACTGGACCAGATGGGCAAAAACCTGGACTTGGCCACAGACTTCAGATACTTTGCGTACAACTCCGCAAGCAAGGGCCAGAAGGAAGCTGCTGGTAGCCGCAGATGCCCCTGGAGTAGTTTCCATCGACCTCATCCGGCCGGACTGGGAGGCTAAGCTTACTTCGGCGCGTAGTAAACTAGCCAGAAAGGCTGCTGCAGCCTCGGCGATTCACGCACTGAATCTTCTTTTGGGTGATGATGAAGCTGGTGCCAGTCTGACTAATGCAGCGCGGGCTAGTCTGGCAGAAGAACGGATGATACAGGAGGCCCTTAGACTAAGCTTGCTCGATGAAGAGGAGCGTCAGGCCAAGGAAAGCAGAAAAGAGAGGAAAGAGGGTAAGGAAACGAGACGCAAGGCTAGTCTTAGTAAGAATGTATAGAGCATGAGATACGGATTCGGAAAGTAGTAGTTTTAAAGCATGTACTAAGATTTTAGTGGTCGAAGTTTTGAAAACGAGGAAGTAATTGATTTTTGGCCTAAATGCATTGCAAGAGTATGAAACGCAATAATGAAGTATCTGACCATAAAGATAGTAAGTTTAAGTAATTAACGGTATTGATGCATCTGAATGAGTTGTATTTAGCTTTGAGGCAGACGAAGTCTCATGTGTATAGGTAATTCAAGCAAATTCTCTTGCTCGAAAGAGATTTGACCTTGACAAAGTGTCCGACTCTAGCTCCTTTGTCCCTGAAAGCTTGTATGACGCTTCAAAACAGAACCTGACCGTATATAATTGGAATTGCTGAACCTTATTCGAAATAAGTAAGTGCCTCCGAATTGGGAGATTTTTCTGCCAATTTTGAGACAAGCGTCAAATAATTGACATTATAAGACCAAAGCCGCATAGACAAATTGCTTGCATCAATAGAGTCTGTCTAAAGCGCCAAATTAGTACCCTATTGCCTCGTCAAGTACAAAGACTGCCAAGTTTATTGAAGGAAATTATGTAGCATTATTCTTTACAGATCGAAAGGACTGATTTTCCTAGTATTTCATTACGGAAAATGACGTAGAGGTTAAAAGTTTATAGCATTGGCCTTTGGTGAAAGAATAGGCGATGGCGCATGGGCAGTCATCTCCGAAAGAGGAAAAAAACTTTGGGTGCACAGGGGATATCAAGGAGTGGGAGATGCGAGGAGTAAGGAACCAGATCTAATTAGATTAATTTTGTAAGCGAGAGAATACCACTATGAAGGGTGAGACCAAATATGTCGCAACGTAACGACTTGATCGGGTAGCCAGGTAGAGTCCAGCATTATGAGTGTTTAAGATAGAAGCGAGATTATGAAATTACGATCGACAGAAAGCGGTTCGACCGGCACGTCCTTAACAATTGTAGGTTCTGCGTGACAAAGAGATCTAATTCTATTTACCAATTGGGTAGTTTCCATTTAGCGTTCTAAAATAGAAGCCTCGGAAGAATTTAGTGGAACGCTTTTAAGTCGTCGTCAGAAAAATTTTTCCTAATACGGGTTCACTGGGAGAATGAGCAATAAAGACTAGCGTTGGTTTTTCTACTATGACAGGTTACTAGTGGGAAAGTATAGAACTCTACATGGCTACTGCTAGGTATGGGTATGACGCGTCAAATCTTAGAATATAATTGTCGAATTAGATTGCACTAGGTGTTAGCCCCTGTAGTACATTCATACTTCCAACGGCCGCAGTGACATTCAGCGCAGTACCGCGTTTTGCATGGTGATGCGCATTATTGTAAATGCTGATTACCGCAGTGATACGAGCGTTTGCGCAGGCCGTGCGCAGGCGAGCTCGCAGCGCAGATGAGGTGAAACGTTTGAGGATAACGGTTGGTGGTGTGGATTAGGTAACAGTTTACGGATTATTAGCTGGGTCTCAACACATGCGAAGTAGAAAATTGGGCTCAAATAGTCATTGAAGGGTCCATTACAAGGGGAAGCGTCGAATCTTGTCCCGCATTTAGGGCAACCCATTGCATGTTGATCCCAGACAGTCACCAAGCAGAGTTGCTAGCACCAGCAAGGATCCGAGACATACACAAAAGTGGGCAAGGAGTGGCATGAGAAGAGTACGGCGTTGGAGATTAATGTTTCATCAGGATCTATAGTGTTTCATCTCGACCGAGGTAAAGGAGTCATTCCAGGTTCTGGGTCTCACAAAGGAGGGGCGAGGCAACTTCCCCCAGCAACTTTACTTCTCGCTTGGGTCCATCATCCTGTACTGAGCGGTGAAAAGTATCTTTCGTCTAAAAAATAGTGCCAAATTGATTACAATTTTTTTCTTCTGCAGCTTATGCGAGATAATAAGCGGTAATTTACATTGCTCATCAAACGTGCATCAAGGCCTATTGTAAGATTCCAGGCCACCAGCAGTAGAGATGCCTCTTCATAAGATATGCTATGAAACCTTTCATCAGATTACCTCGAGTAAACTTTACCTACCTTCAAAATTCCACCTCATCCTCGTAACTATGTTTGTGGCCTCATTAGACCCTTCTTTAGTGCTCGGTTCCACCCTTCGTACCTTCGCTCGCGTCTGTAATCGTCCTCGCAACCACCGCTAAAAATAAATGCACCCCGAGAGGAATGTGCCATAATAAGCCGCTGAACTCAATAGTACCAGCAGGAATATTGCGTATTTCACCGCTCTGTGCGGCTCATAACAGTTTAACGGCATGTCAGATGAGTTGAATCGAAACCCAATTCTCGCGTCTTTTTCTTACCCCTTCTTCGATCACCTGGTTCCGTAAAAATTGTTATAACCACACCTTTTCGTTTCCTACCTGCTGGAATTATCTGGTGATTAAGCATCAACAGCACTTTAAATTGACCAACCAGTGTGCATATGTCTGACCCGGTGCTACTGCTTCCGACAAAGCTCTTGGTGGACCGCCATCTAAGAATTCGAGAGGTTCCGAAAACCCTTCAAGAATGTGCTGCTCATGATACCGATATCGTGCTTAAAGTGAAAATGACAGGAGTGCTGTTTAAAAGGGATTTCCTGCTTTATCAATCTCAATTAAAGACTAAAGCTGTGGTCCCAGGAAACAAGATAGTAGCGAAATTGCATCAATCTTTAGACCCAACGATAGCCCCTGGAAAATATTTGATCTTTCCTTACTCTACCTGCCATTTGCAGCTGGCTCAAGTAAAATGTGATAACTGCTTGGCCATTGAAGCCCAGCTCACAAATCTTGATGTAAATTACTCGAACTACCATATTTTCGCTAAATACCCCTGCCAAAGTCAATGGGAATATGGCCTTACCATTGATGGAGGTCTTCAAGATTTTATAAAAGTCAAATCCGCTGCAAGTTTGATTGAGATACCAGAATCCCTCCTGAGTCATGACTGCTGTTTCCTCATAGATATTGCTTTGCCCTTCTATGTTTATGTCAGAGATACTTTTCATGTACAACAACGGCTCAAGTCACTCGACCCCGCTGTCGGTACACCCGAACCAATTCAAATGGTGGCCACTCTGGCTCAGGCTGGCGATATTGTTCACCTGAAAATTCTCATCGTGTTAAACAATATGGCTAAAGAGGTCAATGAAGTGTTATTGGTCCTCAATCATTTCGGAATGGACCGCAAAAATGTAGATATAATTGACCGCAAACAAGACATCGATCCCAAGAAATCATATTCATACGCTTTCGTTTTCAATTGCGATCTTGCAAGAGCTGCTGCTCGAGCTCTCAGTACAGGTTTAGAAGCTACCAAATCCCGCTACCAACTTGTTCTTTTCAACCAATACGACTCTAAAATGTTAAGTAACTCCCGATCTTTCGAAAGAGAATTTTCTGATGTTTCAATCACTCATTTCCTGCTTCTGTTCAAAGACAAGCTTAGTGCTGTTGAGCTTATGAATATGGTTTCGGAACTTAACATCGGTACTAAAAATGAAACCAAAGATTGCAAAAAAGTCGACAAAAGGCTGAAGGATGAAACACTTGGAAAGCAGCGCAAGCCTTGTAAAGGGAAAGACTCTAAACAAGTCGAAACAAATGTCAAAAAGTCCAAGAATTCAAGCCCTGAAATGTCTGGTACAAGCAGTAAAAAGGAAGCCAAGGGAATCATGAAGTCTACGATCGTTAACAGAGATAGCAAACATTCATCTCCAGATGACCCAATCCCAAATTCATTGCCAACCGATGAGTACGAAGGTGGCCGACCTTCATTTTCATCGATGGAAACCCAAGTTTCATCATCTGCATTTTCGGAGCATCTGGCATCAACTCTGATGTCCTCACTCCTGCTGAATGAGCGTAAGGTTAAGACTGTGCGCTTTAAGCTGGAAGAACCTACTCAAATACAGCAAATATCAGCAAAAAAATTGAAATTGCCCTCGTGGTTTTGGTACGAATGTGATTACTCTTTATGCAGTGTTTTTGATCAGAGAGAAGAAGGTATGGACGGGTTCCATAGCGTTCTCCAAATCAATCAAATGTTGCAACAAGAAATAGATACCAGAGTTTGTTACATCAAGCGTGTGAAGGGAAAGTCTTTAAATGCATTTTTGTTTCACTAAATCATTTTGACAAAGGCCTTACACGCCACCATCAATTCCATTATGTATAATAGACCGCTACTATCCGGATCATTTTAATTCTAATTTGTGAATCTATATTTATTTTATTCATTATGCAACTCCTTCTGTAGTAAATTCAGCCTTCGGACCAAATTATGCATTATTTATCAGAACCCAATTCTTTGAATGTATCAGTGAGTACGTCTCTTAATTTAAACAAATTCAACACTCTCAACTTCTCATTATTGAGATGGGCATTATCACTCGCCTGTCCGCAAGGAATTTGTGCTGCAGGAGCGTTAAAGGCCTTCTCCAAAAATCTTACCAGAGGAATAGAGCCACCCTCACGAATAAACAACGGCTCAGGTACCAGAGGACCCCAATTTTTTTTCAAATTCTTAAACAAAATTTGATAAACCTGGTTCAGTGGGTCACCAAGCCAAGGTTCAGCCTCGTGAAATATATTTACCGAGACATCATTTTCAGAATTTAAATCTTGGGCCAAACCTTCAACATATTGACAGAGCAGATTTTTGATTTTCGAGAGATCTTGGTTAGGTACAACTCTTATCAGAATCAGAGCACTAACAGTTTGAGGAATAACAGTATTATTATTGGGTCCTGAAAATTCCATTTTGTGCACTGTAAGAGAAGGATTTCTCCATTTAGCAACCAACTGCTTCACGTCCTGCTCTCTAATTTTCTCATAAAATTCGATCTCCTGTTGACTAAGAGGAAGAACATCATCGTAGAAGCCTGGAATTCTAACATTGCTATCTTTGGGATCTACCAATTGGCTGAGAATATGAATTAAATCCATGGATGGCTCTCGCAGTACACCTCCCTCAACACCAGAATGACGATCTGGTTGTTCAGATTCAACAGTGATGGTGGCATTGATGACTCCACGGAGACCGTAATTGAGACAAGGAACTTCGTCATCCAACCAGTACAGATTTGAAAGCATGACCCAATCAATATTCCCGATCATCTCTTTGTTTTTCGTGATAACATCCTGAAAGCCAATGGATCCACATTCCTCCTCACCCTCAATAATGAAAACCACATCGCATGAAAGTTGTTTTTTATGAAACAACTCAGCTACAGCAAAAATGGCGGCCAACGTGGGTCCTTTGTTATCAGATACACCTCTACCGTAGAGATTTTCTTGTTTCGGTGTAAGACAAAAGGGGTCAGTGTTCCAGTTGTTGTCCACCATCGCATCGACAACGTCATAATGAGCATACCACAAAACTCTGGGGGTTGGCTTTTCAAGGCCATTGTCGGGTTGTGTTCTGCGGAACATCAGATAAACTATGGGATTCCCAGTCTCCACAGGAATCAATTTGGTGTTAGACGCACTCAACCCGATGAAAAGCTTAGTTAAAAATCGGGCACATGATCTCGATTCCTCTATGTACAACGAAGGATAACGAGAAATGGTTTTGTAGCTGACATATGTGTGAAGCACTCTTAATAAATGGTCATTGTCGTACTCAAGTTCGAACTTGTCCTTAACGTGTAAACGGCTGGAGTCTAATTTTTTATCACCAACCGCAGTAACATCCCAAAGCGAAACAAAATTGGATCCACCACACACCAAAAAGGCCGATTCCTTGTGCTCGAAGATCTTGAGGGTCAAGACCGGGTCAGGGGTGGAATTTGAATTGTCAGTAGTGAGCAATCCATTGTTCTCCAGGATTTTAACTTCCTCGGTCATTGCCAGGCGATCCCAGGCACTTCTCAATGTAATCTTCAGAATACCTCCACTATTCAGGGCTTTGAAAATGCAATTGTTGTAAAGTCCAACGCTTAAAACCATGTCTTTTCCAAGCTCATCCTGGTTGGTGAAAGCCCTGATTAGCTGAAGGGTGTTAAGGTCCCAAACATTTATTGACAGGTTCGAGAGTCCGACATAGGCGTAGGAATCATGGATGCTCATTGATAAAACAGAATCTTGTGAATCCATACCGTCGATTGCCTTTATCTGAAAAGGCTTGCCTATTTTGCTTGGATATATACCCCAGATTTTGACAAAACCATCACCTCCTCCAGAGACTAAAACACTATCGTAGTCATCACTATATTTGATCAAAAAGTCGTTCAGAGCACTGCCAGGAAAGTATTCTAAACAGTTAACATATCCATAATGCGCAAACCGGATGATGTCATCTTGACAGATCTCTATAAGTTTGGGCTTTTTCGAGGATACGTTAGCCTCCTTCAAATGCATTTTCTGTTGTGTTTGTAAATAATTGACCAGACCACCAGGACCCTTCAGATCGAAAAACTTGTCATACCGGAAAAGGGGCATCTTACCCAATGTACCATCATTGACACCAGATAATGAGAGTGTGCACCAGAAGATGGCAGCTGATTGTGTTCCAATGAATATTGTGCTAAGTTGCTCGGACCAAGCAATTGAGAAAATATCACCCACATCGATCAATGAGTATATAATGTGGGTATTTACCACCTCTCCTTCCTCTTCGTTGATGAGTGAGATGTCCCAAACTTTCACAAGCGAATCTGTACCTCCTGAAAACAAAAGATTCTCGTCTTTGCTCAATGCGAGACAGAGATTCAGGGATTGATGTTCCTTTCTGCCTGTAGCGATGACCTTCTCAAGGGTGTAGTTTTTAGTGTTAAAGAAAAGAAGTTTCAGGTCCAGAGTACCACAAACAACCAAATTTTTCGATGCAATAGGCAAAACAGATAACACCAGGTGTGAATGGGTCCATTTATGTAACAAATTTGGAAAATGATCTGTGGAACCAATACCAGTGCCTCGAGATTCGTGGTCAAAAGAGGGCAATGCGCCCGATGCAATCACTAGGTCATCCCTAGCGGCGTCCGCTTGTTCTTCCAAAAATTCTATATTCCTAGAATCTGAAGGAGAAGGGGAAACAGCCTTTTTAAGAATTGGAGAAGCCAGACGGGGTCTGGAGTCTGGAGCTGGCAGGCTGCAGCCGACTGGGAAAGATCGCATGGGGAGCGGTACGTACTCTCCTTCATGGATATTGCGATGGAATTTCGAACCATCTGAGTCTTTTGAGCTTCCCATGATAAAGTGATGTATTTAGATTGCAATTCAAGCCTAATAAAGCCTGGAAAGGTTGGTGCTAGATGTTTTCGAATTTATAGCTGGAAAGTGAATTCTGGGACTATAAAATTGTGCACTCCCAATTGTTCACTGGTAGCAAAAGTTTTGATATGTGCAGATACGAGCGTATAATCTCGGCTGGAATGTACACAGGTGTTCCACGGAGTTTTGTTCCTAGTACACGGCCGCTTAATTCACTAACACTGAGGCTCTTTAAGCTTTGTCCGCCACAGTTTCAAAGTTTTGGTGAAGAAAAATCCTGCAGGGCAGGGTCACGTGAACTGATTCGGTGCGTCATCGCGTGCGATGACAGGATATGGTTAAAGTGAGAGGGGTTGCCGTGAGTGATGACGACAGAAGTCACTAACGGGAGAGATATTGAGAACGGAGAAATCGCGAGCGGAATCGGAGAAATTGAGGCTTAAGTGAATTAGAAGAAAAGTGAGACTAGATGAGACTGGGAGGTTATAGAGATGCGAAATTTTTGACGCACGTATGAGAAAATGATGACAGTTGCCTAGATCGGGCACCAGATGAGATTTCAGGGCGGGCACAGAGCGGGCGTGCTTAAATTGCAATTACTTTTGTCTTTCCCCATCATGCACTTTCGATGAGCTGCATAAAAGGTAGGCTTTTTTAAGTTTAGCTGAGACTTGTGGGCTGGACTGTGGTGATCATGATCCAACACCAGTCCAAACGCTAGGTCTGAGCAATGGTGGAAGATTGACTTTTTCTCCGCACAGGTTAAAGCTCAAGATTCCCCCGATCACGGCGCCTTGCTTTATCACTACGGCATCTTTTATTCAAAAGGCCGGCGCAGCAGATCTTTACAGATTATCGCAAAAGAAATTCCGGAACAATCGCGGAAAAATCAGAGCCCGTGGGGGAAAGAGCACGCGCGGGACTCCTGAAAAAGGAAAGCTTTAGTTAAGTAGTAGCTTGTAAGGAGTAGATTTTTGACATTGAATTACACCAGTTTTCAATACTACTTGTCTAGTCTAACCAGATCAGCCATAAATAGCTTTGATCGTGTAGCTTTATTGTCAACCTCTCTTTACATCAGCCGCACCAGATTGTAATCTGGCGGTACATTTCTAGCTATATTTTTGTCAGACCGATATTTAAATTTCTATTGAACTATTTGTTAGACCATCGCGAGGCGGTATTTCCTGCTATTGAAATAAAACACATAGTCAACAGGATAGAAAAAAAACGGCTTAACCGAAACAATGTCACTCTCGAAAAATTCATTAGCAGTCCCATGTCTAGCCCTACTCTGCCCTGCCCAGCCCTTCTCTCATCGGAACCACGAATTATTCTCCTACAACTTTTCTTGGCTGCGGCTTGGTTCCTGTATGTAGTCCGGTTGCGGCAACAAGTCACACGATGAAATGCCAAATTCGAGAAGTTTTTTCTTGACTGCTCGAAGCCTAAAAAATTGTAGTTGCAGCCGGTTGCAATGAAGTTCGAACACTCTTTGAAGTTCAATGTGGTTCCTGAATGGCAGGATAACTACCTTAATTATGCTGCTTTGAAAAAAACCATTTATCGCCTTCAAAATCAGATTGTGGAGGACTCCGACTCCGCTTCCGATTCGCATGCCAAGGTTCCACGCACTGTCTCTGAACTTATAGACGGTCATTCTTGGTCTAAGGTTCTGGAAAAGGGTAAACCTCTCTACCAAGTGGATCTGGAGGCTTCTGTGGAAAACTCGGGCAAGCTTACCGCTAGATTTTTCTCTAAATTCAAGCATCAAAAGCGAGACCAAGAGATCCCAATGGAAGATTTAGAAGCGGGACTGTCTTCCACTAATGTTGCAGGCTCACTGGTCACTAAAGATGTTAAAAATGCTTCTACTAACACATCGGTGAAATCTTTAACTGTGGAAATGGAATCTCTCAGTCTCCAACAGTTTGTGGACTCTACTGAAAAGGACATTGACCCCTTAACTCAATTTTCTAGACAACTTTTAGAGCAATTGATCAAAATAGACACTTTCTATTCCACCAAAGAGGAGAAAGTCTTCAGAGACTTCGAAAACTTGATCAAAGATTTGGAGGCCAACAAAATTTACATTGACGATGTTTTCAAGCTTACTCAAGCCTACCTGGAAGATTCAAAGACACATGATGCCGTTGCCGTTTTGAGTCGTAAAAACACTCAAAGATCGATTAAAGATTACGAAAACGGCTTTGTGTCCGAGTCTGACGAACTTAGTGAATATGATGACGATGATGACAACGATGACGATGATGACGATGACGATGATGAGGACGACTACCAAAACTCTCAAAACTCTGCATTGTTGGATCATTCTCATTTCCATGTGGAAGAGCAAAAGAGAATCACGCTCAAGAGAAAATCCACTTCTTTGTTCATTGAGCTTTCTGAATTGAAGTCCTTTATCGAGCTCAACAGAATTGGTTTCACCAAAATTTGTAAGAAGTTCGATAAGACTTGTGGCTACACGACAAAGCAGGACTTCGTGGCCAATGTTTTGCCATGTAGATCTAGGGTATTCGTTCCATCCACTATCGAAACCATCGATTATAAGTTGAACAAATTGATCAAAATTTATGCCCTTTTGGTTGATAGACTTGGAGAGAATACTTCCGCTAATGAATTGAACGAAATCAGACAAGAATTGAAGTCTCATTTACGTGATCACATTGTCTGGGAACGTAATACCGTCTGGAAGGATTTGCTCTCCATGGAGAAGAAGTCTTACAATTTGGAACTTCACAAACTTAATTCTTCAAGCAAAATGGGCGATGAAGGTAACGTTCCAAATGACGTTATTTTGCACATGGCTTGGAAAAGAATCAATTTGCCTTTCACCATTTTCGGTTACAATTACTTCAAGATCCCAAAGAGCTTCTGCACAACTCAAATGCTCAAGCTTGCAATTATTGTTCCAGTTTTCATTATCTTGATGACCGTTAAGACCATGAACGACCCTGAAGAACATCGTGCTTTGGCTGTTGTGGTCACTTGTGCCTTGCTTTGGGCCCTGGAGGCTTTACCTCTCTACATCACTGCTTTACTTGTGCCATTCCTCATTGTCTCTTGCAAAATTTTGAAGAACGATGACAAAACTGGCCATCTTTCTGGCCCAGACTCTGCCACTTATATTTTTGAAGAAATGTGGTCTTCAGTCATTATGTTGTTGATGGGTGGATTCACTTTGGCTGCTGCATTATCTAAGTACAATATCGCAAAGGTTGTGTCACTGTACATTCTTGCTGTCGCGGGTACCAACCCAAGAATTGTTTTGTTGGCTATGATGTCTGTGTCTTTATTCCTCTCGATGTGGATTTCCAATGTCGCTGCTCCAGTCTTGTGTTACTCGCTTGCTCAACCAGTCTTGCGTGGTTTGCCAACCGATTCTCCATTTTCTCAGGCTTTGGTCTTGGGTATCGCATTGGCAGCCGATGTTGGTGGTATGGCGTCACCTATTGCATCCCCTCAAAATATGGTTGCAATCGAAGCTATGAACCCTAACCCCGGCTGGGGTAAGTGGTTTGCCGTGGCCCTTCCAGTTTCAATTTTGCTGATGCTCTTGATTTGGGTTGAGTTATTGTTAACCTTCAACATGAAAGGTGCACACGTAAAAGCATACAAGCCAATTACTGACCGGTTCACTGTTAAGCAAATTTATGTGTCTGTTGTTTCCATCGCTACAATTATCTTGTGGTGTGTCATTAGTGAAACTGAAGGATTCTTTGGAAGTTCTGGTATTATTTCCATTCTCCCTATCGTCTTGTTCTTTGGTCCAGGATTATTGACAACTCAAGATCTTAATAATTTCCCATGGAATATTATTGTTTTGGCAATGGGTGGTATCGCTTTGGGTAAGGGTATCTCTAAGTCCGGCTTGCTTTCCACTGTTGCCGAGTCTTTGCAGAAAAAGATTATGAACTACAATGTCTTTGTTATTTTGATCATTTTTGGAGCTCTCACCTTGGTGATTGCAACCTTTGTTTCGCATACCGTCGCTGCCATGATTATCATTCCTTTGGTGAAAGAAATTGGAGACTCATTGCCAACATCTCATTCCCAACTTTTGGTTATGGGAACTGCTTTGGTTGCTTCAGCAGCTATGGGTCTCCCTACTTCAGGATTCCCAAATGTGACTGCCATTCTGATGACAGACGAGCTAGGAAAGACATATTTGACCGTGAACACTTTTATTTTCATTGGTGTTCCAGCCTCAATCATTGCATACATTGTTTCTATGACTCTTGGTTACGGTATCATGAGTTCACTTGGATTCTAGATTAGATTTTATATAGACGTTAAATGTTTATTAAGCATACAAATTGTTACGAGAAAATGGAGTTTAGTGTAGCGTTGCCTAAGGTACTTCCCCTAGCAATCATCTACCGTATAAATTAATCCGTTATCTATGAGATTAAGGTGATCCTTATTGAAGATATTCTTAATCATGGTATATTGGATCAAGTCTCTTTTCAAGTTGAGGGTATAAACCAGTTGCTTGCATATTCATGAAAAGTTTACCGATATGAGGGTCCCAGTTAGGATCAGTAAAATACTTCTGTAAAAAGTTGGCCATGATATGCTTATCGTTGGTCTCTTTGAGGAGCTTAGGAATGTCAAGTTTGGCAAAACCGCCTCCGTTGTAAATTTTGGGCACCACATACTTGATGATGGTTCCAAGCAGGGTCTGATCTAAAGATTGCAAAACAATGTCAGCAACAATTCCCGTGTTGTTAACGGCAGTCAAGACATCGTCAAGTTGATCGGTGACTAAAGACAGACCAGCTACAGCGCCAACGAGGTTGTTCAAAAAGGCAGAAGCAGAGCCTGAGTTGTCGTCACGCTTGAAACCTGTTCCAAATAATACATCTTTGTTGTTATTGTTGGAAGATTGGTAATCATTGAATTCTTTGACTCTACTTGCAATATGGTCGACGGTCAATTTCTCTCCGTTACCTAAGTCAATCAACAATTGTGGGACATAAAGCTGAGTAACCAAGAGGTTGATGGTGAAAACCCCCAACTTGTTGTTATTGTTTTCGTCCTTAAGAAGAGTGCTTGCAGTGCTTGATACAATACCTGATTCCATCACTCTGTTTATTAAATCCAGGGTGTTCAAAGTAATATTCAACCCGTAATCAGAAAGACTCAACAGTGAGTTTCCTGTAAGAATCAGAGTGGCTGTATTTGCAATTCTGTCCATCGAGGCATCAGAAGCAGCAATTCCATCCAAGGTATCCCAGATGAGTCCCGAACTGTTAAGAGCGTAGATGATCAGCTCTATAGATTCGACGGATCTTATTTCCAAACCATCAGATTCCTCGATTTCTCTTTCGAGGTGCCTTATGGCATTTGCCTTCTCGCTTTCCTCTTCGTTTGCCCCTGATGCCACTATCGTGCAAAAGGTGAAAGCACTGTACAATACAGTAGAAAGCCTCATCTCGTGTTGGTCCTGACCGTTATCTCGATGTGCCTTGAGGGTTATATGTATACGGTTGACGCCAGTTCAAACCAGATGGGCACCAGTGAAAGTCAGGGAGGTGGTGTTAAGAATTTTTAGCGAATCCGAGGAATTCCAGTGGTTTTAATCTACAACTAAGAAATAACGAAGATGGATTTTTTGCATGGGCATGTTCTTGAGCAGAACTACCGCATTAGGTAAACTAAATTTTACAATTTCATGCGCTATGCAACCCCGCATGATTATTTTTTTTTTCTTTTCTGGTGCAACAACCACCGAAGATATTACCATGGTGCAGAACTTTGTAAGAAGATAAAGGTATTAGTGCAGTAGAAAATGACGAAGAGAATTAATAGTATTGGAATAAAGTTTATTAGTATTCGGGACTACGGGCTTGAGCATATGAAGAGATATTGCACTTTCATTCTCCATCTTAAATGTTAATAGAAAGCCTTAAACTTTATGCAGTCTACAGGTCTCTTATGTCTTTCTCTTAAATATTAACCCCCAAAAACATAGTCAGTTTTGTCATAGATTGTTAATTCCTTATGTTCTTGTTGAATGTTCTTTAAGCCGTAATGCCTATCACATTCACAGTTTCTCTATTGTCCATTGAAATGTTCTCCACATCCGATGAGTTTAACTTCACCGCGACAATTGTAGTTAAGAGTATCTGACTTATCAACGATAGGACGTACAAATATGGAAAGCTATTACCTCATTGCGCTAATTCAAAACACTAGCTCTAATTCGACTAGACTGCGCCGCCCTAAAGCACTACTCTTAACCTCCATCTGCTAACTTCATAGTACCATTTGCTTGGAGCTCGAGATTGATGTCCCAAATAGGCATTTTTTCTTAAAGAACATCTCCTTTTAGGGAATTTTATTTTTGGCCCCATCACAATTTAATTGCCTAATTGGGAAAAGTGCTGCTTACTTGCCCTTTACAGAACTTTTTCTAGCTAGATATTCATCAGGTTGGGGTTATAGACCTATTATACCGTAAATAGAAAGAAGTTATTCTAGGGGTCGACAAGTTGGAAGCAACGTTTTCAATTTTTTTATATCTTTCCACAACTTCCTCCTTCTATCGATTAGTACCTTTAATCATAGACTTTTCGAATTCAAACATATATAATGAAGTTCTCGATTATTGCAACCCTCTGTTGCATGGTAACATCCGTGGCAGCAGCTCCAAAGGCAATTCCCGTGCCAGAAACTGACTTCTCCTTCGGAATGGTCTCCAGAGAGTTGGAAGATGCAGCAGATTTAGTCGACGACTTCTCTCATATGCTCTCCAAAAGAGATGAGCAGACCATTGCCAGTATATTGAATACTGTCAATGATTCAGGGATTATTTGGGATCTCTTGGATAGAATTGCTGACTCCCCTTCTGCTATCAGAGGCTTAGCCAACTACACAGGTTTGCTTGCTGGTAAAGTGAATTTGACCAGTGTTATAGAGTCTACCGTTGCCAAAATTGAAGGTGGTTCTCTTTCTAATACCAACGTTTCTGGAATTTTACAGCCAGTGATGGATTCTGGTTTGCTTCAATCCATTGCTCAAGGTACTATAATGGACCTGAGAATCCAACCTGTTCTCGCTCACATTATTGAAAACGTTATCCATTCCAACGAAGATCTCATTCTTTATGTGTTCACTGCTTTGACAGCAAAGAGAAACCAAAAGAGAGCAGATAATTCTGGGTCGCTTTCTACATTAGTTCAGAATCTTGCTGGCTCTGTGTTGCAGTCTTCTTATGTCCAAGGCGCTCTTTCTGATACTTTAAATGCCCTCAACGATACTGGTTTCGTGGTATACACCATTCAACGTTTCCTTTTGACTCCTGCTTACGTTAACATGACTGGGGAGCTTCTTTCCGATGTCATGAATTCTGGAGCCATCAAACTCGACAATATTGGTGGATTGTTGAAATCGATCAACATCACCGAATTGATTGTCAGTCAATTGAATGACCCGGCCAAATTTGTTAGTATTATCACTGGCGTTTTGTCGGGCAATATTGATACCAAGGGTTTAAATAGTGCTTTAGGTGAGTACACCCCTGGAGTCAAGGCCATCATCAAAATTATGGAAAAGGATGGCCTTTTCGTATACTTGAATGACTTGCTTTTCGGTTCTCCCAGCTCTACCACCACCAGTGCATCGAGCACAAGAGCTTCTGGAACTACTACCGCCACTAAAAAAGACGTTTCCGTCACCACTCAGGGTAAAGACGAGGCCAAATCTAGTTCTAGTTCGACTGCAGGTTCCCCAGGTACTGGTCTGTATGTGCCTTCTTACTTTTTCGGTGCCTTGGTTGGGTTATTGCTTTTATAATCGGCTCAAAAAAAACACCTTAGCATACCCAACCATTAAATCACCAATTAGTGGTAAAAAGAACCGCCATTACCACCGTTTACCAATTATGTCGAACTGTGGTTCCATACCCTTCTTTTTATTAGTTTCTCCAGTGGTTGCAAAATCTACGTAGAGTATAATATAGCATGTTTCAGTAGAGCAATGCACGCAATTTATTTTTAAGTAAAGAGTAGTCTAATAGTAATGAAGGACCTGCTCCTTCATAGTATGAATCCTTTGACAATAATTAGCTAAACAGAGCGTTAACTTATAGTGGTTAGGGTGTAATTAAGAAGAGCCCTTCAGCGAATCAGCCGTGCATATCACATGTTATGGGTGTCCGGATGTAAGCCGTACCAAGCAGCAATTTCGTCTTGCATTCTTCACAGAGCCAAAACGACATGGCCCCTGATGCCAGTGAGTACCATGCGCTATCTGCAGACGACAGCAGTTCTGGAGAGAGTGTGGAGGGAAGTGTGAACGGCTACGCGGGCGTAGAACCGCTTTATCGTCTGCTTCCTAACCTTAAACGAGATCATGGCGGCAAGTCCGGCAGAATTGAAACGGATCAAGAGCCGGAACGGGGCACTAGTAAGTCACAACCGACCAGTCGACGGCCCTCATTGCCATTCAATAGTGGTTTTACGTCCAGGTACCTTATTCCGGCAGCCAGGTGGGCATACGAGCCATTAATGTGGAATAGAGGCGAACATGATGGCGGCAACAGCCCAGAGTCGTACAAAATTGAGTATCTGGTGTTTCAAATGGGCCAATGTGCATGGATGAACTCAATAGGCAACTCAGAGATACCAGAAGATGGACTGAACGACGAATTGACCGATCCTAGCATCCTAGTAGATCCACAAAAGTTTGCAGAAATTGTGACCGACATCAACGAGACACTACCTTTGAAAGCACCCCAGCTCATGGCCCAGGGCTCCTCAGGGCTGTATCTGGTGTATTCAAGTGATGGACTGATAGCAGGTATTTTTAAACCTAAAGACGAGGAACCGTATGGCCCTCTTTCGCCCAAGTGGACCAAATGGATGCATCGGACCTTTTTTCCTTGTTTCTTCGGCAGGCTGTGCTTGATACCTAATCTGGGGTATATAAGCGAGGCAGCAGCATCGGTTCTCGACCGAAGATTGGATGGGAAAATTGTCCCGTTTACAGGGGTAGTATCAATGTCTCTGCCTTCATTTTATTATGGCTATTGGACAAAAAATAGCCGTCCGCCAAAGACCGGGTCGCTCCAGCTTTTTCTTCATGGTTACACGGCAGCACTGGTATTTTTGGCTTTATTCCCTGTACCTGAAACTTCAGACATGGATGCAGTTTGTGAAGTTGAAGTGGCTTTGGATGTCGAGCCACAACCAGCAGACTTTAAATGGAATCATCGCACGTTGCAGCATTTCCGTGAAGAGTTGGAGAAGTTGGTGGTGTTAGACTACATAATGCGTAATACAGATCGTGGCCTTGACAACTGGATGGTCAAGGTTGTGTGGATAGAGATCAGCAGAGGCAGACAAAATCGTATCATGGAGCCTCGAATTCGAATAGGAGCAATTGATTCCGGGCTTTCTTTTCCCTGGAAACATCCCGACGAATGGCGTCTGTTCCCCTATGGTTGGCTTTTCCTTCCTCTAAGTGTCATCGGACATCTGTTCTCAGAAAAAACTAGACGTCACTACCTCCCACTATTAACTCTGACCCAATGGTGGGAACAGACGGCACAAGAACTTCTTCAAGTGTCGAGAGAGGATAAGGATTTCAGCCCACGTATGTGGAAGAAACAGTTGGCAGTTCTCAAAGGTCAAGCTTTTAATGTAGTTGAGGTACTCAAATTTAGCCATTTGGGGCCCTTGGAGCTTACGCGACGTGAAAATGTTTTAGTTCTTGATTGCCCAGTGAAGTGGTCAGAACCAACAGAACAAGATACCACCGTCAACGACCGCACACCGCTTTTGGGGCCACTTGAGGATCTGATTCATGTTTCTGGGTTCGACTACAATGTCAGCTACACCCAGGAAAATCCTTCTACAAAAGTCGTCTACGTGGAGAGGTTAGTTGTGCCTAGTCGTAAACTGCCATTATTTACCTGGTGCTAAATTCAGAAAACATTTGGCAAAGATCCATATCTACAGAGTGGTGCAAATTTTATTTGTATTGATAAATAACTTATTAGGTTTCTCTAAATAACATGTTCAGTTTTGCTCCTGCTGAAAGATAGCTGGATACTCATCTGAACTGTGACCCTGATAAACCTTCTCGTCGATTTTGACCAAACCCAGCTGCTCCTTGATCCTAAGCTGGACTATATGGAGTAAATGATAAAAAGTCAGCAAAATCGGCGTAGATACGCCATTTTTACGTGCTATCTTGAGTGGGTTACCCAAAATAATTTCTAGTTCCATGAGCTGTTTCTTGCGCATATCCACACACATCAGCGGCAGATAAAAGAGCCCATCTCCAATATGAAGAAATCTTTCTATAGCTCCTGGATCAAGTTCAACACCATCCGAAGCAGCAATAGCCAAAACTTCAGCCATCGCGGGCGCCATAAGCTCGTGATTGGCCACAGCGATTTGCATTCTACCAACGTCTTGATCAGTGATTGCAGACATTGTGTTCATTACCAGGTTATAGACTAGCTTCAGCCAACGAGTTTTCTTGACGTTTGTGTCGATCTCGATTTTGTTTTTGCCTTCAACCAGGTAAAGTTCGAGAAACTGGGCTACCTTTGCCTCAGCTTCGGCCTTAGAAGTCTCGACCGAGTCGAAAACTCCGAGTAAACTATGGTCGATTAAGGTGTTCCTAACCACGCAGTTGATATTAGTGGAACCAACCAATGATACGGCAGAAAGAATGATATTTCCAGGAAATCTTTGGACCATCGGACCGTCAATACCCAAACCATTCTGCATTAAAATTATGGTGGTTTCAGCAGAGACCGCTGGAGCGATAATATCTTCGCATGGCATAGGCCCATCAGGAATATTTTTTGTGGTCAAAAGAAGAAAGTCAAAAGGCCCGTGGTTTTGCATAGCATCTTTAACAGTTCGAGCTACATGGTGAGGTTTCCAGTTCGAGATCTGGCCATAGGTCACCGAATCGAATTGGTACCCATGCTGTGACACATGGTCGTAATCAGATCGAACAACAAGGGTTACTTCACTCAAGCCCTTAGTGTGTAAAGCGAGGGCTGCTAAAGCACCTACACCACCGGAACCAACACAGAGAACTTTTGGAAGCTGTTTGGTAATACTACTCATGGTAAAGGTCGTAGTTGGAGAAGTAGAGATCGGTTTGGCTTGGTGCAGGAGATGTTTCACCGACCTGCAGATAATTATTATCTATGTGCAGAGGTAATCAATCGTTTCCTATTTCGGATGGAAGCTGCATATAGGCTGCAGATAATATAGTGGGGGATCAAGATGAGTAAAAGTGACTAGAAGATGTTGCTGTTGAAAACGCCCTGGATGGTGTTGAGCAGTTGCAGGGAACCTGGAATGCTTTTTTTGTTCTAAAAAATTTACCTTATTTGGCTGATTGTACACATCAAGAATATCGCACAATATTATATACTTAGAGCATACAAAAATCAGAGATCAAATCTGATGTGGTGCTATAATATCAGCGCCTCTGTAAAGCACGATAGCGGTGAACATGTAGTATGAACAACAAAAAGTTTCCCATGAGTGGAATATTGGAATAATAAGCATCCAATCATTCTATCTTAACCTTTTTAAATTTAGTTATCTTTTTAAACGTATATATATATAATCTATTTCTAAGTTCTTCACGACAAATCATTGTATAAACTTTTCCAACTCTACCGCTCTATATTCACCTTCTCCATTATAATCGTAGAAGTCACGGGCCTGTATTATTCGGAGCTCAAAGTACTTCATCGATGCTCCATCGTTCATAGTTCCTGTGGTTTGTCCATTTTTCAGAGCCGCTCTCGAACCAAGTGTATGCGTCAACTTTAAAGTCTGAGCCACTACGGTGAGCACCTGGCCCACTGCTTTACGAAGAATCGTCAACCTGTCTCCCAGGTCAACACATCGGTGCAATCGATCCACCAAAAGGGCACTGAATAGATCACCTACTCCAGTAAAGTAAGATTTGATGAGCGGTACTTGGAACATCTCTACAGCACCGGTTCCCGCCAGAATTGCACAGTAGATGTACCTGTCATCCAAACCATCAAGTCCAACCACCAGTGAAACAACAACATATTGGACCTGGTATTTTTCATGAATGGTGCTAATGGCATGTTTCAAATCTGTTAAAGATTTGATCGGTTGATCACATAAAAGTTCCAATTCAAATTGATTGGGAGTCACCACGTCGACTATATGCTGTGACAACAACAGTCGGTACTCGACGACGCATGACTCATCAACATAAAGATATCCTTGGTCTCCCATTACTGGATCTAAGAGATACATCACCTCTTGGGACGTCTTAAGTCGGGAAATATAAGCCCCGATAGCAGTTATGAGTTCAGCATTAGGAATGTACCCAGTAAAAACAGCTTGATACTCAACTCCAATCTCACTGATACCCTGGAGAAGTGCTTTGATTTCCTCAGGCTTGAGTTTGCTTCCACGAACTGATCCATAGCCGGTATGGTTTGAAAAATTCACTGTATTCACCGTATCAACGTCCCAGCCAAGTGTCTGTAAGGGAAATACTGCCGCTCTTCCTCCGACATAGCCATGTACCACATGGGACTGGATCGATAGGGCTGCCTTCATCGATAATCTGATCTTTAATGGTTGCAGAGATAATGAGATGGGCGCCTGCATAGTGTTGGCGGGTATGACTCGATCAGTCTCGACATAACTGACAACCACGTGACTGTTAAAAAGAAAATTTACATGCGACTAAATGTATCAAACGAGTCGAAATTTGTTATCCTGCACATTCGATATCGTTCGGTTATTTCTGTTAACCTCTCAAAATGAAGACGGCACGTGTACATAGAGCACGTGTTTACAGAGCACGTGTTGTTGCACGTGTAATAGAAGTTCCAAGCACTGCTTGGAGAGAGAAAAATCGAGATAACTAGTTGGCGAAAACGGTATCCGATGACAGATACGTCGATTAGTTTATTTCATTTTATAGATAATCGATGTATTCCGAAGTAGTCCTGAAATCACCAAGGAGATCCAACGAGCAATTTGTTCCAGTTCCGGCGAAAAAGTTGCCCTCGTATCACATGGACTTGGCATTTCGTCGAATTGGACACGGTGTCCTTTTTTGGTTTTTATCAGAGGTTTGATCCAGGCACACACAAACACCTGTAGTTTCGGGAATCCATGCGAGCAAAGTGGTCCAGAAACTTTTCCACCGCGAAATTGCTTTCACGAAATAAAACCAGGCTCATAGCCTTATACTATAACTATAACTAAACGGCAACGTTGTGTACGCGTTCTGTTACTGATTGCAACCGTGAAGGTACACAGTTTGTAGCATTGTCTAAAAATTTAGAAATCCGGATGGTTACGAGAGAACAAAGATGTAACGATACATAGTCATAATAGCTAATCATTTTATTGTTAACAAAAGAACTGGAAAATATGCTGCAATTTTAATAGGGTTGAAGAAATTGTTCTATGAAAGAAAGTGCAACTCAGCAGTTGCCAATAAGAGTCAATCTGACTACAATATATTGATACAGAGGGTAAAAACTCCAGAAACATGCAGATGTAGAGTAACAGGCAAAGGGCTACGATTCTGGAAATTAAAACGCAGAAATAAAGGCTAAAGGCATTAGTCGGTACCGAATCGAAAAAAAATGGCATTCTCATACTCTTTCTTGATCAAATTTCAAACCGACGTTTAAAGCAGCCCTCTGAAATAAGCTTAAAATCACGGTTGTAGAAATTTTTGAAAGCCTTTCTCCTATTCTTGGCTCCCATTTCGAAATGGCCGTTTCAAAAAACATTCACCACGCAACGTCACGATTCTCACTCTTATTATCACCCTAATAGCGTAGCATTGCTGGATGATTTTACCATTTCTGGTGTAGGCTGCCACAGCATCAAAGGCTTATTTTTCATTGACGGTCGCGCTAAGTAGTCGACGTGCGAATTTTATTGGTAGACGGCACAAATCAATCAACAGAGAGCACGCAATAGACAAAGGAGATAGCAGACAAAGGAAGCAAAAATTGATGTAGAACTTACCAGGAAACAAGTAACAGGAAGAGCGGAAAGGGGATGAGGTCTAGGTAAGAGTTGCATTGGAGGTTTTTTCACAATTGACCTGGCCGTACCGTCAAAGAAATTCTTATATCGTAGGCATCAACCCACCTCGAATCTGTGAGAGAAGTTAAACGATTACGCATAGGACAACAAGTTAAAAAAAAAAGACCTTTCTGAGTTGGAAGAAGATGCGTATGAAATTGATTTGAATTGCGGGATTGGGTGCAAAATCGCAGAAACTCAGAAAATTTTAGCGGAAATTCTGGCTTGTTACATATTGAAGCATCAATATTATAATGCGATGGCGACACACAAACTCACACACACATACAGATACACAGATACTCACACACAAACACGCACACCACGCACTCACAAAGAAGACGTTGAGTACATGTGTAAGTTCTCCAATAAGAATCTGACATGGCTTTATTGGTTCAATAGTGTAACACATACGAATTTGATGCCCCTTCGATTTCTAATTTGTCAAATTTTACTACTTATGCCCGCAGTGGGCTTTCTGTTTTGGAATAAATTTAGTAGTTTTCCTTGGTGTTGCCAAAAATTATTCATTGATTTTCTTTGCATTAATGTTATGGTATTTTAACCGCATGGGTATTTTTAGCGGATGGTTTTTGAGAGGTTTTTGAAAGGATTCACGGGCTTGCCTGGGCTGGGCTCTGCAACACAAAAGCCCCTCTTCCCAGAAAAATACTCTACCGAAAAGACAAACTACCCCATTTTGCCCGTATCCTTTCTTTCTTTTTTCCTGATTTGCCCCGTAGGTTGTTGTCTAATAGAGGGGGAGAAGTCGTGGATTGTCGTGATACCCTCCAGTCCTTCCATCTTTGTCAAGATTGCCTTGTGTCGTAATTCACGTCGACACAATTTTTACCATGAGAATTCAATTGTTGCCGTGATTTCTGTTTTTTGTAGTCAACTGCATACATAAACTTACACCGGTATGTCACTGCCTCTTCCAATACCCATCAACGTCCATCCACGACCCTATCTAAATGCTGGAGCTTCCATGTCTCCTCCCCCCTTTTGCAACTCCATTCCTGAAACAAAGGGTTAAACTGCTTCGCCCACTGGCTCATCAACGCAGCATCGCCTCCTCTCCTGGCTTCGACACCTCTTCTATGCGGAGACACCTAGTTTCGAGCCCACGCCCCTCTCCGGTTATTTTTGAAACTGCTCACGCACGACACCACCTACAATCCCAGGCTTTTCCGCGCTCGCTATGGCGTCGAAAAATATATAACCCCGGCCAATTGATCTGTTTTGAAAAATTTCAACCTCACAAGTTCCCCCTATTCCTCCCGTCCCTTTCCGTATCCTCCTGTTCCTACACTTTGCATCATGTCCACTGAATACAAGTCGCCTCTTCCACCTCGCAAGAGGGCTAAAACAAAGGAGGAGAAGGAACAGAGAAAGATCGAAAGAATCCTCCGTAATAGAAGGGCCGCCCACGCCTCTCGTGAAAAGAAAAGAAAGCATGTTGAATATCTCGAATCGTACGTACGTAAGCTCGAGGCCAACATTGACAGAATGCGGGGTAACTACGACCGTGTTGCTGGTCTCGCGGGCGCTGACCTTGTCAAGAAGGCTGCTTTTGCCGAACTTGAGGACCTCTCCGAATTGAAGGACAAGATCCAGCTCAATTTGACTGGTCAGTTGTCCACTGACGACGTCGATGAAGACGAGTGTTCACCTAAATACGAGTCTGTCGATGACCTGGAATCCCACAGCCAATCTGAATCGTCCATAAAGGTCGAAGACGACGCTGTTGAGCCCCAGATCACTGAAGTACCTTCCAGAAAGCGCAAATATGAACACGATCATTTGGAAGTGTCTGAATCTGCCGCCGCTGAGGACGTCAGTAACTACTACAACTATTTGTCTCCGATCTCAATCACGTCACCAATCAACTCTCCTATTGACTTGACTTTGAAGACCGAAGACTTGGCACCATTGACCTTGGACGCCTCCGAAGATGTATCAAAAGGGTTGAATCAATTGGGGCAAAGTTCAGAAGTAATTTTGTCACCGAGATTCTACGATAGCGGGTTCTCTATTTCCACTTACTAGATGTTGGTGTGTTCTCTGCTTGTTCCATAAAGAACAGTATATTAATTCAGTTTTTCTTCATCAGGTGATGAAAACTACAGAATTAATGTACCGGATCTGATGGAATTTATAGCATAGAAGTAACACCCCTTCTATCCTGTAAGTTCATCTCAAAGAGAAATAGGTTCTAACCTGCTATTGCTGGAATCTTTTGGTCTGCAGCACCAATAAATACCATTTTTGATTCATTTTCGAAGGTTGACTTGGTCACTGAAGATATGTTGGATCCAATGAATGAGCTCGTCAAGTTAGATCAGCCTTCGGAGTTTCCAAGTATCGATGTGGAAGAGTTTTTGGCATTTTAAATTAATCATCATCTAAGGACCGCTTAAAGTGGTCATTAAATTGATTTTATGGGTTTGTTTGTTTGACGCGGGCTGTTGCTCAATTAATCACATCAACAGTTTCAGCGCCGTGATCGGTATATGGTATAATAATGGTTAAGAAAACGTATAAAAGCAGAAAAAAATTGGAAAACATAAAAAACGGAAAAAAAAACGAGCTACTGTTTCCAAACTCATCGTTTTGAATACTTGGTTTAGTATGAACATGGCGCTCCCTCACGGTTGCAGCGACTATTCATACGATTCTCAATTACTTGGATCAATGATAAGGCCGTTTGTATAGAAATCTAATATTTTCTCTATTAATTGCATGTAGTAAATATGTCAAGGGTATCCAGGAACATTTTCTATTAGGAACAGGAACCTCTTCTATTCAAATCTTTTAATTGATCTTTTCCATGAGCTCTTTTTTTATGACCTTTATTTGGCGAATATATTTTCATGATCTCTATATAAATTTTAATTGGGCTTTCCTACTGTTGAGAAAAAATTGCTATCATATCACCTTGATAACGCCATTTATTTATCACAATATAGCCATCTTTCCACGACAAATTCATTATCGACCAAGTCTTCGAGTGCTTGCTAATGATCATCAACACCGATAAACTGCTGCATGTGCGTGACGCAAAGCTATAAATAGTATTCTTCAGCTGCGAGCGATAAGTATCGTATAATTTTACAGCCAAAAACGCCTGTCCGAATGGCAAAAAAAAATGTCTTACAATATTTACAGTCTGAACCAGACTGGCTCCGTACAATTGGACGGCAAATCCAGTGGCAATTTGCCTGCCAAAAGTAGATTCAGGAAATAGTGTATCCTCATTCCGCGCGTTAAAGGCATTCTTTGATTTTGTGCACAACTAAAGCAACCCTTAACATTTCATTAGGCCGCCCATGAGCTTGCTAGACCTTGGTGAAGACGTCTTGGTATGGCATGTGGCCTCGCAATTAAGTGCTAGGGATATCCTTCATTTATCGCTCACAAATCATACATTTCGAAGTCTTTTAACCACCAATGAGGCATACCACCTTCTATATTCTAAGGTATTTAAATCAAACACCGCTCCATTACTTGTACTGAAATACAATTGGGAACGGCTTTTTCAGGCTAGAGCATCTAAAAATGCTAATGTATTCACATGGGGCTCAGATTCATGGCATCGTTTAGGTCATCCACGTTCGAATTCTAATTCGTATTCGTCAGACTGCGTCTCTTCACCTCAGAAATTGGACTTCTTCAATGATGCTATTGTCACTGATCTTAGCGTACTGGGCTATTCATTCCAATTTTTGACATCAAAGGGTGAAGTCTACTGGACGGGTTTAAAACTTAACATGAACCAGTCTACACCCCCGGGCCCAAAGCAACATGATTATGATCCTCCTGTCTCCTCAAGTATGGCACGAATGGCCCCTCAAAGAAGTACACTTTTCAATATGCCAGGTTTGTTGGCTAGGTATGGGCACCAATTTACTCCTACAAGAACACAGACGCACCTGGTTACCAATCCTGCCCTTCGACGACCAGCAGATGCAGCGGCAATTATGGACCAATTCAGAACTACTCCACAAACAGCGGCACCTGAGACGGTGCCAATAGCTCCAGAAACACATCAAACAACATACGTCCCTCCCCTGTTCGTGAATAGACTTCAAACACCTCCAGAAATCGAAAGAATTGTTTCCATTGCCAGTGGTCGCGAGCATATCGTTGCATTAGATGACAAGGGAAACATCATTCAGTGGGATTGGGCCTGTCTTAGGGATGTAGGAGTAAAATTGGCCTTTAAAGAACCCCTTTCCGGCTCAAAAATTCTCAAAATAGCCTCCGGTTGGTACTTATCCGTGGCCCATTTTGAAGAGCATGGTCTTGTGGTTTGGTACGGGCGACAATCCATTACCAAAGAACAATATGAGGACGATAATTACGATAGTGCTCCATTCTTCACTACGATCCCAGGCACCCAGGGCACAGTTACAGAATTTGCAGCAGGAGCAGATTACGTCTTGTTTATCAAGGAGGATGGATATCTCTACAGGTTTGAGATCAATACTCACGAAAGCTGGCAAACCGAGATTCCGCATGGACATACTTTTGCAATGCAAGGATTCAATCAGTGGCTTGACATTCACAACGAGAAGTATAGTTTTGGGAACGGTTGCAAATTTAGCAAAATAAGTGGATGTTATAATAGCTTTGCTGTGTTCACCGACGATGGACAGGTTCTACTCGGCGAAAAACGAGATGATGCAGAAAGCCAGGTACCAGAAGTGAAGGAAGAGCTACAAAATAGAAGGGTTTGCGATATTGCAATGGGAGACTATCACTATTTGGCCCTCACTGATGATGGAGAATTGTTGGCATGGGGAAGAGAGTCGAAAAGATGTGGATGCTTGGGAGTAGGCCCGTTGGAATTGGACGAGGTAGTATCAACACCACGAAAGGTTAATAAACCAAATAGTTCCGGTAAATGGTTGGCAGTTGCAGCTGCGGGTTGGCACTCATGTGCTATTTATGCTGATGAGTTGGAAAACCTGGATCTATGAATACATGAATAATGAGATCACGAAGATTAGATTTGGTAGATAGATTATATTCCTCTCTTTGTCCTAAGTGTAGTGAATATGGTGTGCTGAGATGCGGAGATTTTGATTTAATAGAAAAATAATGATAGAGGACGTATGAAAGATATTTTTGAACTGATGGAAGTGAAGTCCTTTATTCAAATATTCATGTCCTGGTCCTAGGACTTCTATAAAGATCATGATGTAATAAATATTATTTTGAACAAGATAGAGATCCCACACCATCTGAATACAGTTAAAGCAGGTACATGAGTCTACATGAATGTACAGATTGCTGCACAAGACAACCGTTTTAAAAGCAATCTCCAGTTGAAAGGTGCTGTCATTTGAGCTTGATTACATGCCCCTCCAAAATCGTTTACACATCAAAGAGTGGTGGGGTACTAATCACTTGCGGCTGCTAATAGACACCGCCAATAGGCATCATAAATGTGGTATCACACCCCTCAGATCAAGATTAGTGCGATCGCATTTTCCAAATCCGAAAGAGCCACGATAAGGCGGGGAAGGACCTAATGCTCAATCAAACGCGCACCGGACCCATGCACGAGCGCCTGCTTCAGTTATACAGCATCTCCGATGACCTTTATCTTTTCCAAGTGAAAAGAAGTCCCAAATTTAAAATTTATGATCTAAGGATTTGAAGGCGATCAGAAATAGGCCAATAGATGCAAAGTCACCTCCGCGTATGAAAATTTGTAGATGGGGTCATCTATCAATGTTGAACGCCCTACGCCCTTGCTTGCCGACATGGTCACAAATTATCCCCGAAAATAAAAACGGCCGCAGCCATTTAGCGACTCAGGCGTTTTGCCATCAATTATCAAAAACTACCTCTACATTTGAAAGGGCGAATAGTATAATAAAGAGATACCATTGAATCGTTCATCGAAAGTTCCACTTTTATGAAGATTACCAAATTTAATTGGGCTCTATTTGTTACCGCCTTAGTCTCTTTTTTTTTTGATCTCTTGAGCCATGTTTGCCGAATTTCTTATTTAGCCGGAATGGATTTCCATACCTTTTACCATCGTACTTTACTATGGAAGGAATGAAAATACCAGGTATGTGGCCCCTCTTTAGTGGCTCAATAAATAATTACAAATACATAAAGTAATTATAGCCCCCCTTTCATGTTGCTACAAAACGCTATCGTATTTAATTTAGTCAGCATTTTCGCCATCTACGTCACTCTTTGTGGCCCTGGCTCTGCGTTTTTGCTAAAGATATTATAAGAAAAATTGGCCGCTGAAAATTAAACGTAAAGGTGAATTCAGGTCATTAATGGTCTTGTAAAAATCAACTCTTCAAATTAAATTGTAAACTTCTACTCAATGTCCTAGTAATTCTATCGTCCTATAAAAATTCAACACCTCTTCTTCCCCTTGTTTGCAATTTTTGAGAAAGATTATACAATCAATCTTTCTTGTCGCCCATAAAATTGCATCTCATTATCTACAGTATATTTTTCCTATACGAGGGCAAAAAGTTAATGACGCAGTGGCCGGGTAACCCTGCCTTTGTATGTTTTTTGAGTCTTCTCTCTTTATTTCCAGATTATCACGTCGCCTTCCAGGACATACATCATCAATAAATAGCCGGCTTAACGTCTTAGCAAACTCATATTCAGCTGCACAACCCTTGACTGTGTAATCTGAACCCTCTGCGATCGCAAAACTTGATACTTCATCCAGAACCGATCTCTGTGGACAAATAACCGAGGACATCACCCTTGCCCTTAACGGTGACACCTAGCGAATCAAGCTTTTTCTCGCCGTCTAATTCACCAATACTTCTGCATCAGCCTTCATGAGTTCTCCAAATGACTCTCCAAGAGAGTACGGTGACTCCTTGACTCCCTCGCCATCACAGCACCATAAAACAAGACAAAGAAGACTGTCGCTGATAATCCAGCATCTCGAACCAGACACCATTGAAACCAAAATCGATCAAGCACTCAATCCAAATGTTAACGCCAATTGGGTACACTACAAGGGTGCTTGGATTATTCACATTGTTTTAATTTTGTTCTTAAAGATTTTTTTCAACTTCATTCTGGTATTGGACAACGACTGGAAATGGACATTAACTAACTTGACATATAATATCGGCCTGTACATCATGTTTCACCAGGTTAAAGGTACACCATTTGAATTCAATTCCGGTGCTTACGACAATTTGACTATGTGGGAACAAATTGACAACGGTGACCAGTATACCCCAACCAAGAAGTTTTTAATGTTGGTGCCGATCGGATTGTTTCTCGTGAGCACCCATTATCTGAACTACAATCTCAATTTATTTATTCTTAACGGAATGTCTTGCTTGTGTGTGGTTATTCCCAAATTGGCAATAGCTCACAGGCTCAGAGTAACTCTTTATTAGGCCGACTAATACTTCTGCATGCTAATCAACATTGTTGCTTTTAAAGTTTAAAGTTGTAGATGACTTAGATAATGTAGTCTACGTTAAGTGACTGTAAAATTTAAAATTTACTATAAATATGAGTTTTCCGTATTGCTTGTAAGGCGTACTAGTCAATAATATAAAGTCCAGCAATCTTATCTCCACCGACTATCTTGATCATTTTTCATGTATAAAAATAAAGTGATTTAAGAAAATTGGGAACAAAAAAATTATGGACGAGTCCGGAGTCGAACCGGAGACCTTTCGCATGCTAAGCGAACGCGCTACCAACTACGCCACACGCCCTTCTGTTGTGTAAGTTCTCACTTCCATAATCCCAGAATCTTTTATAACACATGCAGGAGAGAAAAAGAGACAAAAAGAGAGAGAGAACAATTAATGTCTCATCGATAGATCCCACCCCATGTTCTTCTCTTCGCGAGCAATATATCTGCAGGAGCATCGTACTTAATGACACTGCGGAGATGCGATAGGGTCCAAACCAAGCTAGTAAGATAGGTATCCATATCGATTACTTACAGATTTCAAAACAGCAAATGTAACAAAATCAAGCTTACATACTCAACAATTATCCATGGCCGTTTGTACCATCAATTTCCGGCGCACATCCGCCCTCTAAACTCATCAACCCCTTCCACGTGAATGACTCGGGCCTAATTAATTATTTTTCACTATATATAATCGGACGCCCGCCCATCTCATTTCTATTCGCAAACTTACCCCATCAACCATGCCTTACGCTTTATCTACGGCCCACAAGAACTTGACCGAAGGTCACCTCAAGGATGTCGATCCAGAAGTCGACCAGATCATTAAGGATGAAGTTGACAGACAAAAGCACTCCATCGTTTTGATTGCTTCCGAGAACTTTACCACCACTTCAGTTTTCGACGCCTTGGGAACCCCAATGTGTAACAAGTACTCCGAAGGTTACCCTGGTGCTCGTTACTACGGTGGTAATGAACACATTGACCGTATGGAAATCTTGTGTCAAAACCGTGCTTTGGCTGCTTTCAATGTCTCTGCTGACAAGTGGGGTGTTAACGTGCAAACTCTCTCTGGTTCTCCAGCTAACCTTCAAGTTTACCAAGCTCTCGTCAAGCCACACGATCGTTTGATGGGTTTGGACCTTCCTCACGGTGGTCACTTGTCCCACGGTTACCAAACTGACTCCAGAAAGATCTCTGCTGTCTCCACTTACTTTGAAACCATGCCATACCGTGTTGATTTGGAAACTGGTTTGATTGACTACGACATGTTGGAAAAGACTGCTGTTCTTTTCAGACCAAAGATCTTGGTTGCTGGTACCTCTGCTTACTGTCGTTTGATTGACTACAAGAGAATGAGAGAAATCGCTGACAAGGTTGGTGCCTACCTCGTTGTTGACATGGCTCACATCTCTGGTCTCATCGCTGCTGGTGTGATTCCATCCCCATTCGAATATGCTGATGTTGTCACCACCACCACCCACAAGTCTTTGAGAGGACCAAGAGGTGCCATGATCTTCTTCAGAAGAGGTGTCCGCCTGATCAACCCAAAGACTGGCCAAGAAATTATGTACGATTTGGAGAACCCAATCAACTTCTCGGTCTTCCCAGGACACCAAGGTGGTCCTCACAACCACACCATTGCTGCTTTGGCCACCGCCTTGAAGCAAGCTGCCACCCCAGAGTTTAAGGAGTACCAGGAGCAGGTCTTGAAGAACGCTAAGATTTTGGAGAAGGAATTCATCGCCAACGGTTACCAATTGGTTTCTCACGGTACTGACTCCCATATGGTTCTTGTCTCTCTTAAGGACAAGGGTATTGATGGTGCCAGAGTTGAAACTATTTGTGAAAAGATCAACATCGCTTTGAACAAAAACTCTATCCCAGGTGACAAGTCCGCCTTGGTTCCAGGTGGTGTTAGAATTGGTGCTCCAGCCATGACCACCAGAGGTTTGGGTGAGGAAGACTTCAAGAAGATTGTTTCTTACATTGACACTGCTGTGAATTACGCTAAGGAGATCCAAGCCAACTTGCCAAAGGAAGCCAACAAGTTGAAGGACTTCAAGGCCAAGGTCTTGAACGGTGAAGATGCCAAGTTGAAGAGCTTGAAGGAAGAGATCGCTCAATGGGCTGGTGAGTTCCCATTGGCTGTTTAAACAATGTTTAAGAACAGTACATCCGGATGTGAAAATAGCGACTTTTGTAGATAAATTTGAACGTGATTAAGAAAAAAATTGTAGGTGTTATATATAATGTAAATTGATACTGAAGACTCCATGTCTATTCATGGCACATTTTGCTTTACTATCGATTGAATTAATCTATTTGTTATTGACATTAAATGCATCCGCTTTTAGGCGATGCCTTACTAATCATATTAACGGTTACTCAGTCAGGTTCCGTCTAGATCAATCCTTCCTTCTTGAAGACTGACTCCAATTCGTCTTTGGAGTCCCAAGCCTTCAAGTCCTGCTCTGTTCCAAACAAGGCACCGTTGAAAAAAAGCGTTGGAACCCACTTGCGGCCAGCAATAGAAGTAAACGCTTTTTCAAGCTCTTCGGCTTCCTTTTGATCAGCGAATTTGTCAAGTTCAATAATGTGAACTTTGTCTTTAACATTAAATCTGTCCCAAATCTTGTAGGTATAATGACAATCAGGACACCATGATTTGGAGAGCATCAAGAATTGATGATCTTTAATAAGTTGGTTGGCTTTCTTGATGTAAGCTTGGGACATGTTGGTTAGTAAAAAAAATGGAGAGATTGTGCGCCACAGCTTAAATGTCATTTACAGAAATGGGAATAAATCGGTGAAATTAAATAAGTGATTAGACAAAAATTTGATATTAATTTGATTACTTATCGTTACTACTTCCTTTAAAGTTGTCTATAGAGGTTTATCTATCATAATGTAGCCGCATCATCTGCTTATGGAAACTTCGTAAATTATAGCATTTTATTTTTTCTCTTGTTCGTAAGTGCTTGCGTTAATATTATATATATTGAGCCCAGAATTTCGTGTTCTTCGTATATTTCTCACTTCACTATATCTATTTACTTCTCGTTGAAATAGATCATGGGTGCTTGGGAGTACGGGATATTCGACAACGATGCCAGCTGTGATGCATGGGCTGCCTTCCACTATAGCGATGACCCCGTGGAGAAGGCTTTGTCAATTTTGAAACAAAACGTGGTAGACTCTCCACCGACCTATATCGAGGTGGATGAAGCAGGAGATCTTATAATGTGTGTCTTCCTAATTGTCGGCTTTCAAAATTTTGGGACGATTGAAAAACAACCTACCAAGACTGTTCCTGACCACTTCAAAAATCAGGCGAGGGAGCTTGTAACAAAGCACCAGAATTCCTTTAATTCAATCAAGGACATCAAAATTGGAAGCTACCTGATATCTGAAGCCGCTAAAATTTGTCTTGATCTCGTGTGCTCCGATCCCGAAAAATCTGAATCCTACGATCTTTGGCAAGAAAGTGGGGCATTAAAGGAATGGTTACTGGGAATGGCATTTTTGCGCGACTACCTCGAACAACCCCTCTAATTCCTGCACCGCATCATGGAGACCAAAAAATGCGTCTAGCGGTCACTTTGCATATGGTTGCTGAGAGATAATTATAATGGACCTGGACCCGACCAAATTCATATTTGTTCGAATCAATTTGGACACAATGCAATAAGATAGATTGCGTCATTTAATGGACAGCTTTTGGCCTTTTATGCATACAAATAATAAATACTATTACAATTATAATAAACTTCTCCGTATTCGCTTAAGTGTGGGGACCTTTTTTTGGGGTACTGCAGATGATGCAGTCGGATTATCTCCCCACCGCACAAGTATAAAACATGGACGTCATTTTTCCGCTTTTTATCTCGAAGCAATTATACCAACAATGACTAAAGAACTTGATCAAGCACTCGACGATATCGTCAAGCAATTCACATGCAGCAAAGAATTCCTTACCTCTGCTGTAGATGAATTTACTAAAAGTATGGATGCAGGGCTCTCAGCATCTTCAGGATCAAGAGAGTTTATGCCTATGATTCCTACTTTTGTAACTGCTGTTCCTACTGGTAAAGAGAATGGATTATACTTGGCTGCTGATCTCGGAGGAACTAATTTCAGAGTCTGCTCAATTCATCTTGATGGTAACCATAACTTTACCTTGCAGCAACTGAAGCTGCCAATTCCAATGGACCTTATGAAAAACCTGACCGCTGATGACCTTTTCAGTTATTTGGCCAAGAAGATCAGGGACTTTTTAAAGGAATATCACCAAGATATTGAGGGACGCCCAAAATTGGGCTTTACTTTCTCGTTTCCCGTTGATCAAACTGCTTTGGACAGTGGTAAACTTATTCGTTGGACAAAAGGTTTCAACTTACCAGACTGTGTCGGAAAAGACGTCGTCAAGTTATTACAAGATCATATTGATGCCTTGAAGGTCAATGTTAGTGTTGCAGCTTTGGCCAATGATACTGTTGGTACCCTCTTGGCTCGTGCATACTCAAATGATAAGCTGGTCACCAAAGCTAACACTGTCGTGGGTGCTATTTTCGGAACTGGTACCAATGGTGCATATGTAGAGACAGTCGACAAAATCAAAAAACTTGACGCCCTGAAGGTTCCTGAAAACGCAAAGAAGATGGTGATTAATACTGAATGGGGTTCGTTTGACAACACTTTGAAGGTTTTGCATAACACAAAGTATGATGAGACCATCGACAAAGAAACTCTGAATGTTGGCTACCATTTATTTGAGAAGAGAATTAGTGGTATGTTTTTGGGAGAATTGGTGAGAGTCATTTTAATTGATTTATTCGAGCGTGGTTTGATATTCACTGAATTATATGAAAGAAGAGGAGGATCTTTGCCGCATCGTTTAGCTGAAGCATGGGAGTTGGATTCCGAGGTTTTGTCGTATCTTCAAATTGATGATTCAACGGATTTGAAGATGTCCGGCTTGATTATGGAGAACTCTTTGCGTTTACCTACAACTATTCAAGAGCGTCATGTAATCCAAAAAGTTACGCAAGCGGTAGCTGCTCGTGCAGGTCACCTTACGGCAATTCCAATTGCAGCCATTGTAAAGAGGGTTGCACCTCAGTATGAAGACGACGACTACGATTTTGAAATTGGATGTGATGGTTCAGTGGTTGAATTCTATCCAGGATTCCAAGAGCACGTCATGGAAGCACTCGAACTTATTAACCCATTGAATGGCTCCTCGAAAAAGATACATTTGAGAATTTCCAAGGATGGAAGTGGTGTTGGTGCTGCCTTATGTGCTAGTGTTGCAAAATAGTTAAATAAAAGAATGAATGTTCTAGGAATTACTCGTAGTAATAATTGGCAATTCGATTGGAGAATGAAGACTTCTTTCAATAGAAAACTCTTCTCCCACTCCACAATGTTATTCTCCGACTTTCTCGTTTTCAGATCATTAAGTCGTGCTCGAACCAATGATGGAGTTTGAAAGTAGCATACTCAAGGAATTTTTGAAACCATACGACGTAGATTTAGTTCAGGAATTAATGTTAGCTTTATTCGCCTATTTATCTCTAGACACGATCAGAATCATTCTTACTGTACTTAAGAATATGGCTGCCATATTCTATCGGACCAAATCAAGTTTCATTGGAAGAAAGTACTTCATTCTGGATGCATCTTGGGACTCTAATTTAAATTCACGCAACAGAAAGGAAATCAACGTATTGTTGTCTGGTTTCACGACCATCCAGTTCGATGATGCGAAAGTTTGTGAAAAATCAGCGAAGTATGTATTGGTGCCTAATTTATTCCAACAGTTCCTCACACGTCTAAGCATGGGAAGTCTGTACAGAAATGTTTTCTATTGTGTACAATAGGATAAGGGCCGCACATCCCATCAGCTGAAGTCGTGAAGATTATGGGTAAAATATTGATAGATTCTTGTATATATAGCAACATACAACAAATGGTGGCTAAACTACAAAACTGACTGACATTTAAACATTTTTTATTATTCGAATAGCAAATATCCACCAAATCTTCATAGAATCCTCCAGATTTTCCTTAGAGCTAATTGTACAATTCTCATAGTCATGAGCTTCTTCGTAGGAGAAGTAACTGGACCAGGTAATAATACCAATGGTAGACTAAAAGGGAACTTTTCTAATCTACTATAGAAATAGATGTGACTGCAAATTAATGTATCACATGTCGGACAAAATGCGAATATTTGACAGCACGAAGAAAGTCAAACCCCCCTCCTGTGATTCGTATAATCATTAGAAATGACTTTGTTAGTTGCTTCACCGATATACTCCATAAAAGAAATTTCAAATATGGCCAATAGAAATGTGAGATAGGCAACTTAAATGGGGTATACTTGAGGTAAAGTGGAGGCAAAATTTGTAGATAGCTCTGATTTCTGAGAAATCTTTTCGGTGGTGCTTATGAACCAATTTTTGGATTCGTATCTCTAAGTCTCTTGGTGTTTCTTACGTCGACCAAGTTTAAGGTAATCTTTATGCCGTCTACAAACGTTGGAGATGCCTTCTCAAATGGAGAAGAAGCCTTGGCACCTTCAATTGACACGACACCGATAGACAAAGCTCTATATTAGTTTTTGTGATTGATGTATTTTTTCGCCAATTCATGACTTTCGTTCATGACTTTCGTGAGACACAAGTATTTTTTGAAGGGAAACAACTTCCTGAATTTGTGTGTAATTTCTTGTTCTGGATCAAAGGGTTTCTAATAAAAGTTGATTTTAACTTCTGCTGATAATCTTCTTACTGGGTGTGAAATCTCATTGATTGAACTCAAAATTAGCAAATTTACTAAACGTTTTGAGTCTGAACTTACTGCAAGCGTTTGAAAGTTCCAAACTTATTTTCTTCTAGGGCACTCGATCTGGTGAATGTCAACTAAACAGAAGATTCGAACCACGTAAATTCTTATAAAACAAAGTCGGGAGAGGAAAAGATAGCCAATTTAATGTCGAACACAACGGAGCGATTAGTAACATTGTGGAGAAGTAGCATGCAAAGTCAGCGTTCCTAGCCAAAGCTATTGTTGAAAAATGTTAAATTAAAGGATCTACCTGGAACCCCAAATGAAAAATACACTGTACCCCAGAGAGAGAGAGGTATCGTATCGATTAATGTAACATGAGAATATACATTCATGCTATGTGACCACCAAGTGGACTGTATAAGAAATGTTTTATATATCGCTAGTCGACTTGGTCTAAACATTCACCAGATGGATGACACTACAGCATTTCTCAATGCAGATTAAGAGGAAGATATTTACATGAGGCCACCAAAAGGAATAACCACATCAGCCAAAACAAAGGTGGTGTGAAGACTCAGGAAGAATTAGTACGGACTAAGCAAGCACCACTTATACAGAATAATATCGCTCAAGTTTTTACAAAATATGGATTCTCGCAGAATCAAGCAGAATATTGCATCTTTTTCAAGGGTAAAATGGACAAGATGATAATCATAGCCTCGTAGTGAATCACCTTGTTATGGCCAAAGATCCAAAGAGTCCAGATGATATTAAGAAGCTCATAAGTCAATTCAAAATGAAAGACCTAAGACCAGTTAAGAGGTTCTTAGGCATGAACATTGATGTTGCAAAACAGAAAACAGGGAATCTTAACATCACATTGTTGCTGCCCGACTACATTGATGAGATGATGTGAGATTGCCTAAGCAATAAATTGACGAGGGTGAGTCCGGCAACCAAGAAAAATAAACCTTGATGCTGCGAAACATGACCTCCAATACTTAAAAGGCACAGAGAGCTAGGCTTTAGCTGTAGCATGAACGGTACTGAGGGAGCTCAGATACTCACCGAGCATCCATCCCACCATGAAAGGACGAAGCACGTCTCCTTCAAGTACCACTACATAATAGAGAAAATTACAAGCAAAGGAACCTTGGCTAGAGAGAGTCGATATCAAGGAAAACTTAGCAGATGCCTTCCCTAAGGCACTCTGAAATCCGAGATTCCAGGAATAAAATGGCTAATCTATAAAGAACTAGATTCATCGTAGACGATATCATCAGCTGAGAACTATGCGTCTACACCATAAGAATGGAAACTTTTTACAAGTCACACCCAGCGATGCAAATCACTTCGAGGAAATCCACTTTTAGCGGGTTTTACTTTCAAACAAATTGGCATTATGAAACTTGACAAGGTTGCCCTTCAGACTACATAAAATAACTGGTTGCAAATTCCTCAACTTCTAATGACTAAAAGGGTTCAGTGTTACCGTAGTTGTTGTTCCATTCTTTTCCGCACCCAGAATGCTCGCCGTGTACAATCACTGAAACATTACACAAGTAGACGTACAATCAAGAAGAATGCATGGCTCGATCTATTCTAAATCTTCACGAGCAGCTAACTGTTGGAAAATAATTCATTGGAGACTGATTACACCAGTGTCAACTTTACAATCAACACTAAATGAGGCGACGGTAGCTAACAGCCTGAGATAGTGCACGTACCAAATTGAAATCGATAAATTCGGGTACAGCTCCGGTACCTTATAAATAGTACCTTATAAATACTCTTCAAACATAAGACACAGTAGTATGCCGCTAATATAGCATTCAATAGTAACAGTAGTATCTGCTGTGTATGCCACACCAACATTGACTACTTGCTGGCTCCGCCAAGTAACTAGGTAGTTGGCAACTTATATTATTTCCTGATATATTGTATGCTCTTAGAAGGATCAAAACAATAGAAAAACTCCCCATAGAAATCATGACTTGCTTGTAATACTGGAGAGACTACTAACTTACATAGCTTAATGTTGCAGAGGTAACCGGATTACATGCCAGGCTGACAGTTCAAATTTTGAACCCATCATGAAATTTATCCTTTATTAGTCATAAGAATCACAAAAGTTCCTTGAACAAAGTTAGTTTAGAGTACAACAATGGTTATCAGAATCATGAAACCTTCAAAAAACAAGTCGCAAATAGAGGCTCGGTCAGCTAATTTTGCAAGCGCTACGGTAGCTACCAATGTCACGATACGCTTTTAGCCTTCATCACAAGGCTCACATTGCAATCGCTCTTGAAGTGTCTAGCAGACCTAATAGTCGCGACGAGAGACCTACTAGTGTTGACCACAGCTGGGTGGAATTTGTGGCGTATGTTCGTACTTTGGAAGACGTATCACATGTCGAATAACTGATAACTAGAAGTATTACCAAATTGAATTTCTACCACTATACAGCAAAGGCTTACAAAGAACTGTAACACGTAGTACTCACCCACACAAATACTGAGTAGGCAAATTCGGGCTCGTCATATGAGGGGGCCTACTTGCTTATACAAAAGCCAATTAAAATGAGCTACGGCTGCTCCTGCTTGAGCAGATAGAACTCCCTAATCCCAAGTTACTTAGCTATTTACCCGTCACATCCCACTACACCTATGTAAGCCTATTAACACTCTGACAGTACCAAGTCGTGCCAACATCAATAAAAATATTCATTTTGACACTGTCTCAATGTAGATCTAGGAAATCACTTTCCATAGGTGTATTTCCCATGAAGTGAGGCATGAAATTTGCTAGCTGTAAGTGACATTGCGAGCTTCCTTGCAACTATGAATGAGTTACAATAGCTAGCCACGCTCCAAGTAAATGCCATCATAGACCGTTTCATGGGGAATCACAGCAAGCCGCCGGGATCCAGATGGTTGATAATCAACCATCCTATGAAACTTGGGAATTAGGTACATTCATCGTCATTGGAATCAATGCCTAATCCATCAGCATAAACGTTACTGGATCCATAAATCTGACTAGAACACCAAAACCCGTTGAATGCCTCCATGTTCGCTGAGCACAGACCCGGTAGTCTGTTTACTGAGTATTGTCGGCAATCTAGGCCTTGAACCACTAACGAATGACTCCTGTTCAATGAAAATTTATCGGTATTCATCATCAATCGAATTAATATGTAAAATTAAGCATCGCAGTAATATCTCTCGGAGACGATCTACAATTTAGTTCTAGCAGCGATTTTCTTACAATAACTTTGCTTGTGTAGATAGTAGCCCAAACCACAGTGTCTTTCAGAAGAAATTGATGGAGAAGAGGATATACGTTTAAATGCAAACCTTGACATTCAACAGACACCTTACAATTTCAATTGGAAGAATCGTCTGCATTGAGGTGGTCAATGTAAGCGCTACATTTTGCCAGCAGGGTTCTAGTCTCTCTAGGAAATTCCTTGGGGTCTGCATTCTCTCTTATAGATCGATGCTTTAAGTGGTGACTGCGGGCCTACAACATCGAAGCCTAGGACGGCGGACAATAAATCTAATTCATGAAGGTGAGAGTAGGCACTATTTATATAACACTGTATTTCGATATAGACGGCTGAGTGCGTCGTTGTTGTTTATAAAATGATAGAGGTGAACTTCCCTGGCTGATGCTTCTCTAGCAATAACTAGACAAAATAGGCGAAATATCATTCGTGCAGTTTGCTAACCAGGCACTGTCTTCGGCAACTCTACATTTTATCAACCATGCAAACTCAACGTTTATGTGATCTGCCTTACTCTTTTTCCCCTGCCAATCCGTGATGATTCGTAATAGATTTATATTGTAGCCTACATACGTGTCTGAACCAAATTATGAGCTTAAAAATCGAAGTGAATCGACGATACGGAAGAAATTCTCATATAAATGTGTAGGAAATGAGAAAGGTTTGCCAGTGAGTGAGCATCGTCAACTCACTGATTTGCGCCATCAGTTGTAAGCGAAACCTTACCAAAAGATTGGATCCTTACGGGCAAGTGTTATGTTTCGCATATGTCTTGCTACAATTGAGAAGTATCTCTTTGGCAATGAAGGTCAGGTGTCGGCTGTTTGATCGGTCCGATCCTTATGAGCCTACTGTAGTGCTGCTCCGATGCCGTCTTTGCTAGTACTGTCACACCCTCTTAAATAGCTTTTACAGTTCCCGAGTTAAATATTCGAATTTCGAAGTTGGTCTTTCTGTGAGAAGCTTGTTGACGGATTAAACTAAGCTTGATTTAGTGTTTTTGACTAGGAAAGCGACCCCTTTCGTTCTTTGCAACCTGATTACTTCGATGAAAACCTTCTCATTCGCACGGTCGGTGTTTCTTCTTTGAAGTTAAATTTTTCGTGACCAGTTTCTTGAATTTTGCAGCCATCTAATTCTGCATAGTTTTACACAACATTTCGCAGCTCTATTGATTCCTTGGAAGCACTTTCTCGTACATACTATGATTCTCAACATTCTTAAATTATATTCTCTTTGTCTCCCTCGTCCATACTGAATTTACGACGCCATTTGTCTACTTTCGTAGGTTCTTCTTATTGAGAATGGTTTGGCGCTAATTTGGTTTAAGCGATCGCTCTCAAAAGGCTCTTTAGAAGCTCCGCCTAGCTCAAAACGGGAATACTTTCATGTGTCCTCTTCAAGCTAGGTCTGGCCAATATTGGCAAAGTAGTGTCAAATATATGGTTGCAAATTCAACAAGTATCGCTTGAGAGCTTGGGCCAATTTTCCACCCTTGCAACAGGCCTTGATCGCTCACATTGCGTTGTGACTCCGTCATCCTCCAAAGTATATAATCTTCATGGCATATTGTGCCTTCACTTCTTAATGCACTTGAATATAATCCAGCTTGGTGACTCGCGCCGACACAATCGGCTGACGTACCTTTTCGAAACACAAAATCTAACCGAAGTAAGTTCACAGATTATTAGTTTTCTTAACTTTTAACATGAGCTTACCTTATTGTCGTGTGGTAGAGATTTCACACCCAGTAATTTGCTACAAGGTCATATTTATGGACCTGCGATCTATCTCAAAAAGTGTGAGAAATAGCCAGTCAATATGTGGAGAATCTTGGGCCGATTGGATGTAGAAGTAGCCCAGCCAAACTTCGTGAGATCTGGATTTTAATCACACGATATATGAGACCTCTCAAATAGTAAATTTAGTCAAGCAGCGAACAAAGGTTAAGATTTGGTTAGACCATGCCACGCTTCTACAAATAGTAGTAAGCACTACCGTAAAACCGGCTCCCTGCTCCTTATCTGTGTCTTATATTTTTATCTCATGATCGTGCTTTCCGCCATTCAAGCCTAGAATCGTGGTTTTTTGTTACTCCGCAGGTTTCTATATAGCTGGAACCTCTATCCGATGTGCCTTTTTAACAAATATAAGACTTACAAGCATGAAATTTTCATGATATAAAACTAACGATTTTGTTTTTTGTTCAGCACCCTGAAGCAAAAATTTACCTCCTTGGTTTGCCGTTTTTCGTCACCTTCAATTACAATTCCATGAAGTCAAAAAATACTAATTCAAAGATGCTCATGCTTGCATAATCTGAGATATTTCAAATGGGGCTAAATATTATTATCTTTACTTATTTTATAGGTAGTAAAAGAACTTTCAGCTTCCATAAATCCTATTAATCAAGATGAAAAATAAGATTTATTTAAAATTTCTTCTTTAGTGTATAATTGTTCTGAAGAACATTTATATGGAATTATATCTTCTAAATAAACAACCTTATTTAATAAATTCTCTCTGAAATATAAATAATCATGTTGTTTTAATGTTAACATAGGATATTTATCAAAAATAGGTATTATTACATCTTTTAAATGTTGCTTATTTCTAATTGAAAATGTAACATGTTCTAAGAAATTACTTTAAACACTAGTTCTTTTTCTAAATTCTATAATATCCTTCCGTTCGGATGCTGGGGTCATTTGAAACTGTTTTACATTGATCGTGTATTGAAAATCGATGTGTGGTCAATCAATGCGTTTCAATGGGCTAACATGGAAAAATCCTACTACTACACCTAAAACTCTAAACAGACCACGAGATGTGGGTTTACGAAAGTTTCATATTACCTAAGATATTCAATTCAAGAATCTAAATCGTGCCTTCTGCCCTCATCAAGATCCACATCACTGAGTTTTACCCATTTCGTTTTATTAACAATCTTCAATACTGCAAATAAAATGAAAAAGACTGGCAAAAGAATGTATGCATCAACGAAATTGCCAGCATCAAAAGGCTTAAAATAAGACCAGCCTTGAACTAAGGCGAGAAACACGTTAGCTGCGAGACCAAAGTAGGCATTGTATGGGTACCATAACGATTTGAATGGGAGTTCTTCGGGAGTTCTTCCTTGGGATGTCCAAGCCCTTCTAAATCGTATGTGAGTGAACGAGACTGCACCCCAAACTATGAAGACCGCAACACCAGATAAGTTTACGATGTAATTGTAAGCGTTCGCAGCACCAGTTTTTACGTTCATGAGGGAGATGAGGCCAAAAGCGTTCATCAAAATGACAGCCGCATATGGTACACCTCGGCTATTAACTCTTTTCAAGATTCCAGGTGCTGATCCCTCATGAGCTAAAGTAATGATTGTTCTGGATCCTATGTAGATGGAACTATTAATAGCCGATATACATGTTATCAAAATCACGGCATTGACCAAATGAGTTCCCCCACCCCAACCAGCTCTCACCAAAGCCACTGCAATTGGTGATTTTAAAGCCCTAGTACCACTGTTTAAGGTAGGATCGTTATAAGGCACTGTCATGCCGTAAGAGATGGCAACGCCCATATAGATAAACAAGATTCTCCAGAACGTCTGTCTGATAGCTTTCGGTATAGCTTTGGAAGGGTTTCTTGTCTCACTGGCTGCGACGGCAATCGATTCGGTACCCGAGTAGAAAGTCGATGCGAAAACAAATACGTTAGCTACCCCTTTGAAGCCATCTGCGAAAGCACCAGGATCATTCCAATAATGAAATCCAAACGCTTTTTGACCCTTTACACCTCCAGAAACATAGACAATCGAGAAAATGTAGAATGCTATGAGAACAACAATTTTGAAAAGAGCAAGCCAATATTCGAATTCACCAAAAGTTTTAACCCCCACGAACTGGAATGCCAAAAACGCAAACCAAAAAATCAAAATATAACCATAAAGAGGGACCTCAGGACCCCAGTATTGGAGAATAGCAGCGGTCGTATTATATTCATTTGCTAGCACAGCAACCCAAACAATAACATAATTCCACCCAACGACTCCTCCGAAGGCAGGGTCCACAAATTTGTTACCATACGTTGAAAATGCACCACCAGTTGGGTAAAGAGTGGAAAGTTCACCAAGAGATTGCATCATGCTGAAAGCAATCAAGCCGATAATTCCAAAGCCAATAATTAAACTTGCAGGGCCACCATTTTTCAAAGCATTACCAGCACCAACAAGAATACCTGGACCGATAATACCAGCAAGAGCGATCAAAGATATATGACGGTCTTTAAGGCCTCTTTTTAAGTTTGTTTTGGGGTCTACTCCATCCACAGCACTGTCAAGGCCGTCTTTCAGGGTATCTCCCAAAGAAATCACTTCCGGGAGATCATACTCCTCCTTGGATTGATTTAGGTCCAATTCAGAAGGCATTTCAGTCGAAATTTCTGGAGTTCAAAGCTATTCTTATTCTTATATATCGTCATAAAAGATGAAGTGCAACAATTTTTAGTTAACTGCAGATAAGGGGCATCTCACGTGCAGAATGCAAAATTCCTTGCCACAGTTAAGAAGCTGGGCATTTTCGCAGGGTCGGACCTGCAAAGAATATCCTGTTTGGTAAGAATTGGGGCATTCGCTAAGAAAATATTCGATGCCTAGTAGCCGAATCTGGCCTAAAAGAGTTATATGTTTTTAGAATTTGAATTTGAAAGATGAGACATGAAAAAATAACTCCACAGTTATGTATCTTCTCCTATCGAACAAATATTGATTAGTTGTTTAAAAGTTATTTTGTTACGAAATATGTAGAAGGATCTGCCGTATTGTTACCAAAAGGTAACAACCACTCAAAGGGCAAACCGGTTCACGACCTGCAGAAAAGCATGCAAACAAAGTATCAAAGCGCTTGCCGCCGTTCCACAGCTTGATCTTCTCCATTACTAGAACCCATAGATCCATGGTGTGAGTGGAAACTGGGGCAGAAATAGGAGTGGTTCAGTATATATCCTACATAAAATGAGACCAGCTTATATTAATGAGCTGCTATACCGGCCAGCATGAGCTGGAGCAGTGAAGAGAAAAATCTTTCGCACTGATCAAAATTAAGTATGGCGAAGATCTTACAGTTACCCGGCCAAGGTTGTATAATGTATGCAGGCTTAACAAGCAACGAGCCGCGCCGATATGAGCGGTCGCATTCATGCTAGCTACTATTGGGCTACAAGAGATATCGTTGGATATATATTTTGCGTAAATCTATACTAGTAAAGTGGGTTTATTTCCAAATTTAGGAGAATGAAGTTAAAGTTTCTAAGCCTCTGGTCTCAAATCAGAGCGTCTGGGTGCCTCCAATGGGTGGAGCTGGGCCAAATATGTAATTGCCCACATCAAGAAGCACATGGCCAATCCAAGAATTACGGAGGATCGCCAGACGGTTCTATTCTCTTTTGGAGCAAATAACCAGGCTAGAACCGACAAAATTGCCGTAAGGAAAAAGACAGCTATAACAGTGTATCTATAGTTAGTATATCTGATCTTACGATAAGATGGGAATGGGAAGGACAGCGCGCCAATGGCTCATTTTCGCTGGTGAATGAGAGAAGGGGGGAGTCGTTCAGACAAATGCGATAGCGATTGGTAGGTCACATAATAATCTTTTAGTAGTCCTTTAAAATCTCAATCTTTCACTTGTTCATTCCTTGTCATCAACTTTCATTCGATGATATCCATAGAGTGCTCCATACCATCTCTATTGGACATTGTGTTGCTGCTCAACCCCAGCCAAACCGTTTTCAATGATGGTGTAGTTGTAAGAGGCAAAGGCGTTCTACAACGACCAATCTGCCAATAATTTATCCTTAAAGGTTTGTAAAGAATACCAGAGATCAATTAATGCCCCTAATTGATCTCAAAATACGCATTAACGTCCCCAACTCCCTCGTTGTAGTACTTACCCGCTCATGTTGATGTGATAAGCATGAACATAATTTCATTTTCGCAAGACGGCACACAACCACAAAATCGGCCCCCCCCCAATCGAGATCAGCCTCGCCACCGTCCCCGTATCTTAACGCTCCTTAGCACCCAAGCTTAATGGCTGGATTGTCACCACAGATAGCTTCGTGGCTTTATAACGTTCTCCAACCCGAGTATGCATCTAAACAATTGGTTTACACTCACTTATACCAATTTCTCGAGATCCACTACAACCAAAATCTCCGGTTCAAAGTCCGTACCAGCGTGTACACGTCCTCCACGGGGGCTCTGTCATTACTTGTGAACCTCACTGGCTCTATACCAGTCTCTAATCTCGATTTCGCTATACCAGTATGCATTTGGGTCCCCCATAATTATCCGTTCGGTAAAGATCTGGACTCCCCGGACAGCTCTGGAGTTCCTATGGTGTATGTGGTTCCAGATCCCGCCAATGGCATTCTTTTACGACCGGGAAATCATGTAGACTCACAAGGACGCTTTTACCACCCATATTTAACTGCTTGGCATCGTGATTGTATAGATGGTGGCTCATTGGTACGCTCTTTCAGCTTGCTAGAGCTTCTAAAAGTGTTGCAGGAATCTTTTGAAAAATCGCCCCCTCTTCAGCACCTCAATAATCCGACACAACAAGCTCAGGATTTATCAGGGTCCTTGGGCAGACTCAGCTTAGGCCCTGGGATGCATGACAGTTCAACTCAGAACGTATCTTCTTTTTCTGTGAGCGAACAAAGAACTGGATTCGGTTCTTCACTTGAGAATTCTAATAGCGGTATAAGTACGGAAGCTCCTCCACTCCCACCCAAAGCTCACAGTTTGAATACTGTGCCGACCCCAGCCGCCGTACCCCTGAAATATCTGCGACCACTCCCGTTACCGCTGGATCGAAACAATCAACAACCCTTTCAACATCAGCAGCAACAAATGCATCTTCATCAACAGATTCTGCCCCAGCATAGCGCAAACATTCCTGCCATGGCATATCAAAATCTCCTGCGTCAGGGGAGCCCGAACAGAATGGTTCTGCCACCGCAAAACCTGACACCACCTCCGCGTGTGTACGATCGTGCGTCTCAGCCAAACATCTATCAGAATTATAATCCACAAAATGCGTACGACTATAGAAACCACAATCCTCAAGGCCCACATAGCTTGAGTCAAAGCCCTCAGGTGTCTCTCCAGAGCTCTCATATTTCTCAGGGCTCACCTACTCCTCAGGAACCTATTGCTTCTGTTGAATTAAACCTTATGGACGAGCAGATCGCTTCTCCTCATCTGGAATTATCTGAAGACCTCCTGAGCTCCATTGAGGGGTCGGTAGTTGCTGTTTTAGCAGATCAAAAGCCAGCCCTTGCAAAAGCTGAAACAGAATGTCGGAAAATAGGAGCTCTTCATAGCCAATTATCACATCACTTACAACAGGCTATCGCCAATTCCGAGAATTTAGATAAGCACGTTGAATATTTAAATAAGCAGAAGAGAGCAATCAAGGCCAGCAATAATGAACTTGGCGAGCTTGAAGTGATCAATTCAAGGGATTGGAAGTCAATTCAGCTCCTGAAAACACTGTCAATATCTCTCGACTCTCTCATAACGCCAGACCTGGCACTTGTGAATCAATTGTACGAGGTTGTGGCTGATATTAAAGCGCGGAAAGATTCGATTGACTTGGTTTATGGTACTTTTAGTAACGAGAGCGAGTTGATTAATGATGATAATTTTGATGCTGCAATCAAGGCGGTAAGAACCATGTCTCGAGAGCTCTTTTGGTTGGAGATGACAAAAAACAAAATTGCAGACATCATGCAATTATAATAAAATTTCTTACTGCCCTCCAATTCTACCAGATTAGCTGAAGAATCATGGAAACAACACCTTGCTAAAGTTATCCAGACTCCCTTAGAGTAAGCTGGAATTGGTGAACCATTGGCGAACAAAGATGGATTAGAGAATAGAGTAAATAAATTATAGAAATGCATGATTCATAAGTAAAAGGAGACATTACTAGTAGGGTGGAAGCATAAAATAGCCTCTGAAAAAGACTGGGCTGAATATATTTCTCGACTTTCATAATTCAAAATTTATCGTTCATCGTTCAGTATCCATTATCAATCGTTCCTAATTCATTTCCATCATAGTTGGGATGTCCTCCTATCAAATCGTCCTTCTCTTTATAATTTCTTTCTTGTACTGAAAATCTCAGTAATATATTTTCCAATGAATTTTTCGTAAAATTTCATCATAAACCATTACTATGAATCACAATCTGTCTTAAAAAGCCTCTAATCAGTAAATGTCGACATTAACCTACAATAAATACCGAAGAGTATCTTTATATCCATAAACCCTCCCTTTATAGCGCTCAATAACCCCTCCGTTTTTACCCCCATCATAATCATCTTCTTCATCTTGGCCGGACATCCGTACACCAGGCCATGGCCCACGCCCTGCATATCTCAACTCATCGCTTTTTTTCAGAAAATCTTTCACCACTTCTACACCATCATGGCTGACTACGTTATCAAGCCAGAGGCTGTTGCCCCGTCAAACGACACTCTGGAGTGGCCACTTTTGTTGAAGAACTACGACAAGTTGCTTGTCAGAACCGGACACTACACCCCTATTCCTCTGGGATGTCTGCCTCTTAAGAGAGACATCAAGCTGTACATCCTGCTGGGTGTCATCAACTTGGACAAGCCCCTGAACCCATCTTCTCACGAAGTTGTCGCTTGGATCAAGAGAATTTTGCGTGTTGAGAAGACCGGTCACTCTGGTACTTTGGATCCAAAGGTTACCGGTTGTTTGATCGTCTGTGTCGACAGAGCCACCAGACTTGTTAAGCTGCAGCAAGGTGCTGGTAAGGAGTATGTTTGTATTGCCAGACTCCACGAAGAGCTTAAGGACGAGAAGGACATGGGACGCACTTTGGAAAACTTGACCGGTGCCCTTTTCCAGAGACCACCATTGATCTCTGCCGTCAAGAGACAACTTCGTGTTAGAACCATCTACGACTCTAAGTTGATTGAATTCGACAACAAGCGTGGACTTGCTGTTTTCTGGGCTTCTTGTGAAGCCGGTACCTATATGAGAACCTTGTGTGTTCACTTGGGTATGCTTTTGGGTGTCGGTGGTCACATGCAAGAATTGCGTCGTGTTAGATCCGGAGCTATGGGTGAAAATGACAACTTGGTCACTCTTCATGATGTTCTTGATGCTCAATACGTTTATGACAACACCAGAGATGAACTGTACCTCCGTCGTATTATTCAACCTTTGGAAACTTTGCTTGTTGGCTACAAGAGAATCGTTGTCAAGGATTCCGCTGTCAACGCCGTCTGTTACGGTGCTAAGTTGATGATTGGTGGTATCTTGCGTTACGAAGACGGTATCGAATTGTACGATGAAGTCGTTTTGATCACCACTAAGGGTGAAGCTATTGCCATTGCTATCGCTCAAATGACTACTGTCGACTTGCAACTGTGTGACCACGGTGTTGTTGCTAGAGTCAAGCGTTGTATTATGGAACGTGACACATACCCAAGAAGATGGGGTCTTGGCCCAGTTGCTCAAAAGAAGAAGCAATTGAAGGCTGACGGTAAGTTGGACAAGTTTGGACGTGCCAACGAGAACACTCCAGACTCCTGGAAGAGCCAGTACGTTGACCACGACGAAACCCCAGCCCCAGCTGTACCAGAATCCAAGTTGGTTGCCCCAGAGATCCAGTACCCAAAGAAGAGCTCCGAGAAGGAGGACAAGGAGGAGAAGGAAGAGAAGAAGGAAAAGAAGGAAAAGAAGGAGAAGAAGGACAAGAAGGACAAGAAGGAGAAGAAGGAGAAGAAGAGAAAGGCTGAGGATGAAGAAGAGAAGTCCGAGAAGAAGAAGAAGAAGAAGTAGTTGCTTTAGCATTCATTGTACATCATGTTAATAAGAGTTTTTGTAGCTTGTAGTTTCGCCAATGCAATCGGAATTAGCTCGATCGCTATTCCATTTTTATTAGATTATGTTAATGGCTATGATTTATTTTGCACTGACTGCCGTCACTCTGATAGCTGCGTTTGCTCTAATTTTCCAATTCTCGTATTTGTTTAAAAAGAAGTTCGTGGCTTTCCAGGTCCTTCACTTCTCGGAGTTGTTCTTTCAATACCAAACTTCTCAAAAATTTCCCTTCCGTGCAATCAACACCAAGCCTCAGCGAAATTTTTACTAGCCTCAATTGGAGATCTTTCCTGTGATCCAAGTTTGTGCTTCGAGTCATGGATAAATAAAAAACTAAACCAGCCAAGAAGGGAGTGCTTTTGGCAAACTTTTCGTTATCTCGAATAATTTCTTCAGGTAGATCAAGGTCTTCGTAAATTACATTGATAAGTTTAAATACTACCACAGCTAGCGAATTGCTGAGTGAATGAATTGATTCCGAATATGAGACGGCATTTTCCAAATCCAGTTGGAGTTCTTGTCTAAGTTTGTGCCATTCGAAGCCCCTTGAATGTTCAGCTTCCCCCTCGACTATTAGTAGGAGTTGAAGTGTTGCGTAAAAATGCAAATCACCGTTTTGGCCGTTTGTAATTGGGGTGAGACCAATTAGATCCTCCGAGTTCAACTGCATCAGAGGCTTGTGATTTCGGACTTTAAAGTATAAGTTTTTTGCCTGTTCGTAGTCCTTACACCTGTGCATGTACAAACCGTGGATATAGAGAGCGAGGGGATCATTATTATAAGGCAGATTGGCGATTCGGGTAAGATTAGATTCGACCTTGGTGAGGTCACTATGAAATCTATGAAGAGTCTCATAGATGGTGACCAAAAAGCTGAAATACGACCTGCGTAGCCTTATCTGGTCCATTTTTTTTCCAGATATACCCGGTTCCAGTGGCTCATTAGGTAAATTCTTGTCTTCCCCATTTATAATAGCAAAGCACCGTTCAAACACTTTATCGGCCCTTCCTTTACCATCATTTATTAAACTGATGGCAGTCAACATATAGAAAATAAGTATGAATTCATCAGGATTGAGCCAGTAGACTTTGTACAGACATTCCAGGTCCAAAACTAAGTCAAAACCGCCATCTTTCTTCCAATTTTGCCATTGTTCCTCTTGTTGTGTCTGAATGAGATTACTTATCTCCAGCATAACCTCTTTACCCTCTTTACGCATATTGCACTGTATATTTACCAAGTGTTTTTGTAGTAATGCCATAGTCCTTAGTTGTACCGGAAGTAAATTTAATTGAAGTATTTCTTCAAGAATCCCCAGAGCCTTCGTAGGAGATCCACCATGCAAGTAATGGCCAGATTGATACAACATACTCAAAGCACGAACAGAATTGGTAAGACGCTTATTTTGTGAAACAATCTGGAGCATGTAGGTGGACATATCTCGAGTGAATTGAAGACGTCCCAAGATCAACTGGAAAGCTCCAGCAACAATCACATTGCCACTATCCAAATATTCATCGATCCTACTAGACAAGAACTTCGGATGTAGCGGTGACAGTGAGGCTTCTAGGATGCGGGCTACGAGCAATTCAGCGGCAAACTTCTGGCGTGAATTATGGGCTCTCAGGGCGATATTCAATGCTCTTTGTGCGTATTCTTCAGCGGTGACTAGATTTTCGATTTCTTCCAAATAGACACGAGCCAAACGGAGACAAATTTGCAGCTCAAGTTGTGGAGAAAGTAGCAGCAAGTGATCCTTAAGGAGAATTAACAAAGATTGTATCGAAATCCGCACAAACTTCGCGTATTCGGGCCCTGTTGATGGCAAGGTTTCTTCATGAGCTCTTTGATGGAAATATTCAGCAGTCCAAAGAAGCTGTTCGACGACGGATTCGGGCTCTTTGAAGTACTTGATTAAGTCTGAAACAGAGTTCAGTTCATCAGCATCGACTTCGGTGCTAATTGGAGCTGTCATTACCGCACAACTGCGTACTTGTAGTGTGCACTTGAGTAAGCTCAGAGGATGAAATCTTTGAAAAGTAAATAGTCGCGTGAAAAATTGTGGGGTCGATGAGGGACAGTAAAGAAGAAATGATGTTAATATATACAATTTGAGGTGGTCTACTTTAGTCTTGTTACCAATTATTACTGTCTGTCTATTGTCTATCATACATATAATACATCTAGATCTGCATCTTCGCTATCCTTTCCTCCAAATGCCGTCTTTTCATTCGTTCCTCCTCAAGCTCAACCTCATACTGGTCTTGTATATTCCCAACCAACTTCTTGAATTCCTTTCGCAAAATACCATTACTCATTCCAGAGCTTGGAGGTTGTGGCAGCATTCGGCTCAGTGCATCAAGTTGATCTAAATCCTCGCCCTCGTTGGCCTTTATTGGTGATAACAGGTAGGAACTGGTGTTGGCAGGCAGCCTCATCCCCAACTGATCTATTTTGAAACTGTTGAGCTCTTTCTTAAGTCGCAGGATTTCTCTATCTTTTGCCGAGAGGGCTGTACCCTCAGAACTTTCGTTACGGGTACTGGACTCCAGATCAGAACCTGCTAAAGAGGAGCTTTGCTGTGAATTTTGCTTCAAACGAGAAATCTCGTTTTCCAAGGCAGCATTTCGTCGTTTGAAATCCTGAATCGTCTTGTACAGTTGCTCACGCAGAAGTTCATATTCTTTAGAAAGATACTGGTGCAGGAAACGGAGGTCGTTAAGTGCTGTTTTGTAATCTTGAATTGTCTTTCTTTGATTTTGGCCTGTGAGAGTAGTTTGGTCCGCGGATTCAACGTCATTCATCGTCTTGGAACCACTTAAAGTCTTAATAGCCGAAGCATCGCGCGAGTCACAACCGATCAAAACATCTATACATTGCTGTGCCCACTGTATTCTTGTCTCAAGTTCATTGCCCAATGGAGGTTCAGGAAGCACTGCGCTTCGTTGAGCGGCCATGGCAGCAATATGAGAGAAAAGGGTATCAAAAGCAGCGGATTCAGGGTTGTAGGTGTTGGGTCTGATCGGAGAGATAGCCTCGCGTGGACCACTACGAGATGGGGATTGCTGTGCGCTTGGACGACCAGTAGCTGCAGCACTGGCTGGTGGTGCGTTGTTCAAACTGGTGATTTTAATGTCTTCTACATAACCCAAAACTAGGCAGGCAAGGTTATGATTGGTGAGCCTGGTAGTAAGATTGTCAAGTTCCATGGAAATTGTACTAAGTTGATGCAGAAGATGTTGATTCAGACGAATGATTTTGGCAAAAAGTGCTGGGTCTATCTTTTCCAATTCAGCGGGAGACGCCACAAGTGAGGTCATGAATTGCTGGGCAATAGTATGCTTCAGCAGCAAGTATTGCTGGGACTCACGCTTATCTTCTATGAGCTGTTTGAGCAGGTGCAAGTTTTCGAGCAGCAAAATCAGGTCCCGGTTGATGTTTTTAGTATCAAAGACAGAGTTCTCGATGAGAACCTTCAAATTGAGATAGTTGGGGCGCGGCAGAGATGCTTCCAGCTCGGAGACTAGCAGACGAGGCAGCAGAGACGATACCGCCAGAGGTGAAGAGTCACCAAACAGAACGCTTCCATCGTCAAGGGCCAGTTGTAAATGGCTGTTGAACGAATCTTGCAATAAATGCAGATGGAGCAAGTTTAAATTTGGAAGGTCATGGTGATCATCTTTGAGCTCCTTTAATGTATTACGATGTTGTTCCTGAAGCAGAAATTTGAGGAGTTCAGGGGTGGTATTATCCAATGCTGGATTTTTCCCATGGGTTACCTGGAAAGGTGAGTTTTTAAGGAATGGCTCAGCACCGATGGATGTGTCCATTATAGGGCTTCTCGTTATGGATTATAGTAGAATGAACCAGGTTGAATTAATTGTCCTTAGAACACGGGGTAAGGGAACTAACTGTGGGACTATTAAAGCGTGATTGCTGTGTTTAAAGGCCCGTTCTTTCTCTTTTTTGGGGTGGGCGGATGAAAGTAGCAGCAAACTAAAGATATGCAAACGAAGGTGGTCACGACAACTAAAAATCGATCAAAGTAAGGGTATTAAGTGTTCTGGATGGTGACAACAGAGACAATTCGTGTTTAAATGACTGGTTATCAGGGTATTTGACCTATAAACTGTCTGATATGACGGCAAGTGCTCTGATTAATTAAACTATTTCTAAATTTTTTTTACAGGAGGTAGAAAAAAAACGCGTATCGGTGACAAATTCGGAAAAAAAATCGCCTGGACGAGAAGGCTGGACTTGCATTAAGACGGGCTACATGGAGAGAAGGTATTGAGGGATAAATAATTATGAAGTTACCAGAGATATATTATTAACGAAATTAGATTGATTTACAGGATTGGAAAGATTGCATGATCATTTCAACACTGTTTATTGTTTTTTGTTTGGGGTTTTAGACTCTAGAAATTGACGGAATGAAGAATGTTCCGCCTAAAACAGCAAATCTGGAAAATAAAAGCTTACAAAATCGCAATCACCGCTGAAAGATCTGAGATGAAATGGTTGGGGGATATTATGTTAAAGGGAGGAAGGGAATGAGTAAAGTAAATAAAATTCTTAAATTTGTGGAGTGAAAAGGAAAGAGAAGTAAATAGAGTGAAACAGAGGGAAACAAAGGGAAACAGAGGGAATAGAGGGATCAATTAAGAAAGAAAAAATTGTTAATAATTTAATCATTAACAGAAATTCCAAGATATAAGAATTGTGAAAGTCTAGAAGCATGGGGAATATCTAACAAGACCGCCCAATTTTCTACTTTTCCGCATCCGCGATAGCTGTAACTACTCAAAGAGTTTAAGGTTGATTGAAGTCAGTACTTGAAGCTACTTTTTTCTACAGATAGCCTATTTCAAGACCGTGTTTGTAGCAAAGTTATGCGTATACTCTTTTTGAAATGTAGGAACGTATGCACATGGTTATTTCTTATTCTACCACCAGTATTGTATATGCATCTACCAAGACTTCTGCGCCTTGATTCATCGCTTCGATCGACTTTTTTAGCACCGCGCATGAGCCGCGTCGAGACGTTGACATATATTGCACTCGAGTTTAAAACAGACAAAGGACTGAATAATTGAGACTGTAGATAGAATGGACTGGAGTAGTACGGAGTTGAATGGGGATGATTAAGTTAGATTGAGATAGAGTGAAGTAATTGAGATAGAGTAAATCAATTAAGGTAGAGTATAGTAAGTGGACCACGTCAGTGGACTGAAATAATGACTGTCGACGTCGTCGTCGTCGTCAAAGTAAGGACAGATCAAACTGGGAGGCACAATTTCATCTAAGAATAGCCGTCCAACTATTCTAAGATGAAATCTTTCATCGCAGGCGAAATCATAGACAAAACACGTATATAACATGAATATTATCTATGTAATCACACAAATCATCACATTAACCATCTTATTAACCATCATATTAACAATCACATGAATCATCGCATAGATCATCACATTCACATACACATTTATATATATACACATACACACCTTAAAATTATTTATACAATCACTTACGTCACATCCCAAACAAAATACACATCAACGTTAATAATAATAATCATCATCTTAATCTAATTTGCAAACTTCCCACATCACACACCACAAATAATACCTAACCCCCCTCACTCTAATCCATTCTCTTCCTCCTTTTTCGCACCAGTTAGGGCATAATTTGCAGTCCCGCTTTCGCGTTCATCACGATGCACTACAAAGCCTGCAGTACTGTTGTTTATTGATTTCTGGTTTCTGAAGCGTATTTGGGTATGGATTTGACTCCAAAGCAACCAAGCAGCTGTCGTTTCGTCCTGTTCAACGTCAACGGCTTGGGGACTCTTTTCCAATATTTCCCTTGGAATACTCTTCGTAACTCATATGATGAAGTATTCCGCTACCTTGATGCTGACATTATTTCTCTTCAAGAGCTCAAAATAGGTCCTTCAGGAGTTTCCGTTGTGGCTGATCTTCGCCATTATCGCTCTTTCATCACCATTCCGAAAACTCGGAAAGGTTATTCCGGTGTTGGTTTGTTTGTCAAGAACGAAATTCCAGTTCTAAAGGCTGAAGAGGGTATCACCGGCTGGCTCCGGGGCCCAACCTGTGCATACAGAGACATGGGCGATGCCCTGATCGGTGGTTATCCACTAGAGGTCGACCTTCTGCCAGAAAGAGCATTGGAACTCGATTCTGAAGGCCGTTGCGTGATGGTGGAGCTTCCCAATGACTTGGTGATCGCTTCAGTGTACTGTCCTGCCAATTCGATGGCCACAGAGCAAGGAGAAGAGTTCCGATTGGAGTTTTTACACATTCTTTTGTCTCGACTACGTAAATTACATGCCATGGGTAAAAAAACTGTTTTATTAGGTGATATAAACGTTTCTTTAGATCTAATTGATAGTGCCGAGGCCATAGACGACCGTCTACGTCTTGGAGAGGTCTCCCCCAATGGTGTATACACTGCTCAATTTGAGCTGCTTAACCCTGAAGCTTGTGCAGAATTCAAGCTTGCTCGACCGGCAAGACAAATCCTTAATACTCATGTCCATTATACTCTTGAAAGCAGTTTGCTTCCCCCCAAACCTTCTCAATTTCTATATGATACCACCAGATTAAAACAAGGACGGAGAAGGGCGATGTATACGGTTTGGAATACATTAACTTCAGCAAGACAGAGTAATTACGGCTCAAGGATCGATTTGATATTGGCAAGCTCTAAAATGATGTGTGATAACATAACTGCAGCTGACATATGGCCTGGGATAAAAGGTTCAGATCATTGTCCAGTATTTACAGACTTCGAGTTGGAATTTCCCCAGTTCGAACAACCGCTTTTATCGTTTGAGGCTAGACTTATGTATAAAATCGCACGAAACAGAGACATTTTGCTGATGTTTGCTCAAAGGAAAGCCTCAGAGGAAGTTTCTTTGAAGAGATCACCAGATTCTAAAGAAAGCACTACGAAAAGGATAAAGCTGGAGCTACTAAATGAAATTGAGGTGACCAATAAAGAGCAATCCACTTTACAGAAACCACAAAAGGTCGAAACCAAAAGGGTGTATGTTAGCCGGAAAGTCAAGAAACCAAGTCATCGTGGAATCGGAACATTCTTTCAAGCCACGCAGGCTTCCAAAAAGGACTCGAAATGATGTACCCCTTCCATCTTCCGTCCGTATTGGCTCAACAGAATTTAATACAAAACACGCCAACCTTAGTCTACAGCAGCATTTTTTTTTGGTGTTTATCACTCTATAAACCCGCTTAATTTGAAGTGAAAGAAGGACACTGATAAACAAAACACTTCACTTGCATTCCCGATTTCCCCAACTAAAAATACAATCGTCCTTCGTTTTTTATTTTACATCAACAGCATTTTAATCCTATTGAGCTGATTGCCCGTTGATTAATAACTGTTTCATGGTGTTTGTGACTTACTGAGTCATCCGAAGATCTACGACTTGCGAAATTCACTCAACACAGGATAGATAGCCTCAAAAGCAGCATAAATTTCCTCCCTTTGCTTGGCACCTGTCAACACGATCTTTCCGGAAACGAAGACAAGCAACACGATTTTAGGTTTCACCATTCTATAGATCAAACCTGGGAATAATTCTGGTTCATACGACGAGAAAGTACCGTGCGAGAAAGCCAATCCTTCCAATCTGATCGGGAACTTTACATCACATGATCCTACGATATTCTGGATCTTGAAGTCGGTGAACTTAGCATCGAAACCTAACTTTTGAATGATTCTGGCATACTTTCTAGAAGCCAATTTGGAATCATCCTCAGACTTAGCACCAGTGACAACCATTTTACCGGATGCGAAAATAAGTGCTGTCGTCTTTGGCTCCCTGATACGCATAATGACAGCGGCGAAACGCTTAGGATTGTACTCGGCGTTTCTAGCATGCAAAGCAATTGTCTTCAAGTCCAAACGACAATCAAGATTGACAGTTGCAACAATATTTTGAAGCGTGGGAACAATACCAGAAGTAGCACTATTTACTTCATCTTGATTTGGTTCCACTATAGCGTCATTCTTTTGTTCAACCTTTAATTCAACTTGATCGTTGTATGGGACATTAGCTTTACCTTCACTGTCGAGTCCACCAGGGAAAAGCAACGACTTTTGGTCTGTAAATGCCTTGGCTTGAGCTGCTGTGGTTGGAAGCTTCAAGGAATCCATCTTGTAAGAGTTGTATTCTGTTTGTGGTCACTTAATGTTTATTGATGGGTAATACTGAGAAAACAATCGAATGTGTCCCAGTCTCTATATAGTGCCGTCAAAATTCCTTTTTTGGAAAAAATTAAAAAAAAAACTCCCAGCGGATACTGTGTCGCGGAAGGGGAGTTCGCTTTCTTTTATACAAATGAGCAAAGTCCGGGTAACTCATTCAATCGCATCGCACAAGCCAGCATTGCCACCCGGTCACGTGTACACCCCCCACAGAAGACTCTATTAACTGCAGCACCGGTTGCTAATATCGGCACAAAGAATAAAAAAACCAACTGCATTTAATATAACGTCTTTGTTATAGTTATATATCCTTTCGCACCAACGGGCATCATTATTGGGGTTTCTGACAATATACCGTCGAACTTGATGCTTTCTCGTGAACGAGACAGTCGATGAAACATAGATAGGAGATTTTAAAGTTTCTAGGTTATGAGCAGACATAGAAAGTCTCACTTTAGCCCAAGATGATCATCACATTTCTATAATCAATATCAGCAAAAGACTTCATCTCTTGTAATTAAGATCTACAAATTTTTGGGACACTCTCTTTGGAACCGACATGCTTAATAACAATAGACATGTACAGGCTGTTTGATAAGCTGTTGTATTTAGTATAGATGAAACAGGTTTCTCAGCGATGTCATTAGAAGCTTTGGCCGGCTATTCGTCTAATTTCTTAATGAAAGCGCTTCTTGAAGGAACATTAGTAAAACTTTTGATGGAAGTTAGTTAAATGGTGAATGGATTTAAATACTGAGCAATAAATGCCATCAAGTATAGGTCTAATCTGATTGATCAAGTCTGGGTCACGTCCTTCATAGGTTGCAACAGATCTTTTCGAATGAAAAAAAAAAAAAAAATATGAGTATGGTAATAGTACTTGATAGCTGGAGAATCGAAGCTTATATTAGAAAAGTCGTTACTATCATTATGTATGCTATAATAGACCCCGGTATATGAAGCCCGGTGACTAGAAGTGGGAAGATAAGTACTTCAATCACTTTCTTTCCTTCAAAAGTTTGTTACGCTTTTCCTTTTTCCGCAATCTCTCAACCTTCTTAGCGTGCATCTTTTGGGCCATTCTCTCGTACCTATCCTTCTCCTCCTTAATTTCTCTTCTTCTCTTTAACTCTGCAAGACGGGCCTTTTTGATGTCTTCCTTTTCTTGCTTAAGAGCTTGCATCCTGGCCTTGTATTGCTCTTCTTCAAGACGTTTTTGTTTCCGAGCTTCGAAAGAGCTCATCTTCGACACTCCAACGGTCTTAATTCTGAAGGCATCTTTCAGCATCTTCCACTCCTTTCCGTTGACACGGGCACCATCACCTTCTTCTTTCGCCACAAGCGGATTGATATACTTCTTGTCTATGTCTTTGAACTCCTTGTTGGCCGATGCACTCATGATAAAGGGGGATGGAGATGATGCGATGAGCAGGTCAAATTTATAAATTTATAAAGGCAGTTGAAAAAAAAAATCTTAAGTGCCATACCCTGTCTGTATAAGGAAAAAAACAAAAATCATGGATCGCAAAAAAATAGAGTACTATGTAGGCCATTCCTGCTGCTTATGCCTTATAAGTCAGATCAGACGCCTTTGAATGGTATACATACAATTTTGGGGATTGAAATCACCTTTTCAAGTATGAAGTTATGTAAACTAAATGTCTTAAATGTCTTGCACTGCGTCCTTTTTATCTATCACCAAACAAGCCCTCCGCGTCCAATTGCGCGATCTGGTGTACTTGGAGATGCTGTCCTCGTATGTAGGATTTTCCCAGTTATTGTCGTAGTATACCCATCCCTCCGGGTTCTTGCCCAAATTAAACTCAGTATCTATGGACCAATCATCGTCAACCCATTGCCACAGATACAGATGTAAATCATGCTCGAATTCAGGGAAAGGAAATGTACTTTGTTCTTTTGGAACATGTCCCAGCTCAGGTACTTGTGGTGAGCCCATGAGCGATTGCTTGTAACAGAAAAGAGCTCTTTCAGTAGGAAGAAGGAATTTGGCCCAGCCAATACCAAACCAGCGTCGCTCGTTTTCAAGAATATCGAAAAGGACGATTTGTTTTAATTGAGTCGGAGAAGTGATTGTCTTTTTGAGAATTCTGAAGTCACTGAGGAGCTGGACTTTAGCAACCAGATACTCAGAATCATAATTATCCTCCACATCACTGGTAGCTGGACTATGAAGACGAGAGCTTGAATGATGGTGGTTTTGGTTACGTCTGTCGAGCTTGATATCCAACCCAGTGATATAGAAGGCAGCAATCCGTACATAAAGCAGTCGCCAAAGTAACCTACGAATTGCAAAGAACCAAGGCAGATGATAGGCAAGGACGAAAATTCCAGCTAACCAAATATAACGGCGGGTTCCAATTAAGTAACTCACCAAAAATTTGTGTATGGGCGTCAATAGAAGACAAGTAGCCGACATCACAAGCACATTTTTGCGAGATAAGGTTAAATGTTTCACTGGTCTGTATATGAGTTCCAATCTTACGGTAATATTGTGAACAGTGTGCAAAACTTCATCAATTGTAGGCTTTTCGTTAAATTTGGAGTCCATAATGATCAGATTGATGGAAAATACCACCATGCTAAAGGTCAATGCAAACAAAAGCGGCAATGCTATGATGCTAACGATGTTCCAATACATCACCACGATCAGGTACGCCGTAATGAACAAGAAATTTTGATACGGGTCTTCATTAGTCCAAGTGATGAATTCGAGTATATAATCCACTAAAAGGAGGTAAGGGAACACATTAGAGAGTGCCAGCGCAAGTATAGGCGATTCAGTAAGAAGTGAGGCTTGCGGGGTTTCGGTTAGAAGACGGGCCGGGGAGGGCTCAAAGTTGGCCAGAAGGGTATCTGCCATAGCCAAGTGTGTCTTTTCTGGATTGACTGATTCAATTCCGAGGGATATCAATAAACACAGACACCAAGGTTGATTTCTTTGTGGGGGCGATTCTTCAAGAGTCGATCGTTCCAGCGGTGCTTCACATGTCGCAGACTGTATACAGGCTATACTGCTGATTTTGGGGACCGTCATTTGGGAGGGGTAGAGGCGCTGTTACCGAGGGTCGTGGTTGGGGTAAAAAAGAGTTCACTGGTTAGATTAGTGGGTCTTTGATTTTCGAAGTGGTTTCGTGGTCTAGTTGGTCATGGCATCTGCTTAACACGCAGAACGTCCCCAGTTCGATCCTGGGCGAAATCATTTTTTTTTTGATGTTTGATCGAAAAGATAATTAAGAAGGAAATGGCGATGAGATGAAAAGAAAGAGACCATACGAGCTATATGCGAGCAATTTGCAAGAGAAATGTCGAGTTTGATGGCTCTTACAATACAATTTAGTAGATTGAAAAGTTGGACTTGATTTGAATATTTCTTTCCATCAAAAATTTCCTTAGCTGTAGCGTTTAACTTGCTCCAACCCGGTATTTTTTATCTATTTACCGTGATATCTCACGCAATAACAAATGCGCATTTAAGCTTTTAAAGGTGTTAGAATACATCATATTTAGTTGCTGCGGATTCATCCATAGAGAAGATATTTGCTTGCTGTAGTTATCCTAACTTTCTTTCGTTTCATAATATTCATCAATCAATCCAACTCAAATCGCAACTACCAATTGGCAACTCGCAAAACTCAAATCACTGCCCCTACGGATTTTTTATCTCTACAATCTCATCATCATCGTAAATAAATTAAACTTGTATGTACATAATAATGCAGATCGGGCCTAAGTTGAAGCATTGACTTCGTTCTTAGAGGCAGCGGATTCATGTTCTAACTTATCCTTCTTCATTGCCTCTTGTTCTTCCAAATATCTTTTCCATTCTGGAACTGGAGCTGGCTCTGATTTCTTCAATTCAGCCTCATGCATCGACATCAAAATTGTTCCCAATAATAAAATCACTGTGAAGGCTTGAGCATAAACTCTGGCCTGAACTGCCTTTTGTGCAGTGGTCATGATTGGGTCTCTATCGACAATCTTCCATGATCCGTATAAAGTGGCAGCCCAAGCACCAACAATGATCTTGTATTTGTTTTCATTGACCTTGGTGAATGCCTTGTCGGCGGTGGAAAGCTTCTCCCATTTTTCTAATTCCTCCTTCTGCTTTTGCTTAAGGTAATCCAGTTGATATGTTTGAATGTCATACTCATACGATCCTTGATCGGCAAAGAAGGCTGCAACTCCAATGGTAGGTACCGCCCACATAGCAGCTCTAACTGAAGTACTCATCTGACTCCAAGTGGTTGCACGCTTGGTCTTGGTCCAATGGACCAACCCCCATGAGAGAAGAACTCCAACGGCCAATCCCTTCAGCCCTTGTATAATCACTTCCTTGGTGTGTGCGTTTTTTTCTTCTGGTGTAAGGATTTTCATTGGTGTTTATTGTTTTAACTATCTTGCAATTGCAATTGATCGTATTGTATTATTTCGCACTCAAGATAATGGCTCTTCTTATACTCTTTCGTACGTACAAAGCGTTGCGATTCGCCATGTTTCTTTTTTCGAATCCCACACGGGTGATGTCGGAATTTTACACCTAGGGCGCTCTCTTATGCGGCAGACCCGATGCGACTAAGTGACCTATTCCTGCACACTGTTAAAAAAATGGGGCTATTTTCATGGCAAGGGCCGCGATATTGCCGCATTTGGTATATATACGGCGGCTGAGGGTTTTTTTTTGCCCAGTATCCGCGCGGTCTTTCACTTCCAGACCACCTAGGGCATACAACGATCTATACGCCACGGTTTTTGCATTTGTAACAAACTTTGACCGTTACTTAATTCAGCCATGTATTAACGTTCTAGTTAATTCATCATGAAAAATGACTGTTTCACTCTCAGTCATATCCGAGCTTATTAATCATCGAGTCATCATATCAAAAGGCATCGACTTCGCAATAGATTGTAATTGTAACTTTAGTATATTCTAAACTAAACGAATCATGTGTTCCTATTAAATGAGCTTATAATAGCATCACCTCATCATCTCATTGATCGTCGTTTACAACCTTGTTGAATTTGTCAAACCGGTTCCTATTCTTCCCTCGTTCCGCTATTTTACATTGCAGATGCATAAAATAAACGAAGATGACTCGCGGGCTGCAAAATGGCCGTGCATGCAAAAAAGTTGCGACATGGCAGGAATTTTCACGCAAATTCCCGAGTGCTTACAAACCATGATCTTCGATTCTTCGTATAACTGTAATATTCCATGAAAATTGTTTTGTTGTAGCCATCAAATGCAATATTCGTAAATCTAAATATTTTATCAATCTATTCATACCAACTTTAAAGTCCCCCTTATCACTATCTACATTTTTTATCCGAATATCCATTTATAACCGTACTATATCGTCTATGATCGATCAAGTATCGATGATCCCTTCCTTCGTTCGCATGTTTCTTTCTCGATACATCCGTCTTTTGTTTATAAAAAGCAAACCATTATTGGTGCCTCCCACGTTCACATCAGTCAGTGGTAATACCAGCCTGATATTGGTGTTGGTTCCCAGGAAATACAAGTCCTTCTCAATGAGCTTGTCTGATCCAAGATACAAAACTTGTACGAGATTTCCAAATGAAACCACCACTGATTTATACCCGAATTTTTCCATGCATACAACTTTGTTCACATTAAGCAGAAGCTGACTAACATTTTCCAGAGGGATGCTATATTCAATCAATTCTCCACTCTTGGCGTTAACGATAAAGCCTTCCCAACTGTCTTGGAGGCTCTTGGCCTTGAAATTTTCTCCTTTAGTGCTAGAAACTTGATTCTTAGTGGATCTGCTCTTACGTAAATGAGCCAAACCACTACCGGCCACTATATCATCAAATCGTTGAGTCCCAGACAGATTAGGTATTGGCAGAGTTGACGTTGTGACTTCATTATCCTCATCTTCACTGGCTCTCTTGCGTCTTCTGATACCGACAATGACATTAATATCAGTGACTTCCCATTTCTCAATATTCTCGTACCAATGAAGGTGCTCAGTAACAGCATTGAAACCAAGACATCTAATTTCACGTGGATCTCTTTCCACTCGCAAACAAATATTATTTTTCAGCTTCTTGGCATCGATGGTAAATGTATGAACAATGAGCGTATTCAGCTCCAGGTCTTGATAAATTAAGGACATTGACTGAACCAGCGCGCAACCACAAAATTTACAATGCGTTGGCTCTGAATGCACAACCCTGAACGAATTCGGTTTGAAATGACCAATTTGAAATACCTTCAACACTATTCCGGTTTGAATATCTATGAGCTCGGCTGTAAGGCCTCTTACTCTAATGACCATACCCACAAATTGCACACTTGCGATGACTGGGCGATTAAGTTGAAAGTCAGCCTTCGATAAGACTTCTCGATATGCGTAGCCGTTAGAAGAGCCTTCACTGCTAGTGCCACTAAATACATTACCATTGACACTTCCATTATCGGTAAAGGAGATCAGTTCTTCCAGAACCAGAGCCGGAATAAAATTGCCCATTTTAGTTGATCCAACTCCCATCATTCCTAAGTTATGGAACTTGTGTCGCCTATCGTTTGCCATTGCTATGCTTTTGAAATCATTGGTGTCTTTGAAATGAATCAGAGGTGACAAAGGAACCATCATTCCACTATTGTAGAAATTTTGCTGAACACTAAGTTTCCTAACCTGGAGCTTATTGTTCAAGAGTGAAACCACAATTATGTCATTATTATTCACGAGACACACAATTCTATCGCACACTCTAGCAGTTGATAATTTTTGAGCGCACGTAAGTAGTTTACCAGTGGTATCATCATAAACCTGCTCCAAGATGTTCATACTGTTGTAACTGCCGTCAGAACATGAGACTGTAGTAATAATACCAGATTCGCAGACGCAGATGTAATCTTCTCTATTTAATTCATCTGTGGACTCACCGCGTTGTGTTTCTGAAATAATCAGCGGTGCTTGGTAATTACCGTTCATGCTCGATGCCATAGACCGCTGAGACGATACACTACCTCTTCTCAGGCCGTGCTCATTACGAGCGGCTGCCTTTTTTCTTTGCATAATTTTACGAGTAAGATAACCTGGTACTGTTCTTTTCCGGAAGAACAGTTCCAAGATCTTATGGTTGGTATTCCAATCCTGAATTTCTATGTCCCAAATAAAACGAAGTTGATTTCTTCCATAACATTTTACGGTTTTTGTGGCAAAGTTAAGAAGTATGATATAGCTTCCTTCGTTAGAGATGCTAACGTGATTAATGGGCCAGAATTCTTTACCAGTTTTGCGATCAAAGCTGCTGATGTTGATGGGTTTTGGGGTATTTGGTTTGTTTAAAGGCAGCCATATAAGTACTTTGTGGTCTAAACCAATTGTTACAATAAATGGGCTCGAAGAATTAGTTTTAACCCGTAACACATCCAAAGTGTGCCCACTTCTGACGAGATCGATCAGAGAGAATTGTTTTTTCAGCACATCATCATCGTCTAATTCAGCGAATTCCTGATCTGAAGTGGATGATCCACGCATTAATTTGGTTGCTTTCTGCGCAACCTGATAGGTGAATTTGAATGTGAGTCCAGCAACGGCTAATATGATAACAACCACGCAGCAAAGCTCCAAGTAGTAGATAATATTATAATTTCGACTAACGACGTTCACGCGCCCATTGTAAATACCCAGGGGGTCGTTTATCATTGAAAGTGGGGTAATTACAATCCACAGAGTTACGGTGAAAATCATGAGCACCGAGATCAAAATCAGAGAAATCACCACATATTGGCAACTCGTTAAAGGAGCCTTTACTTTCAAGAGACTTTGGCCTAACCAGTGCCTAAATGACGATCGCAGAGGTCTAAAGTTTGGTTGTGAATCAAGTTTCAAAAGACGCTTCAGCAACCAGTTGACTCCGACTCCCTCTGAAGCGGAATTTGATGTTAACGAATTCTCCTGATTTTCTTCATCTGAGTTTGTCAGACCAATCAGAGCAAGCAAATCGGTAAACTCATAACGAGTCAAATCAACCGATATTATAGACGTCAAAAACGTCACTTGCAAAACATGATCAATAAGGATTGCAGCTATTAATGTGGAAATGAAAAACTCTACTTTGCCCAGAATAAATTCCCTTGATCCTGGGGCGAAACCCACCGACATCATGTAAAACTTGATTATGGCAGACGATACGAGCCTTAAACCGTATAATTCAGACGTTGTTAAAATTGTGGCCTTCGCAGTTGGTGATAAAAAGTAGATGTATCTCATAAAGTTTGGCACGCAATCGATGAAAAATTTGGTGGAATTCATTCGGATATTGGCCTCTGCAGCCGGTATTACCTTATGTGATCCATAATGTGCCTGATCGAGAGTACCTGCCAAAAATGAACCATTTTTTACTGTATTTGGCGACGCTCCACCACCAGTAAACCATTGGAAAAGCCTTATTTTTATTTGATTTTCCGCCTCAAGAGCATCTCCCAGAAGGTATGCCGTGGTAGCCAACATATTACAGGCAGATACAAACAGCAATAATATGACAAATGCCAGCATCGAAAAGTTTGTTTGTGGTTCCCAAATATCTTTCCAGGAAGTATGATAAAGATTAGCGGTTAATATAATTGCCAGGGAGGTCGTTATGGTCACCTGCACGGCCCAGCCGGCAAGAAGGCCAAATTTCAGCCTGATTTTATACTGGTTTAGTATAGTGAGCAAAAGTATGACTACTAAGACTCCTCCTAGTATTTGAAGTACCGTCAGGGATGTGATTGCCCAACGCACAAGATTATCACAAGGTTCTATCCTAAAAGATATTTTATCAATGAAGTCACCAATGGTCGTCTTGTTATGCGTGGTGACGATATTATAAGAACCTGCTATTACTGAGCTGTCAAGAACATTTATGAGCCAGTTTGAGTCCAGGTCTGTTGACGTGTTGGTACCGTTTAAGAGTACGTAGAATGATACTTCTCTGACACTGCTGATTAAATTATTAATCTGCCGCACATCCTGCAAAAAGAATGTATTCAAGAGGATCAGCTCTCTCGAATTGATGAATTTGATCACATTATCTATGTATAATCGTTTCCTTGATGTAGAAATGTCGTTTGTGAAAAAATCCACTGGCCAAAAATCGAGTGGCAGAACAACCACCGGTTTGGACGTAGTATAATTTGCAGTGTTGGCCATAGTGGCAATATGTGCAATGGTGCCACTGATACTCTGTAGAGAATCATAGCTTAGACAATTTTCATTGTCGGTTATCGAGACTTTCAGGAGCAGAAACTCGAAAGAATTATCCGATGAAGGGACTGGATCTATGATCTGGTCGAAAAATGCAGAAAGATGCCGGACATTCTGATGTAACTGGGGTACATGTGACTCGGTGACAACATGACGATCCGTAAATCGCCATTGAAGTTCGTAATTAAACGATTTAATAAAGTATTCATAGAGCACGTTGTAAGAAAGTACAAAGACCAAGACCAGTGGAATGATGATGAAGGCCTTTGGATTCGTTAGAATCAATGTGACATACCGCTTGACGACCCTAGAATGCCACCTGCGAAATTTCACGCGCAGAGAGGTCATCATAAGTCGCTGGGTAGGGGGGATATGCTGTTGGTTATTCTTTGTCTCTGAGGAGGAAAATTCGTTCCAAAAACATTCGCGCGAGTGCGGGAAGCTGCCTTCGTGGGGCCGCGGGGCTGCGTTGTGTGGGAGAAATTGAGGTCCACTCGACTGTATGCAGGTGCGGCGTCTGCATTGGAGACACTCACGCATTTGTTTCGCATTTGTTACGCATTTTGCTACGCACTATTCTGCATGAGGGCTTCGTTTCGGAAGAAATGTGCAGGGTTCCATACATAGTTATTTATGGGGAAAACATACTATGAGAGGGTGATTAAGATGATGAGTATGATTTATAATAGAACATTATATATTGGGTTTCTTCTATTTGTTAAAACCACGCTAATTTAAGGGATTTAGTGCGAGTGATTGTCTCAAAGAAGTCGGTTATCAGTATCGAGAACAGGAATATAATTTTTTTTAACTATTTAATTCAAAGATGCTCGGATCAATCCTGCGCTTCGACTAGGTGCATAATACTAAACCTCCCCTTCGCGGATCCACTAGTTTGAGGAAGATGCGCCGCAGCATTGTCTCTACAAAAGTTTAAGATAAGTCAATTTACATTTGTATAATTATTCTTATTTTCTTCTTGTGATGGATCGAATAACGTTCTAAGATGCTAAATTAGCGTCCACTTACTCGACTATCTTCGGTTCTCAAAAAAAAAAGGCATATGAGTAAAAATAATAGAGAAATTACGCCCAGTAAAATTTTACGTTTGTAAGCTAACAGGCAGCAGCTGAAATTGGAGCATCAAGAACCCGCTAAGAAGCATAGTTTCCGAGTTTATTGAGCTGGAACCTAATTTTGAATTACCCAATCCACAGCTAGTTTAACCGAATTTTATATTTTGTACAGCTTTAGTGTTCTTGTTGTTTCAGACATTTGCTGTTCAGCCAAATGTTCCTTACATTTTCGCCCAACCTGAAAATGGGAAATGAAATAATGCAACCATTTTCACACTGAAGAAAGGCTTAAATCAGAACTGTAAATTATGCGGTACAAGTCCGAGTGTTATTAAGGTTTGTTTGCATGTGATCGCCTCAATTCAAATTTTGGGATGATGAGATCTCATCTTATCAATTGTCATGGCGGCTAGACATTTCTTTTCACTGGATTGTTTTTTAAGCTTGGGTTACGATCCAATGCTAGCTAACATATTGTTGATGTATTATCTTTCAAAGTCTTTATTGGTTAAAATCATGCTATTTGCCTTTGTGGAAAATCTCTATTATAAGATACGTACGATTTGAACTTGAATATTCGTTTAGCTTAAGCTCTTTACTAGCGGCTCCAACTGAAATTGCCTTTAAACGCTATTTGAGCTTTTTTAATTGAGTCACCGAATGAACTAGGCCCGAATGATAGTGTTTTTTTTTTCTACATTGAAGATGTCCTTATACTGTAAAATTTCATTTAATTCCCAAACTGGCAATGTTCAACAGATTCATCTGTATAAGCATCTCGTCTATCTTACCATCCAACAAACCGTTGGCATAATCATCTCGTGAAGCTGGATCGAGGTACTGTTGTACTTGAGCCATTCTCAGATAACCCTCAGTACAGAATTTCAATTGAATTTTAACCAATGATTCAAAAGATGGGTCTAAGAAGGGGACTCTGAGTGATATTAATTGCGGCAATTCGGCCTTCAATTGCTCGTTAAGATCGTCGTAGATCGATTTAGCCACAGTCAATTCCTTTTCAGCCAAAGGCAACTTGGCGGCATCTTTGGCGGGCTTGTCGATTAATTTCCGCACTTTAGCCTTGCATTGGTCATAGTCGGTCTTCTTATGAGCACGCTTCTTGATTGCTTCATCTACCTCTACGAAATATTGTGCAAATTTGGTAATAGGATCCAAAATGGTTTCACGGAAGGGACCATCAATTTGTTTGACTGTTTCTTCATCGAAATCCTTGACACATTGCGTGTAGTAACTTCCCACATTAGAGTAGAGAGTACCTCCACCAGACTTCAGCTCTTCGTAGAGATTAGAAACTATATCAGCGATGGTAACTTGAGAAGCGGTCACTGCTCTCAAAGAGTCCAAATAGCCTTTGGACGATTTCTGGAGTCCTGTTCCTGCGTTCTTCAAGATCTTATAACGTCTTTCCTCAATATCAAAGTCCTTGTCAATGGTCTTATCAACTTCTTTCACAGTAAGTCCAGCTCCAGCACGATGCACAGCTTTTTTGAATCCTTCCCAAGACATTAGTATTGAATATGCTACTCTCGGTTACTTGATGTGATGTATTCGTTTGTTGGACTGACGAATTTTAGCAGGGGAGGGGGCAGTTTGCTGACCTGATAATGGGGCTAAAAGGGCACAAAGTTTGCAATTGAAAGTATCTTTGAGAGAATTAATCCTCAAGAATATTAAATAATGACGGAAAAACCCAGAAGTCTCTTCAATTCCCGCACACAACAAAGTATTTGGTCCAAAAACTTATGATTGTTAAAAGGATTTATTGCCGTCATTTGTCAGGAGGCGAGGTTTCGGACTATATACAGGACATCAATCGAGAGAAGGCTGGGGCCGGAACTGATGGAAAGTTATTAAATGGATATTTGAGTAGATGGAAATATGCTGGTTTGGTTTATTGAGAGGTTTAACTTATGTTTCTTTGGTCAGATTGGTAATTGAAACTTCATAAATGGGGCAAAAAGGAGTGTTCATAAAAATAGAAATCAACGTTTTTAGTACGACGATCACGTGACAATCTTCACCCACTAAACAAATTCGGAAATCGCGGTCTTTCTTGTGTAACCATGAGCGAGTTTGAGCACGATTTGACAGATTCTGTGGCCGACCAAGGTCCTGAGGCGATCCAGAACTTACCAGGAGCGGTAGAGAGTGTTGAAGAGAGAAACGAAGAGTCGAAGGTAGATGAAGATCCAGCAATCACACCTTTAGAGGATACCGTTGAAGCCGTCGATACCCCACAAATTGATATAAGCAAAGAGGCTGAAGATATAAGACCAGAAGTGGAACCAAAGGTCGAGGAAACCCCTGTGGAGACGGATGAAGTACTGAAAGAAGATGAAGAAGTTGACTCTGTGTCAACTGTTTCAAAAGAACAACGAATCAAGGATATTTTAAAGCTCAAAAGCGATATGAACGTTTTGATTGGCAATATTCGTGACACACAACGTGTATGCTCTAGATATGCCCATAACAACCAGTATTTACAGGACTATGTTGGCTCCCTCATGGCGAGCGGTGAGATGGGAAAGTGAGGGTAATACAAATGTGTAATTAAGTTAGAGGGATGGACTACGGAATTTAAACTAGAAGTGAAAAATTCAGATTATAGACGAGAGTTGAGCATTCACAAGATGATATGAGCAAGCCATAAACTTTGAGCAAGTTTTAATTAGAGATGATACGAAACAATCATGATTGCTGCCTTAATTTTGTCAAACAACATGAAAAGATCATGAACACATGCTTGGGCAAACATCTAATGTTCGAACATAGCCTTGAAATTCGTCTAAGCTACAGTTTTCTAACTGGAGACGTTGGTCAAACATAAAATAAAGAGATCATCAGTTGTTCCACCCGCAATAATGCCAAAAACAAAATACAAATACGTAAAATAGAATATGCCAACCCGGTTGCCTATTCATCTCTGTATGGTACGCCTGTTTCTACACCAATCTACAATATACTCTTTCCATAAAAATCATTCATAAACATCTACAAAGACAAGTAGAAGTAATAGCCCAACGCAGCAACACCAGCTATTCCAGCATAGATCAGGAACAAAGCGGATGGACCTTCCTTGCGGACGTCGCCAGTGCGTCCGAACCATTCATAACCTCCATAGTGCTGGACCAGGTGCCCCACAAGCTGAGTCTTCTCCTTGGTGGCTGGTGGATACCGCAGCTTAAGAGTAGCATCCTTCCACAAAGCGATTTCCATTACTACTCTATCGTGCGAGAATGCCTTGAAAGAGTGTTCACCGTGGTAGGCACCGTATCCCAGCTCACCAACTCCTCCAAACGGAGCACTGGCAAGTCCTACGTGTAACACTGAGTCATTGAGGATAGCTCCTCCCAGGCGGACACGAGACATGATTTCTTCGATCTGGTGATTCTTGCCACGAGATAAATTACTCAGGAAAACGTACAACGCCAATGGAGTGTCATGACGCAATACAACTTCGTTCACAGCCAGACTCAAATTGCTGTATTCCACGATAGGCAAGAGTGGCCCGAAGATTTCCTGTTGCATCAACAGATCATCCCAAGTACAGTTGTCCACCACAGTGGGTGCGAAAAATCTTGAAGCCGAATCGGTCTGACCTCCAGTGACAATGGTACCCTTGGAAGCTTCCAAATACTTAACCATGTTGTTAAATGCCCGATCGTGGATAACATGTGTATAACCAGTGGTGTACTTGTCCAAGTTGGGATAGAACTCTTCCTCTATAACCCGTTTAATCTCTTGAACAAGTTTAGCCCGACGCAGTTCATGTACCAAAAGATAGTCGATGGCAACACATGTTTGTCCGGCATTGGTAAAACGACCCCAAACTACTCTACGAGCAATTGTGGCAAGATCTTTGTCCTTAACGTCTTCCAATACAAAACCAGGCAGTTTTCCACCCAATTCCAAAATTACGGGTGTCAACGTTTCGGCGGCTTTCTTCGCAATGATTCGACCAACCATTCCGTTACCGGTGTAGATAATCTTATCAAACTTCTGGGCAAGAACTTCGGTTGTTTCGGGAACTGCACCATTGACGGCATAGAAAATGTCTGGATCAAGGGCCTTGGCGAGAAGTTCTGAAAACAATTGGGAGAAATGTGGAGTCATTTCCGACTGTTTCAAAACTACAACGTTACCAGCAGCTAAAGCTCCAACAACCTGAGGCATTGCCATGTAAAGAGGATAATTGAAAGGGGTAATGATCAATACCACTCCCAATGGGATACTTTCAACATAGACAGGAATGTTTTTTTGGGAAAGTGGAACATCATTGACAGCACGAGGTTTCATCCATTTGCTCAAATTTGCCATAGTATGAAGACATTCATTCAAAGATCCGGCAATTTCCAAAGTTTCAGTCTCTGTTGGTGACCGGTGGAAATCCTTATAAAGAGCCTCACAAATAGCATCTTGATTATCTTTCAAAGCGAAGTAAAGATTACGCAATTGATTAAGTCTAAATTGAATATCGTGAGTCTTTCGTTTCTCATGGAACAGCAGCCGAAGTCTGTCTACATTGGACTTAATATCGGCAAGTGGTGTTACCTCAAGAGGTGCCAAAGAGCTTGCAGGGGTACCTTTAGTTGAACTAGAGGTAGAGCTTGAGGCCCCTCCGTTGGTGGCAGTTTTAGATACATTTGATGTGGAAGTACCTTGTTCAGTAGTAGTAGAAGACTTTGAGGCCAGCTTCAAAACCCCCTTAGCTGTCAGTTTGGAAGCATTGGTCCCTTGCTCGTGGACAGGCGACATAATTGAACCTGGTTTCTTTAGTAAGTAAAGGAACCAAAATTTCAATGCGCGGAGGCGTGTATTTAGCTGTGCCATTAGTGGGGTAGCATGTGAATTTTGTGGGGGAGGGGCCGCTAATTTGGCTCATGTGACACAGCGGAAGATGCGATGTTCCGGGGAGGTGGCGGTAGTGAAAAGTATGTTGAAGTTCCGATAGGAGTTTAAATAAGGGTGAGACACTGATTTAAGTTTAAGGTAGAAAGTTATTCAAGAAGAACAAAGGATTTAAAAGCATTCAAGATTAGTAGTAAATAGTGGTATGGATATTTTGTTAGGTCTTTAATCTCGGCCAAAATCTTTTTGCTTTAGTGCCGATTTTCTTCATTTTCGGCTTGAATTCATAATCAGTGGGGAATTGACAATAGCATCTGAAGCATTTAATCCTTTGTTTTGATATTTGTAAGATCTCAAATTCCCATATGATTTAGCATTTGTGATTTGTGATTGGTATTTTAAGTATCTGAGTATTTAAAACCTTCCCCCAGATTTATTTCCCTCTATATTTATTACCCTGAGGTCTTAATGATTCCTACAATTTCCATTAATGCTCACTTACTTTAACATCTCACTGACTCTCACTTATTCTTATTAAATCTCACTGATTCTCACTAAAGCTCATTAATTCTCACTAATTCTCACTAATTCTCATTAATCTTAAAGATTCATTACCCACTAATTCTCACTATATCACCTAGTTTTTCTCTCATTCTCTCTAAATTTCGCAAAGTGACATTCACCAACTGTATATGCCCGTATCGGACAAGTAGCCATATCGTGCGTTCAGAATGTTGTTAGTCTCCAGCTTCTATTACATGTCACAATGTATCTGGTTCGATTCCTGGAGAAATAGCATATTGGGCCCGATTATATCAATACCTCTTTATAACAGACAGTACAACAAACCATATCACTCCCGCCTGCACCTCTCGCTTGCACCCTCCCTTCAATCCACTTGACACTCCTTCTCTCCGCACCTCGCAGATATGATGATATTAATTTTACGGTATCATATTTTTATGCGTCTCCTATGTCATACGTCATAGTTTGTATCCATACAGATATAATATGAAGAAATGAATAGACTGATGGAATCATTACAATAGTTTGAAATATAGAGACACGATAAAGATATGCAAATAATATTTTAAGAAAAGCCTATAAGTATATGTCCAAATTCACACATCAAACAAATATATATCGATCAGACTTCATACATATCCATTCATGAGTTAATTTTAAATGAAATTTCCAATTCGACGAATTTTTTAATTCCTTTCTTCCATCTTTTCTGTTTCTTATCTTCAGAAGTTTTCATGCCGATCCTTCTCGCCGATTTCTTTATCCTTTAGACAGTAACTTCCTGTTTTAATGATCTTTAGAGCGAACTCTTGATTTATTCTTGTTGATCCCCTTTGTATCCATTTCCTAAATCTTTTCCACCTCTATTTACAATATCTTTATCCTCTCCTCTCCCTCTCCCTCTCCCTCTCTTTCTCCTTCTCTTCCTCTTTCTCTCTCCGTTTCACTTTATCTTTCCTGCGCCTCAGCATATCCTGCACATCACCTCTCTATCCCAGCTGACAAAGCTAATCTGTTTACAATTTAGGAGTAAACCACTACCCGATAACTCAGATTGAGCTCCACACAATTTAGATTTACTACCATTACACCCCTTTAGTGACCAGACTGATCCAAGTCGAAACTAGCATCATTTGAATCTCCCAATTCCTTTTATATTGGCCACATCGTCGTTCCATATATCATGACGAATAACATTGTTCACCCCAAACCAAGCTCTAAAAAGGAGGAATTGCTTCCCTCGCTCTCCGTAAAGGCTGATCCTTCTCTTAAGCTGTGTCTCTCCACGACATCTCTAATCAAACCGCATCCAGATCATGCTTCCATCCTTTTACAGGAAGATAATGTTTCACCCATTTCCCACGGCATAATCCCTGATAATAATAGCATTCAAAATAAACCATCTACGCCCGCTACGACCACCCCAAATGCACCCGCCTTCTCCCCTGCGGTTTTAACAAGATCGAGAACTCCGGTCTTGCCCACAAAGGGGAGCCCCGGATCTATTTTACTGAGCGCTCCAAATTCACCTCCTCTTCTAGTTGAAAAGGTAGGGCCTACAGCTTCGAATGTTTCATTAAACGCTCCAAATGCCCCCATCCCCAGTCTCAATCCTACACTGCCGCCTCTTTCTCGTGTTTCCTCACTCAGATATGCTAACGATGACAAAGGCCGTATTCAACAGCGCACTTCTCTGCCGGCTCTGATTGCCGCTTCTCCTCAAGTCGACAGTGCACGAGACCCCTTGCTGCTCCTGCTGTCAACGAAAAAGCATCTTTTGTTGGCAGTTACAGGTTGTATTTCGATTCATAAAAACATTTTTCTCATTATCGAAAAGCTTTTTGAGCTTTATTCAAGAGATAAACTCGAAATTCAAGTCATTCTCACCAAGCTGGCCCAATGGTTTCTTCTGGAGAAGTTGCCCAAATTCGAGAAACTTGGAGTCAAGGTTTGGTTTCATGATGATGGATGGAAGGTATGGCAAACAAACAGAATCCCTTTTGTACCTGGCAAGCCAGTTAAAATCACTCCGGCGTTACTTTCTAAATATCTGTTGGCATACGAACTCCTGCGATGGACGGATGTCTTACTTATAGCACCGCTACTGGCCAATTCTATGGCCAAAATGATCAACGGGTTACTGGATAACTTACTCCTTGAGCTTTTGCAACAATGGCCTTTACCAGCTCAGCCTCAGGCCCCACAGGAACCAAATTCGAGCGTGACATCTGCCCCTGGTGGTTCGAAAGTTGATAGTACTGTACTTTCCAACAATTTACAGCTGCCAAAATCAATAATTGCTGCAGTGGCCTTAACAAACACAATGTATGCCCATCCCATCACCAAAATCCAATTGAAACAATTACAAGAAACATATCCAAATATTCTTATTTTGAAGCCTACAGAAAAATGCGTGGATGTTGACGGTAATATTTCAATGGGTGGAATGAGATCCTGGCGAGAGGTTGTCAATTTTACAGTACAGAAACTCGGAAGTCCCGATGAAGACGAAGACGAGGATGATATTAAGGAAGAAGAAGAAGAAGAGGAACGAGAACGTCAAGAGGAAGAGGTGGTGCATAGGCACAGGGCAGACACCTTGACAATGAAAGAAATCAAGCAACACGACAAGATAGCCACGATAAATGCAATGCTCAACACCGGTATGCCGCAGGTAACTTCGCAGGAATAGAATCATTGAACCCCCTCAGCGATAGCGGGCAACCAACAGACGAAAATGATTGCTGTGAACGATTATTTGTCCGATGGATCCCTGTTATAGTTTCGTGATTACATGCGACGTCATCGAGACGCAATCCCGACTGGTCTGGTATTCACAGCTAAAACTTTCTAAAGCTTCTAGTCTAAGGCTTTCAAGTTAATTCCTAATAAAACGCTAAATGGGTTTCAAGGTGCAGCACATATCTCAAGTTGTAGATGTCTAAATCTTTTTGCGTCAATTCCCCAAACTTTTTTTACTCTTTTAAGGAAACTACATATAACCATGTATTTGGGCTATTGAATGAACGACCCGATGGGCGTGTTGACGTAACAAATTGCATCATCAATTGTCGAAGACAAATTCCATGATTGGTAGGCCAAGACGTAATTTTCAATGTAAAAATTGAATTTAAGGTATAATTTGTAAGCAACATAAAAGTGTCACATTTTGTTGGTTTGATTTGATTAAAAGTAATATGAAGATAACCATGGCGCTACAAACGAGCTAGATAATACACCAATTGTAGTCGAATTGAATGACTCAGCTTGAGAATCATATCATTATAACATAAAGACTTTTTCATAAATATAGAGGTAAAGGTACCCTCCATCAACTAAATCAAAAGAATGATATGCTCAACGGGTTTTGGCGTTTACAATGTTGCATATTTGCTTTTATTTTCAATCGCCGTGCCGTATAATAAAAAATTAGTTTCATCAAAAATTGCGCCCATATTGCATCCTAGCACGTCACGACTACAATTAATTGACTCAAAATACAAGGTCATACATCATCAAACACGAATTAACGTTAATGTTAACTTTACCATCTTGAATCATAACCGTTATTTGTAATCATTTCCATGCGTTCGCGGGAACTCCCGTGCAGGGGAACTTGCCTTATTAGGACCCTCGCGCAACAAAAAATATTGAATCATCAAGTGTTGCTGACAAACAAATACCAATATAAAAGCTACTCAATCATCCTCAACTACCAATATCATTCTCAATTGCTCAAAATAACTTATCAATTGAATTAGAAATGGGTGTCCACGATCTTGTTACTCCAGCAGAAGGTGTTCTGTACTTTATCCCAAAGGTTCCTGTGACACCGGGACTTGCAACCGAAGAACAACCGGAAAGCAAGGAACTCCCAAAGCTTTTCCAACCTCTCAAGATCAAAAATTTAACCTTACCTAACAGATTGGGTGTTTCACCCATGTGCCAATATTCTGCTGATCCTGAATTCAAGGCCACACCTTATCATTTGGTCCACTATGGATCATTTGCGCTTAGAGGTCCAGGTATGATAATTGTTGAAGCAACGTCTGTTTCCAAAGAAGGTGGACTTTCACCCCAAGATTTGGCTATTTATACTGATGAACAAGCCAAATCTCTTAAGGATGTTGTTGATTTTGCACACACTCAAAATTCCAACATTGGTATTCAAATTGCTCATGGAGGACGTAAAGCATCTGGTCTTCCATTGTACGTTCATTTGGAAAAGGTAGCAGAGAAGTCTGAGAGCGGATGGCCCGACGAAGTAGTTGCCCCATCAGCAATTCAATACAGACCAGGAGGATCTTACCATGTTCCAAAGGAATTGGCCAAGGAAAGAATCCACCAAATAGTTAAGGATTTTGGTTCTGCAGCAAAGAGAGCAGTTGAAATTTCTGGCTTTGACTTTATTGAGATTCATGGAGCTCATGGATATTTGATCAATGAATTCTTATCTGCCACTTCTAATAAGAGAACTGATGAGTATGGTGGTAGTTTCGAAAACAGAACCAGATTCTTGTTTGAAGTTATGGATGAAGTAAGGGCCAATGTACCAAAAGACTTCCCTGTTTTCTTCCGTTTCTCCGCTTCCGAAAATACTCCAGATGATCCAGATCAATGGACTATTGATGATTCAGTCAAGCTTGCCAAAATCATTGCTGATAGAGGTGACATTGATGTTCTTGATATCTCTTCTGGTGGTAACAATTACAAACAAAATGCCAGAGGTCCTAGAGAAGCAGTACACGCTCCATTGGCCGAAGCAGTTAAAAAGGCAGTTGGTGACAAAATCTTGGTTGCCTGTGTCGGTAAAATTAGATCTGCTAAGGTCGCAAATGACTTGTTAGAAAAGGGAATTGACATTGCCTTGGTTGGAACTGGATTTTTGAAGAACCCTGGCCTTACGTTGACCTGGGCTGATGATTTAGGAGTCAATGTCGATTCTGCTCGTCAATATGGATGGGCATTCAACCCAGATCGTAATCAAATGGTTGCAGCAATTTCCGAGGCCGAAGAAAACTTGAAAAAGACTCATATTTAAGACGAGGACTATACATTTGATATAGTAGAGAAATAGCTGATAGTAATATACTTAAATTTAATTAAAGAGAAAGTAACAGAAATGAAGATTGTACACCAGATTAAGAATTTTCAAAGAAGAATTGAAAGAATATATTCATAGAATCAATTCTAATCGAGGTGATTTATGTGTGGCCTTGTTTGTAGAACAAAATTATGGTAGATAATGAAAGAAATTCAAAACTCATCACGTCTCCGAAAAACACCATGCATAATGTTAAGCTGCAAATTCTTCATAAAATGTCAGAAAACTACAATATAACCACCACCACCAGCCGTTATTATTTTGCAATAAAATTGTAGCCTTTTAATATAGAAACCTCCCGAATTCGGAAATCCACACATATTTCCTCATCACTCGTGATATGCTTTGTAATCAACGTATTGATGAGCTCACTAAACCACTATATGCACCCGATAAGTGGGTGCGATCTGCAATAGTGAGGTATCCCTGAAAATAATTAGTAAGCGCTATATATTTAAGCTGTCAGCAGGCTGCTACTAAGATTTCTTTCTATCATTATCATCATCATGACCAAAGACATTCATTCTCCCGTTACCGCAGCCCCAGGCATTGACTTTTATGTCAGTGCTCCACCATACGTTCCAGGCCAACCATTTCTGGAAGAAGGTGCACCCAAATTATTCACTCCTTTGAAGATTAAGAACATCACCTTGCCTAATCGTATTGGAGTTTCGCCCATGTGTCAGTATGCGGCCCAAGATGGGATTCCCGGTGCATATCATTTTGCTCATTATGGTAGTTTGGTTACGAGAGGTCCAGGTATTACCATGGTTGAAGCGGCTGGTGTGACCCAGTACGCCGGTATTACATCGCTGGATCTTGGTATTTGGAATGATCAACAAGCTGAGAGATACAAGGAAATTGTACAGCTTTCACATGGTCACAAGGCCTTGATCGGGATTCAATTGGCCCATTCTGGACGTAAGGGAAGTAATGTCCCACCTTATATCCACATAGAACGGGGCGCATCTGCAGAGGAAGGTGGATGGCCCGAACACCTTATAGCACCATCTCCAATTGTTTTCAGAGATAGTGGAATTTCCCATACACCTCATGCTTTGACCATCGAAGGAATTAAAGAATTGGTGAAAAGTTTTGGTCAAGCTGCCAAAAGATCTGTTGAAATAGCTGGGTTTGATTTCGTTGAAATTCATGCTGCTCATGGTTATTTGATTAACGAATTTTTGTCGTCCACTTCCAATAAGAGAACTGATCAATACGGAGGATCTTTTGAAAATAGAATCAGATTTTTGTTAGAAGTGATCGATGAAGTGAGAGCTAATGTTCCTGAAGACTACCCAGTATTTTTGCGGATATCTGGTCTGGAGAACACCCCACAAGTTGCCGAATCGTGGGGTATTGAAGACTCGATCAAGTTAGCTCATATTGTAGCAGATAAGGGAATTGACTTATTGGATGTTTCATCGGGTGGAAATAGCAGTGAACAAGATAAAAGAAGTACTGGGGAGGCATTCCAAGCACCATTGGCCAAGGCCATAAAGGAACTGGTTGGTGATAAACTTTTGGTTGCAGCAGTGGGAAAAATTCATAGAGCGGAATTGGCCGATCAATTGTTGGAAAATGGTACTGCTGATTTAATCTTCGTTGGTATTCCATTTTTAAAGAACCCTGGATTGGTTCAAACATGGGCAGATGATTTGAAAGTTGACATTCATGGCATCAGATCTTATGAGTATGTTAACTATGGTAAATATTATTTCCACACTATCAATGAGGCCATTGAGTTGGAAAAGAAGAGGAAGCAAGAAATTAGCGATAAATGAAATGTATAAAATTATACAAATGAATTCATACAAGAGTGAACGATGAAGAATAATGAAGAAAGTAGACTTGATCAAGTAGAAATCCATCAAAACCATCTACAACTTTATCATCATTAACTTTAAACGGGTATAGAGGCTGGAGTAGGGTCGTTTCAGCCTGCATTTAAAGTATAAGGTCTGCATATTGCCCGATCCCCCGCATATCTTCTCGGTGAGGAGCAAAATCAAATTGTATTTGCCATGAAGATGCTTTCATATCAAGAAGAGGGCCGCCAACACACCACCACACACATTGGTGGACTCAATGTACATTTGTACAATGCTTCAGATGCAATTGAGGCTGCCAAGCAAAGTAAATCCGAGGAATTCCATCTCAACGTGGTCTATGTGCTCCATCCTCGAGGAATGGATCATCAATTCAGCAAGGCCATTGCTTACAACATTTTGACCCGCTACTATAAACAAAAAAAGGAGTCACAGGCTCCTATGTTGTGTGTGGCATGGGATGGACCAAACCATGGCAGCAGAATCGTGGATGAGGCCAAAAATTCGTCATGGAGTAGCGGCAACGACACCCATGCCGTAGATATGTCATCCATTATTGATCACTGGGTAGATGAGGTTAAACTCGTCCAGAATCATTTGGCGGCAGAATTGAACATAGACTATTATTTAGCTCCATTGTCGCAACAGCAACGTGAACAGTATGAAAAAGATGATAGACCTCGTGTCATTTTCCATAACTTAGTTTCAGGCTATCTGCTTGGAGCACACACTGCTATCAGATTCGGTAGTAAGTATCCATCGCTGGTGGAAGCCATTAATCCGGTTGTAGGAAGTTCCGACTTGTCGTCGTTACTTTTGGCCCGACTTCAGGAAAATCCACTCAATAGTGACAGAAAGATGTTCTATTTCAACTATGATGAGCTCGAACTTAACGACTCACAGCGCAAAAAACTCTATCCTAGGGCCATTCATGAACATCTTAGCAAACAGGACAAGCACATTTTTGAGAATTTTAAGGGTAATGGGGTCAAAGTGTTTGCTGCGTACGGAGCAGATGATGAATTGGTACCATCCGGTTTCCTGCGATCATGGATTCAAATGCTTGGATTGGGTGATGGTATCTCCACCCTGAAAACACAAGAGGGTGTCGGCCACACGGTGACAGATGAGATGGTGGATGAGTTTGTGGAGTGGTACGTCAAGTTTGCGCAGTAAACATGAGCAAAAGAAGAGATGGTAAATTGATGATCATGATATGGAGAGAGATGTAGAATCTGTAGACATTGAAGAATAGATCAACACTGAGAAGAATTAGAAACAATCAAATGCGTGGAGACAGATGACTGAGCGTTAGTCTTTAATGAATGAAACCTACGATGTCAATAGGTTGTTAACAAGTGTTATATTATTTTTAAAACAATAGATTCGCTACAATGATGTGTGGAATATTAATTTTGTGATCTATTAATCAGATATTGTAATTCTGCAAATAAATCGGTAAAGTATGTATTTCTGTCGAGTTAACAATCATATGAATTTAGAGATCATGAAGGATCATTTTCATGGCATATACAATATTATTATATGACAAGTTATCAACGTATGACAAGGCATTATCACAAAATCCTATAACTACTTTGAGTCGAACTTGTTCTGCCCTTGACCAATTTTTAACAAATTTCTTGTGACCAATCCATAACGAATAAAGAGGTAAGGTATTGAAAAGCCTACCAAGTTTGAAACTTATCGATTTGAAAAAAAATTATACAAAAGTAAAGATTAATTCAAAGAACTGTCTATGTAAATAAAGAAGCATTTTACAACTATATGAAGATATCACAGGTACAATACATAACTTACAACAATCAATAAAATGTAATTCCTTATAGTAATTAAAAATAAAATAAAATTTCTTATACAGTTACAATTTTTGTATGCGTTTCTAATTTTGTCCCTCTTTTAATCTCTCTTTATCTTTCTCATTTGGCTCGCGAATGATTTCTCCCACTTTTGACATATTAATTCATATCAAAACCTCCATTTCTAGCAACAACATTAGGGAACATCCTCCCATATTTATTGCCAAAATACCTTCCATTCCCCATGTCTCTGTCCATACAAGGCTCGGAATCAGTTGCCCTGGGCCGCAATCTTGCCCTGGCACTCTCTCTACGCCCAGAATCAGTCAATTACATCACTTTCAATCAAGATCTGTCATGCATCGCCTTGGGACTCCTGCTGGGATATAAGATCTTTCTGTGCAAAAATCTGTTGACTCGATGTTTTCAACAACGCCGTAAAGAGCTGGTAGGTATTATAGAGATGCTCTATGTATCACTGCTTGTAGCGGTTGTGGGATTGGGAGAAGAAATGGGCCTGCTGCCCCGTAAACTTAGACTCCTAAACACTAAAAGAAACCTGACTATTTGTGATTTGACATTCCCCCTGTCAATTCTTCGAGTCAAACTTACAAAGTCACGCATGGTCGTCATTTTGGAAGAACAAATTTACATCTATGATATCACGACCATGAAGCTTTTGCACACAATTGAAACCAGTCCAAATCCACTTGGCTTGGCCACCGTCTCCATTCTCGAAGATCCTCATACCGATGATATCATTTTGGCCTATCCTTCGCCGCCAAAAACTCTCATTTACGACCTGCTTATAGCTCAAGGTGTCCATTCTAATGGTGGCATCAAATCCGCCCAGAATAATATTCAACTGGTTTCTCAAGCTCCAAACCGAATTGGAGACGTCATCATTTTTAATGTCAGCTCATTACAACCGCTCCTGGTTATTGAGGCCCATAAACTGACTCTTGCAGCTATTTGTCTTCTGGCAGATGGTCATTTGCTTGCTACTGCCCTGGACAAGGGCACTATCATCCGAGTTTTCCTGGTTGAAACGGGCGTGAAACTCTTTCAATTCCGTAGAGGTACCTACCCAACCAAAATATACCTGCTTCTGTTTTCACAAGACAATCGTTATGTGGTGGCTACGAGCAGTAGTGAAACTGTGCATATATTTCGCCTTGGCGAAGAAGAAGCCTTGGCTAACAAACAGAAGAAGAGGGGCAACAAAAAGGCGAAATTAAACAATTATGATACTCTTCAAGATCTCAAAGAAGTCGACGAGAGAGGTATCGCGGGGAATGAAACTTCTTTAAACGATCAGGATACAAAGAACTCAGCATTTGTGAACGGCCCACTGGAGGGATCAAGCCTAGCAAACACATTACAGAGTGCTCATAAAGCAAACGCTCAGCAAGATCCAAGTAAAAAAACTGACGATAATGAGCTAGCGCTCGATGACGATGACGATGATGATGACGACGATGATGATGACGACGATGATGATGTGGATGAAGAATTGAGCGATGACAGTGATGCAGAGGATCCAGAGGAAAATCAGATGGAACTTCTGGGAAAGCAGCGGAAACTTTCGCAGGGATCAAATAATCTGTTCGCCAGTGTCTCATCAAACGTATCTGGAAGTGAAGAACAAACACTCAAGCTCCCCAAAAATGAACCCATAATCGATCTGGCTCGACTTTCGATGGCACGGATTATTCGTCGGTCTTCACAAACTTTGGGTCGTAAAGCAGCACAGAAGATGGGTGACTTTCTTCCTCTGCGGTTTTCACTGATCCTTGAACCCACTCGTCATTTTGCATCTCTTAAAATCAACTCTATTGGAAAGGACGTCAAGCTTTTGGCGGTGATGAGGAATGAGATCCTGGAAGATTTTGTTCCCCAGACGTATTTCGCGGCAAAAGAGGGACTTAGTCCCAACCCAAGCCCTTATAAGCCTCTGTCACTCGAAAGAGATACCCCTGTTATGATGCAATTGATTCACATTCACGTTATCACCCTGGAGGGTATTTTTTATACATATGGATTGGATCCCGAGCGTGGCGGTGATTGTATTTTGCTTCTGCAGTATTCTTTGGTGGCAGAGACAGAAGGTTAATGGACTGGTTCAGTCACGGATTACGTGGATACTAATTATCTGTAATAAAAAGTCAACAAAATTGATACAAGATTTGTAGTTTAAAACAGTAATCAATATGCATGGAACCCCAAATTGATGAGTATAAGGAGGGGGGGAGGGGGGGGGGCATCAAAAGTTTAAATTGAGGTTTCCATGCATTTACATAAAAATCGACAAGTCTCGAAGAATGATTCACATTCACTCATAAATGTAAAACCATTGAATAATTTATAAGTGTGACCACAAAATAAATTTAAATGATTCACCCTTATTTACGAAGTGTTCAGGAAATGACCACTAAGCCTCTTTCCGCCGTATAAGGCTGCGCCGATGCGAATCCTTAATCATATTTAAAATCGATTGCGAAATTTAATCAGGAAACCCTTTATGACTTCGAAGTACGATCTCTTGATTACCATAAATCGGGACGAAGGTCTTCTTCCGGGCAACGTAGATAGAACATACGCTCCTGGACAGACCATATCGGGTGGTTTCAACATAAGCGCCTATCAACAGCTCCAGTTTTCTCAGATCAGAGTCGCTCTTTTAGGATTTTCCGAGACCACGTTCCTTGAAAAGTCTGAAACATGGAAAGAAAAGCACATTTTTCTCAAAGAAGTACATGATGGACTCCCAGGGATGCAATTGAGTAGTGGGTACAAACGCCATTGCGATTGGTCTTTCCAAATTCCACAATTTTCCCATTGTGAAACGTGCTCTCGTACTGAACATCTCCCCCCACATTTGGACTATACATCGGATAATCCTCGTCATGTTAACATGAGTGCTTCCATTACTTACCAAATCGAGGTACTGGTTGAAACTGTAGGAGTTGGTGACATATTTTTCCACGAAAAGTTTGGAGTTCAACCGGTTGACACCGGTGGAGCACCCGAAGTAGCTGGGGACAAGAAGAAAGGATTCCCATACGTTGACGTTACTTTCAAGGCCAAATCACCGAAATTAATGGACGATCCGGCAACTAAGCTGTTCCCAGTTGCAGTAGAAAAGAAGAAAAGTGGCCTGTTCCGGTCAATGTTCAAAAGTATGTCCTTAGATAATGGCTACAATGTACCATTACGATTGGAGGTAAGAGCTCCTGAGTCTACGATATCGCTTCTGTCCGCCGGCGGACCACCAGTTTTACATCCTATGGATGTAGTGTTTGCTATCTCGGAAAAGGCAGCGGATAAACTTCCATTTGTCCTTGAGTGTGGGTCGCTGTCAAAGCTTGGGGAATTCTTTGTTAAATCTGTCTCAGTTCGTGCCGTGTTTGGACAGATTAATTTGACATGTGCTGGCCGTCGAGGAGTTCTCGCTGACAGAGACTTTGTCTTATTTGAAAGTAAGGCTTTGAACAAGGTTTTCGATTTAGGCCAGGACCAAAATATTTTGAGGAACGGTAAAAGTTTCGACTTGGTTAGAGACTTGACCGAGACAGACTTGGAGATTCCCTTGGACAAATACTCTGCACAATTTAACACTCATTGCAATCATATCGGTAGGAAAGGTGGATACCTTGTGGTTCTGATTGGAGTGGCTTCATCTCAGGAAGATTCCCAGAGTCAAAATCTCGAAGTTACCATTCCAATGGCTTTCAAGGGTTTACCAATGGGCTCAATTGATAGTTCAGAGTTTGCAGTTGGATCAAGGGCACCACCAGAATTCGAGGCACCGTCAGGACCACCTCCAGCACATAACAAGGCATCAGGTGATTATGGACCACCGCCTGGAGCTCCTCCTTTGGACTACCTGGCACCATCAGGGCCTCCACCAGGACACTTTGAGGCACCATCAGGACCACCGCCGGGACATTGGAATACACTGGATCAATTTCAAGCGCCTTCAGGACCTCCACCGGGCCATATCGAAAATCCAAAGCAGACAAAGACTGACAATGATGCTTCGGAGAATGCAAATTCTGTCGCTCCACCACCAGGTCCACCACCAGGACATTCTACGAGCTCTACTGAACCTTCTGAACCTTCTGCAACGACACAAGACGATGCACCACCACCGGCTTACAGCGCAGTACCCTAAGCATAAATGAGAGTAGATTGAATAGATATATGTATTAGATGAAATGTAGAAGAATAGACGAAGTCAAGTGGTGAAGTGACAAAAAAGAATAAGAATACAATAAAAAACAATCTTATTTCAGCATTCTCCAATTAACCTCTTCTTCGATATAATCATGATTCACTTGTAACGATTTATTCACAAAAACATAGGGGCGAGCTGGGAATTGAACCCAGGGCCTCTCGCACCCGAAGCGAGAATCTTACCACTCGACCACACGCCCACTTTGTAATTTGAAATAGAGAAGTTTCGCGCGATATGGGAGACCCAATTGGGACGAAGAAAAAGGGCTATAGAACAGTCATAGAGGGTCAAAAATAGATTTGAAAAAGTGGATTCTTATATAGATGTATGAAAGAACATTTAGAACCATTTAAGGAATAATCAAACCTTCATTTAGAACAGGAATCATCGATTTTACATATCCATTACTTGGTTTTGTTTTATAGATTCTCACATATTTAGCGCGATGAGGAGCATAAAATTGATATACAAATTGGCGTATAAAAAAAAAATTAAAACAATTTAAAGGCTTGTTGCTGGAGGACTACGAAATGCTATAAAGAGAGTTAATTAGAGAGCATATGTGTAAAAAACAAATGAACTAAAGGTCAACAATTGAAAAGTAATTATTGACATTCATTGATAACTTTTTTATAATTACCTCTACAAAGCCTGTATTTCTTTTATGTCTCCTCTCTCTCTCTTCTCTCATCTCTCATCTTTTATGTCTCTCTACTGCCCTCTATATAGTCTATCTGCACTCCATAGACTCCACCTTCTTGATTAGAAATTTCCATCGCATCGCATCATTAAACATCCCAAACCATGAGCACTCAACGCAAACGCCTCTCTTCTGGGCTTAGCGTGACCTCCAAAGTGTTCGTTCGCTCCAGAAATGGTGGTGCAATGAAGATCGTCCGCGAGCATTACTTAAGAACCGATATTCCTTGCTATTCAAGAGGCTGTCCAACTTGCTCTCTTTCGGCTAAACCAGACGCCGAGGGCGAATTGCCCCTGTTTATCCTCTCGGATCAACCTTTGAAAATCTCATCCGGAGAACGTCACTATGTGGTTCTAGACACAAACATTATACTCCATGCCATGGATTTCGTAGAACTGACGGAATGCTTCTTCGATGTCATTATCCCACAAACAGTTTTGGAAGAGGTCAAAAATAGACTGTTCCCAATCTATCAACGTCTTAGAGCACTTGTAAAAGCTGCAGACAAGCGCTTTGTTGTATACCACAATGAATTCTCTGAATTTACTCACGTTGCCCGAGGAAAGGGTGAACTGTCAAACGACTTCAATGACAGAGCCATCAGAAAAGTTGCATCCTTCTATCAAGAGCATTTGCTGAACAATGCTACTTCCAATGGTAAAATAAGCATTATATTTGTTACAAACGATAATGACAATCTTGCTAAAGCCAAAAAGGAAGGAATTAGAGCTTATAAACTCCCTGAATATGTTGAGCTTTTACCTAATGCTGATTCGCTCAGAGACCGTATCCCTGACCCAGAACTGATCTCAGATGCCCCCAAGGAGACCTCTTACCCAGAATATTACTCGAGTTCGCGTGTCATGGGTGGTCTTCGTAACGGAACTTTGTACCAGGGAATATTGAATATCCTGGGCTACAACTTTCTCGAAGGATCCATTCTGGTTGCTGCATTCAAGAAACCTTTGCTTATCTTGGGATCTAGAAATCTCAATCGTGCATTCAACAGTGACTCAGTTGTTGTAGAGCTTCTCCCCAAAGAAAAATGGCGTGAACCATCAACTACAATTGTAGAGGAAGAGGTGGATTTAGGTGCAGACGATAACCCAGAGGATAATGGTGATGAAGCAATCATATCAGACAAAGAGCGTCGTATGCTTGCCCAGGATGCCATTTCCAATCCTGCTCGTCTTCAACCAACAGCAAGAATTGTAGCTATCCAGAGGAGATCGTGGAGATACTACGTTGGTCAAATTGCTCCATCATCTGTGGGAGATGCCAGTAACTCTGGAACCGCAGCACAGGCTGTTTTCGTGGTTTTGATGGACAAGCTTTTACCAAAAATTCGTATGCGTACCCGGAAGGCCCAAGATTTATTAGGAAAGCGTATTGTCGTCGCGGTAGATTCGTGGCCAGCTACTTCCAAATACCCTCAAGGTCACTTTGTGCGCAGTCTTGGAGAAATTGAAAGTGCAGAGGCAGAAACAGAAGCACTTTTACTTGAGCATTCGGTAGAATATCGTCCGTTTTCAAAGGCTGTTTTGGACTGTCTTCCTGAAGAAGGTGATAAATGGGCCGTCCCACAACAAATTCCAAGTAACAGACGTGACTTGAGAGACAAGTTGGTTTGTCTGATTGATCCACCCAGTTGTGTTGATATTGATGACGCTTTACATGCTCAGCAACTTCCAAACGGAAACTACGAGGTTGGAGTCCACATTGCAGATGTCACTCATTTCGTCAGGGCCGGAACTGCTCTCGATAACGAGGGTGCCCTGAGAGGTACATCCGTGTATCTCGTTGATAAAAGAATCGATATGTTGCCTATGCTTTTGGGTACAAACTTGTGCTCATTGCAACCATACGTGGAAAGATACGCCTTTTCCGTCATTTGGGAGGTCGACGCCAACGCCAATATCGTGAATGTCGATTACACCAAGTCAGTTATCAAGCTGAGAGAAGCCTTTCTGTACGAAGCAGCACAGAAAAGAATAGACGATCCATCTCAGCAAGATGAGCTCACAAATAGCATGCGTATTTTAATGAAACTTTCCAAAAAGTTAAAGCAGAAGAGAATTGATGCCGGTGCGCTCAATTTAGCATCTCCAGAAGTTAAAGTGTACATGGACTCAGAGACCCTGGATCCCGGTGAAGTTGAAATCAAAAAGCTTTTGGATACCAACTCGCTCGTGGAAGAATTTATGTTGTTCGCTAACATTTCAGTCGCCCGAAAAATCTATGATTCTTACCCACAAACAGCAATGCTTCGTCGACATGCTCCACCTCCAGCCACAAACTTTGAGGCTTTAAACGAGCAGTTGGCAACCAGAAAACCCGGTTTGGATCTCAATATTTCACTCTCGTCGCTGAAGGCTCTTGCAGACTCTTTAGATCGATGTGAAGATCCAAAAGATCCTTATTTCAATACCCTTTTGAGAATCATGTCGACTAGATGTATGATGGCAGCAGAGTACTTCCCTGCTGGATCGTACGGATATCCCGAGTTCCGTCACTACGGTTTAGCCGTGGACATTTATACGCATTTCACATCACCTATTCGTAGATACTGTGATGTGGTTGCTCACAGACAGCTTGCTGGGGCTATTGGGTATGAAGATTTGGATTTACTGCACCGTGATAAGACCAAAATGGAGCTTATTGTCAAAAATATCAACAAAAGACATCGTAATGCTCAATTTGCTGGTAGAGCATCTATTGAGTACTATGTCGGACAAGTTATGAAAAACAATGAGCTGGAACAGGAGGGATATGTGATTAAGTGCTTCAACAATGGTATCGTTGTCCTTGTACCAAAGTTCGGCGTGGAATCTCTTATCAAGATTGATCTTATGGGTACAGATGAAGAATATGATGAAGATAAGTTCGAGTTGAGCTTTATTGATTTCAAGGGCAAAAAACGCAGTGTTGGTGTTTTTGACAAGGTCAAGGTTGATGTGAAGTCGGTAAAGGATGAGGTTACTGGCAAAAGAAAGGCACAATTGGTTTTGAAATAGAGAACCGGAAAGTTGAAAGGATGAAAGAATCTAAGGAGTATGATTATTTATAGAGTGACGATAGAAGTGGCACCAATAGAAAATTATTTTAATGGATGATCATAGAGCTAGATTATGTGTAAGGTATGTATAGTGGAATTCTTAGTAGAGTGTATTCATAGCCAACTCCACCAGAGAGTTTTAATTATACAGAAGAAAAAGTGAAAAGCAGATTATGTGTCAAGTAAACATGTTGACACTCTTATATTTGTAAAGTTGAATAATCGTATAGATACCCATTTAAATAAATATTGCAACTATAGTCATTACGAGACAATGTATAGTTGATGAATATCATTCCTAATTATCATCATTTTATTGAATAGTACAACCGAACTACAACATAATATCTTCTATCAATCTATTTCGATACGAAATCTTAATCAAGGTGATCCACAAGTTGTTTTATCGTCACGAGCTTGATGCCATGCTTCTTTCCAAATTCAATGCAATCATCGAGGCGCATCATAAGTCCGTCATCATCACGGACCAACTCACAAATTGTTCCGGATGGTTGTAAACCAGCAAGTTCACATAATTGCACGGCAGCTTCAGTGTGACCTCTACGTTCTCTTAAAAGACCCTTGGCGGCTCTAAGGGGTAATAAATGGCCTGGTCTAATGAAATCTTCTGGCTTCAGACTTGGGTCAGCAAGACTTCTAGCGGTTAAAGCACGATCGTGAGCCAGAATCCCCGTAGTGGTACCATGTGCGTAATCACAGGTTACTGTATAAGCTGTACCATGACGATCAGTACGATCTTTAAGCATAGGAGGCAAGTCAAGAGCATCGGCTCTTTCAGCGGATAATGGGTTGCACACATAACCAGAAGAATAGCGTACAAGGAAGGCCATTTTTTGTTGTGTGACCTTTTCTGAAGCAATAATTAAGTCTCCTTCATTTTCACGGTCTTCATCGTCCATGACAACTAAGAATTCACCATTTTTATAAGCCTCGATGGCCTCTGGAACGGAACAGAATGTCATTAAATGGTTGGTTTATCGATGGAAAATCTGAAAAGTGGGGTGTGTGTGCAGGCGTTGATTCAAGATGGGGCCAGGCTAGGTAAAAAGCAATATATTGAAGAACAACAGGAAGTAACTGATGTGATCAAATCTGATGATGGTTCAATAAACAGTAAAAAATGATTTATATGCTAAACTAGTATAGTATGCAAAGGTTTAACCAATTCACAATTTTTAAAGTATGGTCCTAAAATATTGAAATTAAACGTCCTTCTCCTCTTACTATATAGGCCATGGCACCACTCTTTATGGAGATTTGAAAAAAAATGTCATGTTCGCAGTTGTCATTACGTAATGCCGAGGCCCTTAGTAAGCGATTTTAGTCAGCCCGCGCATTGTAACAAGCTCACCGCGCTCACCGCGCTCACTGCACTCACGTGACAAAGAGTGACAGATTTTCCAAGTCTTAACCTTATTAACTAGTAGATCATGGAAAGACCACCATTTGCCCGTTCCAAGACCGTTGAAGATCCAATAACTGGTGCAGAACTTCATTTTACTGCAGTACACCTTCTCGACAAAATCGTGGTCAATGTACAAATAAATGGAGCAATGGATACAACCTTTGATATCCCACTCTCAACTGGAACAGCAGTTAGACTTGCTGGTAGTAATAATTGGGATCTGGATGCTGGAATTGAGCCAGTTTTACTAGTTGGATCACTGGCAGTCAAGATGAATGTTGTTGCTACTCAAATTGCTAAACTCGTACATATGTCGGGCAAAGGTGTGATACTTTCCATTGGGTCCCGCTGGTTCGGCCCGGACGAGGTTCAAGAGTCTGATTTTGACAAGCTCCAAATGGTCCTTTTAGGGGTGAAAAGTGTATTATGATGGGATGAATATGTTCTGTGAACGCCACCAGAATTTCATATCGGATTAAAAATTGCAGTGGAAGGGTAATTATTGAAAATGTTATCTTACGCTTCAATACAAAATAGCATAAGACGTATATCATATTGATTAAATGATATATGAGCAAATCATAATTCATGACCGAGACTTACTAGTTTATCACCCATTAGAAGTATAATCGGAACCTCCACTTAAATTATCATCAAAACCATCAAATACATCGTCGATACTTCCACTGATATTATCATTTTACCCATCATATAGATCATCGATACTTATTACCACTATAATTACAACTGATGCATATTACTTAATGAACAAGTACCTACCATTACTACGAACAATTCGAAATCAACTGTAACTCTCATTATCACTATTAAGATACTCTACTTCTTTTCTTTCTTTTCTTCCTTGACCTTCTCCTTCACAGGAACTCTACGTTCCAGTTTACCCCAAACCAATTGATGTGGAGTCATGTATTTGGCCAATTCTTCATCAGAAACAGCCTTTCTTCTGGTCTGGAATGCACCAATGTATTCTTGCAATACATCAATACATTGCTTCTTCATCTCTCCCGACAAAATTTCTCCAGATTTGTAACCATCTGAGAGTCCTTGCAATTTTTCATCATCTTCAGTGAAGAAACTCAAGTATTGGTACGAAACATCAACATCTGGGTCTCCTCCAAGCTTACGGTGCTCTTCGATAGAATTCTTACCACCCAGGAAAGCATATTTGTTAATCTTTTTCTGGATCTGCTTGGCAGTATCGTCCATAAAGATTCCAGAGTTGGCATCAGAGGATGACATCTTGGTGGTTGAACCTTGAAGAGCTGGGAAAAATTTGGCGTGAATCAAAGATGGCTTCAGGTACTTCAACTTATCAGCAACATCACGACAAACTCTGAAATATGGGTCCTGATCGATGGCACAAGGAATAAGACAAGGTGTCTTTGCTGGAAGTCCCAAAACATCAGGGAAAGATGAAGGGAATGCTGCCAGAATTTGAATCAGCGCAAAATGAAGCTTACCAATACAGTCCATATCGGTGAATCCAAACACTTTTTTGGCAGTGGTAGTAGTAATTTGACGAGAAGTCTTGACGACATTCTCGTAGAAAGCACCTCCCATGTATTGGAAATCAGAGAAAATGAAGGTGTTCTCTGGCTTGAACCCAATAGCCACAATATCTTTAGCATTTTCATGGGTGAATTTCTTGACATCATCAACGGTAAGCTTGTGTTTGAACAAAAATTTCTCGTCATCGGTAAGTTCAATTACCAATGGGACGTCGAAAACTTCTTGTAACCATTTGGTGAATTCAAATGGGATCATATGGCCCAAATGCATCGACCCAGCCGAGGCACCTCTACCGGTATACAAGAAGAAGGGCTTTCCCTGTTCATACAAATCCAAAATCTTACCCAAATCTCTTTCAGAAAAGAAAATACCTCTCTTAAGGAAAGGGTGTGGTCTATGACCGGTCACTGCTTCGAAACGAGCCAAGAATTCAGTAGTTATCTTACGAGTTCCAAATTGATCGATGAGTTTGTCGTAATCAATAGACTGCTGTTGGCCATCCACCACAGCACCTTCGACATCCCATGGAGTGATGTTTTGTTCCTTTTGTTCGGAAGTAGTGGCACCTTCATTAAGGGCCAATTTGGAAACGTCTGGGGTGGTTTCGGTCATGCTAAAAGGGGGTTCGCTTGTGCTGAATGCTCGGCTGAAAATAAATCTCACTTTCTTGGAGTCATATTTTTACTCCGGCCGGGGGTTAATGGGGACGAAAAGATTACAGTGTTTACAGGGTTACGGGAGGTAAAAAGCCAAATATAATAGAATACCTGAACAATATTCATATTACGAGTATAATTTACTATTTTTTGATGTAGTTTGACAGTATTTAGTTGATCCTTTGACAGTATTTTGACAGCATTTCAAGTTGATAAAGTTTCATTTTTTCAATGTTAAAGGCTGAAAAAGCCGATGGTGGAAAATCTCTCATCAGTACATTATACTAGACTGCCTCTGAATGAGCGTCCTGGGTGTCATTACAGAGATACTGGGAGAGTATATTTGTATGGAGAATACCTTCATCACAGTAACACTACCACCAATATCTCAACTTGCTCATCATTTACATCTACACTTATTCTAAGAAACGTTATTATTTATTTAACCCATGCAGAACCCTTATAATACACAGTTTAAAAGGCAAGCTTGGTGAAAAACCATTGGTTCTTACCGGATTGGTGTCTTTCCTCGAAAGCCTTCTTGACAACCTTCTTGGCTTCTTCTCTCTGGGATGGCTCTTCCAAAGCTTCGGAAGTGACAGCAGACTTGAAGGATTCGACGTCCAAGGAGTATCTGGTTGGCATTAAGTGGTTGTAGTTGACTAATTTGACAAATGGCTTAACCTTGGTTCTCTTGGCGGTCTTCTTGGCACCCAACTTCTTGGTAACCTTCAATGGGTATCTCTCAATACCGGCAACGATGGCGTGTGGGAATGGGTGAGCCTTGGTACCTTCATCGTGTGGCTTCACGATGACGACCTTCTTACCGGCGTAACGACCACGGACGACAATAGCTATTATGTTAGTAAATGATTTGCGCTAAGTTTTTGAATACGGGAGGAGTGATGAGTTTCGACGTTTTTTTCGTCACACGACATGGGCGTAGGTTCTAGTGACGATTAGGTTCATCAGGGTATTGTGAGCTTCATAATCTTGCGAAAGATTCATAATACGCTTTATAGTTTATCGCCATCGAATGGCAAAGGGTCTGAAATTCGGGGTTCGAGATGGCTCGATGGATCCTTCATCAATAGCCATAAGATGATCACAATCCGTTGCTTCTACCGGTGCTAGGGCTCATTCGTTGACGCTGTAAACATATACACATCCTCTTCGTGTTCACTTCTATGATTGATCGGTACATACCAACTTTTCCTGCCTTAATAAACTTGGCCATTTCTGCTGTAATACAAAGTGATTAGACTGAAAAATTTTAATCCTTCACTCGTTTTCCTTGTGCGGAGGATTGAAAAAAAGCCTGTATGGGAGGGGGTTGTCTTTGTGTAACCCAGCGGGGCTCCTGCGCATAGCATCAGTGCTCAGATGTACACCCTGTGACTGCGATTTGCCTGCAGGGCAAAACCGCTGAGATGTGAGAATGATCACGTGCACATCACTACCAACCCGGGGGTAGGGCAGAGCAGAGTCATATTAGTGTGTGTCCCAAAGGGGTAATTTTCATCGGTAATACCGTTGACATATTCATCTATTCAAGTTATAAATGCTTAGTTGTCTGGTTAGAACTCAATTATCTCTTGTAGTTTAATAGTAAAACACTATTAATGTTCATGAATTTCTCTTTGCCTTTAACAATCTAAAGTTATTATTTTATTGTGGCCCCAAGTATGAATTATCTTCTATCTTATCAATTAGTGCTGCTGCATCGAAATCGCATCAAATAATTCTTATCTGAGGGCTTGTGGTTGATGAAATGGGGGATAATGTTCCCACCACCACACTCCTTTTGGTAAACCAAGACACAGGAATAATTGATGAATCGCATATTGGCCCTGGTGGTACAATTAATGGAAGAATGGGAGGTGTGTTTCATGGAATTCCATGGCATTTCGGAGGAGATGCAGGCGGAGACAAAACTGGTGGAGGTGGTGGACTTGGAGGTCTGATTGGTGATATTGGAGGTGGTTTTGGAGGCGGTGCTGGTAAAGATCAAGAAGGTGGTGTTGGGGGTGGTTTAGGAGGTGGTTTTGGCAATGATAAAGGTGGTGGGGGTGGCGGTGTGGGTGGTCATGTAGATAGAAACCATACTCGCTTTAATGGCGGTGGAGGTGGTGGTAAAGGAAGTACAGGAGGTGGGTTTGAAGGAAATTATGAGTCGAATAGAACACATAGATCATGGAATGCATCTTGGGGCTTCCATGGCACCAAAAATCATGAGCTGAACAGCTTTATTACTGCCACTACACTTTTATGAATATCTTGAAAATGTATAATATCCGATAATATAGAAGATTGATCTGAAAAATTGGTTACTTGAAGGAGCCTCCATACTAGACTAGACAAATGGGCATGATGTCATTGACAACCTAATCATATGATTTTAATTACAATATCAATCTGTCCTTAGAACGTATAACTATTACCTGGCTTGTTTTCTTGATCCCTTCACTACATGTCTTTGGCTATGCAAATTGTAGTCTATGAATAAACTAGGTATACCTATGTAAACGTCTATCAAGTTCATTGAAACTTACTTGTTGCGGCTTCTTGAAAGAAGCTTTGAGTTCATGGATGTGATTTTTGCTGATCCTTGCTGTTGCTGTTGCTGTTGTGGGTGAGTGATTCTGCTTTTATAAGGAGTAGACCAATTCTTGGCTTCACTATCCTTACTGAAACTAGATCTCTGGGTTGGTGAAAATTGTCCAGTGATGGCAGAAACAGCCTTTTGTGCAGCTTGGAGGGTTGCTGATTCGTCTTTACTGGAGAGACCAGTTGACATATTGAGATGTGAAGGTGGTGGTGGTGGCTTACGTTTGACACTCTTACTTGACTTCACCGCAGATTTGTCGGTAGATTGTTGTTTAGGGGAATTACTACCGTAGTAAACTCCCAAATCGGGCAATTCTTCAGGATCTGTCTTGGGAGATCCCATTTGACTCGAGCTTGACAATTTTGGACTCGTCATCTTTTTTGGACTGGTAACAATTTTCATAATGTTGGGAAGTTTAGGACTTGACGTAAATTGCGAGTTCTGGTTGACAACAGGTGTACTCTTCTTCAGACTATTGTTTGATGTGGTACCGGTGTTTGCGGTACCTGAGCTGCTGGAGGGGATTCGCTTGGAACTTGAAGTATTGATGGTGTTTGCACTGGTATCAACCACGTTCCGAGCTTCAGGTTCACCTTTTGGAACCTCCAACTTGCGTTCGTGCTCGTTGATCTTAGATTTTAACAAGGCTTCAGTCCACAAATTCACGTCAAACTTCTCAACTTCGAAAACTACGGCAGTGTCGATCAATTTAACAGCAAACACGCCCGTGATAGGGACTATACGCAGCAGGAATTTCGTCGTAGATCCACTGGAAACCACCTCTTTGAATTGAACAAACGGATGATCCAAATGCAATTCCAAAACAAGCTTATAGTTCTGTTTGGCATCGTCTCGTAAAAAGAGTAAGACCCTTCCATGTGTTGTGATCAACATGCTGCATGTTTGGGGCTTTTCTAATGGTGAAGAAACTGCAGAGGTAGAAGAATGGTCAATGTTGCGATTACCAACTGGTAAAAGCTTCTTGAAGAGCGACCTCTTCGAAGTCGTACCAGATCCAGTATCTTCATTCTTTTTGGTCAGTCCCAGTCTTTTCAAATCACCCTCACTGCTTGTATTCGGCGATTCAGGAGATTTCAGAGTATCTTTAGCCTCCTCTGGGATGATCAAAGCTACCAGTTCGTCAGAAGACTTACCATCCTCTTCATTTCCACGGGAAGTTGCACCGTTTGATAAACTAGCAAACCGATTGCCTGGTCTTCCATTCTTCAGACCACCGAGAGGCAGGTCAACGACAAGACCCTTATACTTTCGCTCAAAAGTTTCAGTGGCAACTTTTTGAGCAATTACGGGACCAATTTTCAAAATCCTTTCATCATCGTGGTGCAAATAGCCCAGCCACGCTTGTTCAAGAGGCGAAATTGGAGTGACATCCAAGACACGACTTTTGGTTTTTGATAAGGACAGCGACGAGGATGCAGATTCTTTCAGACGCTTGCTACCTGCAGTAAGAGTTCTGATAGCGTGGGCATTCACTTGCGGTCTCAAAATATTAGTTCCGGGTATATAGTCTGCTGGATTACGCTTCTTTTCCTTAGCTTCTTTCAACTCCTTTGCTTCTTTAAGATCCCTTTCCCTGATTTCTCTTTCCTTCGCTTCTCTCTCAGATGTATCCTTGTTTTTGAGTGTTTCTTTCTTTCTGGTATCATCATCCAGTGGCCCCAAGGCATATGCAGCAGCACTGGCAGGATTCACCTTGCTTTGAGGCTTTCTTGTTGTTGAAGATGCTGCTGAAATGCCCTGTATACTTCTGATTGTTTGCACACTAGAGCTTGATCCAGATGCAGATGTAGTTGGGGCCGGGGCAGGCGCTGGTGCAGAAGCCTTGCTTTTAGGCTTTCTAGTTGGAACCTTCTGCTGCAGCAGCATCAGTACTGGCTTCATCATCAGCTTTGCGCTCATCTTGTAAGGGCCAAGCTCCGGGTGTCCAGACAACCAGATAGCATCGAAGTCAGACCAGTCTACACCTTCATAAAAGATGTGTTTTTGGATTTGCAGGATTGTGAATCTTCTCAGAGGTTGAAGTACCAAAATTTGCTTAATCAAGTCACGGACGATCATTGGGAAGCCCGCTGAAAATGCGTACTGCAATTTAGTGATTCTCTGGAACGTTTGGTATTCATTTGCACCTTTAAAAGGCGGTTTACCGGCAATCATTTGATAAACGATACATCCAAATGCCCAAAGATCTCCTGGTTTTCCACAATATTTCGAGTCTAAAAGTTCCGGCAGAACATATTCTGCTGTTCCAACGAACAGTTTTGCTCTCACATCTAAAGGATAGTCTTCCTCCTCCAAATCCAGCTCCAGTGGCAGATCTTTCCTTTTCTTTTTCTTCTCGAGTAAACGAGCAGTACCAAAGTCTGTAATCTGGATACGCATCTGAGAGTCTAAAAGCACGTTTTCTGGCTTTATATCTCTATGGATGACACCGTTGCTGTGCATGAAGTTCATTGCATCGAGCAATTGGACTGAGAAATGGCGAACGCAGTCTTCATTTAAGGAACCATATTGTTTAATCAATGCGAGGAGCTCACCGTTTGAAGCATATTCAAGCACAAAGAAAAGTCGATGTTTATCCTGGAACGTGAAATAAAGAGATATAATTCCGCAGCGATTGGCTAAACGGTTAAGGGCATGTTTTTCGATGTTGACGTACTTGACTTTCTTTTCCTTGATGATGTGACGTTTGTCTAAAATTTTGACAGCGTATTTGGTCGAGGTATGTTTATCAGTGGCCAAGACCACTGTCAGATACAGGCCTTCACCCAACAGTTTACCAAATTTGAAGTCATCAACGCCTCGGGTGAGAGTGGTGTATTTGTATGGATCTTCAGGGTCATGAATGGTACGGGTGGCATTGTAGTGGTCAGAGGGGGTGCCGTCAACAAGTTTGGCCAAATCAAGAGAGTTTGTCAGTTTCCCTGAGATATATGAGCTGTTAACATTTGGATCCACGTTTAATTTGGAATTTGAAGCATCTAAGTTTTTTGGAGTTTGACTGGCTAATTCCTGTGGATTCAAGGAATGAGTACCATCTGTGGACTGGCCGGTAGTTCTTGGAGCCAGGCGGCCAGTCAAATGGCTTACGGAAACCGAATCGGACAGGCGATAAACATCACTGAGACTAAGATGACGATTACCAACCAGGTCTCCTAGCAGGTCACCAAGCAGGTCTTGTGATGGCATTTCAGGTTCGTAGTCTTGGTCAATGCTTTCCACGGCAGAATTATCGTTATCAGAGTCTGCAAAGGAACCGTTGTCGAGGTCAACCACGGGCAATGGCAGGGCTAATCCACTTCGGTGGGAGCCTTCTTCGTATGCTGAATGCCGCAATCGACGGGCCAAATAAGCGGGCTCGTTGTTGGCCAGATCAAGGGTATCCTGCAGAATGTTTTGCTGAGGATTGGCGTACGAGTTATAGATGCTGTCGAGGTCTTGGGTAAGTTCCAGGAATGACAGAAGATGTCCAGATGGAGGGGAAAGCGGATCGCTTTGGGTCATGGGGCAAAATGCAAGAGGTCGGCGCAGAAGGGGGGAGCTAACGCGGGACTATTCGGTCAAAATTTTGCTACTTAGGCACTGGGATTAGTGACTAATGCTAATGGGGAATGAATGGCGTGAAAACGTTTCTAATGGAGCATTCCCTGTGGCGCTAAGGTAGCTTGCTGCTTCGGCGGGCACTTGTTTCAATCCGTTGGCACTTTTGGTGTGTGCAGGTGATCCGGACGTGGGTTGTATGCAGGCGCGGGGGTAGGAGAGGGTGTGTGTGGGTAGGGTGGGGGGAAAGAGGGAGGAATGGGATAGGTGGGTGGAGAGTTACTTGAGAGTTCAGATGAATTGATAAAGATATTTAATTGAGCAATCGTAGGGTTTGGGGGTTTGGTTGAAGTCTGAATAATAGAATTATACTTTGAATTATGTTCGCCTAAATCGTTAGAATTATTTATGTTAGTTCTCTTAAGTATGACTCGGCTGTGTGGTGGGCTAATTATAGCCGATTTTCCAAGATGAAGAATAAAAATATGGAAAAATGATGAAATGATGAATAGAGAAGTAAAGAATAGAGAAATAAAGAATAGAGAAATGATGAAATGATGAGAATAGTGGGATTATTGAGAATGTTGGAGATGTGGATATTATGAAAATAGTGGAATTGATGGAAACGGCATGGAAATATCCGTAAACGGAATGAAGGAACATTTAAGCATTCCATTTTTGATTAAATCGGGAGAAAAGAGCAATATGAATTTTATGGGCTTAAGTTTCAATTAGAAATAGGTGAGAACATAACATCGGAGTAATAGCGGAGTACAAGCGTAAACGCAGATTTGTACTAAGACGAGAGGTGAAGCAACAATTAAAGAATGTATAAATCTTAGCTTGCGGGTTAATAAAATAGTATCGAATGATATATCTAATGTAGAATGACAAAATTTAAACTATAATAAATTAAATGCTCTAATATTAAAGTATTGAGCAAGAAGATTGAAATGGAATAAACTATGTTGAATTATTAATACTAAATTCTTGAGTATTATTGCATCAAGCAAGGAAGTTTTTTCATTATTCTTTAGCAAGAATACTTTTATTTTCACAATTAGGCAAAGAAGAGTTCAATAATAGACTGAATAGGAAGTGATAAAAAAAGTATAGGTTGAATATTAAGTGTAAAACCGTACTGTTATGGCAATACCACCTCGGCATAAGATACCAAAAGTTAGTTTTGATTGTGTGTAAATCCATTTTCATAATAAATCTGATTATGGGGAGCTGATATATAATATTAATGGTGATGATTATGATGATGATTACGATTACAGCATTAAATTTGATTGCTGCAACTTATTCTTATTTCAGCTGCACGTTCTATTTCGGAAAAGGTGCGCACTAATTCGACCGGTCTTGCTCGACCTTGCAATAAGTGAGGTAGGAGATGAAAATGAATGGGTTCAACTTTTCCAAATGGCAAAGGAGAATATCGAAATGAGATTCTTATTTTCACAAAGATACATAGTCAACCTTTTTATTTTGTTTAACTTTGGTGTTTAAAACTTCTCATTTATGCCCTCGAATCTATCTTCTCATTTTGTATTCTTTGCTAATTTTGCCGCGCTTTTAACAAGCCACGGTAAAAATCATCCACAACCGACAAAATAGCATACCGAAAAAAAAGAGAAATAACTTGAAAGGCATATCTAAAAGCCAATTTAACAATCGCCAAAAAAAAATCATAAAACTATCAAATACCTTTCCGATAATTCTACTCTAAAACACCATGTTCCGTTGTATACCGCCATCAATAACACCCTTCAACTATTCCAATTCCGAGGAAATCTACGAACCGCTATTGTCTCAGTGGCTGCCCGCTAAATCTCCCGCGGAGCCTTGCTCTAAACTTAGGTCCGCATCCAATCCCGCGCTCACGTCTGCATTCAATCCCGCGTCATCTTCCAATCCCTCCCCCATACCTATTCTCGCGCCATCGGCCTCTGCTTGTTCCCCTGCAGCCACCCGATTGGGTCTCCGCATCAAGGTCCGCATGGCCTTTGCTAGATGGAAGTCCCATCAGAAATTGCAACATACCGCTAATCTGCTGCCTTTCAAATTTCCCCCAACTGCCGCTATCACTCCTATGTCCCTTCCAGGAACTCCTTTGTACCTCATTCTGGATCCAATGCATATTAACATCGACTCACCGACTAATATGGAACGCACTCGTAATATTTCTCAATGCACTCGAATTAATAGTGTGAAAACAGTGTATAGTTCTCCGCTATTATCGCCGCTATTGGATGGCTATGGCATCTACGACGCTTGGCAGCGTGGTCAACTATTGTTAGAAGTTGGAGAAACTACATCAATTTCTAATTTTCCTAATAGCAGTGAATCCAGAACACCCCATTCTGATTCTCTGAGGCCATTTTTTTTAGCGCCCACAGAAAATCACATCAGAAGCTAAAGCGTCAGGGAAATGAGAATAAGTAAATGAGTGGAAACATATAAACAACAACAAAAAAGAGAAAAAAAATATCTGTCTTGGCTTTGTAAATACCGACTGAGAAACGTACCCCAACTCACAACATAGAAATCACAACTAAGAAACTCACTCACTCTATTTAATGCCGTACAGTACTTCCCGCTGCAACTATTGAAAAAGTTGCAAAATCCTTTCACTTGCTTGCTTCACCTTGCATCAAGTAATTTGGGGCGGCTCGAGCAAGCGTCAAGTAATCGAGGGTGACATCATAGACCTTGCATACAATATATCAAGAGACAACAACAATAGACTAAGATGCGGACCAATACATTCGTTTCAAGGTGGAGATTTTATCGTTAACGGTAAAGTTAAACCCTTTTTTATTGTCCTATAGTTTGCTCGCGTGTATATTTATTGACTATTATACAACCGGGATTTGAAATATTCAGTAATTGAATTAGGCTAAATAAACATTTACAATGCCGAATAGCAACGTAACGGATAAGGGAGGAATAGGCGAAAATAGTGTTAGATCAAAATTTCAAGACAAAACAGGCCAATGGTTAGCGTTCGCCTAACTCAACCTTGGCGCTTAGTAAAAATCGAAACATTCTTGTAGCGCTAAATTATGGAACTTCATTGACATGAGTCCCCCAAACAGACCTTCTACTGCCACATTACCCCCACTTCCCCGTCACCCCCCACTTTTTACAGCTTTTTCATTTCTAAATCCGCTATTTTAACGCCGCCAATTTACCGCGCAAATATCTCTAATTACCCACTCTCCCCGCCTCCCATGGCCGCCGCCATGTCCATTAAATCGCCGCACATTACCGGCCATATTATTATCTTATTTTCTCCCTTGTATCAACTTAATTTACAGTTAACTGGTCACGTATAACCTCTGTTGTCCTGCGCTGTTGTGTGCCCAGATCTAAATCACGATTAAACTATCACAGGGCTCTGGCACCTTAGGTCTCGTCAGTTGCATTTACTAAACTTTTTGGACCGCGTAAACCCTCCGTAACTGAGCCAACGCATCACTATTTTGTTCGGACCTCCCGCGGCCTTCTTCGCGAACTTTAAGGATGCCTTATTTACGAGATAATAAACTCGAGAAAACCGTTTTCCTCGTGGCGCTACCACTACCGCTATTGTTCGCTACTCCACACAATAAGAGGGGGGGGGAAGCTAAAAAAACTTGATCTTTAGCAAACTTTGTAAATAAATAACTGCACTTCTCATGCCATTTCAATCTTGAGATCCTAACTTTGAATACTTTGACATTCTTAAAATTCCACCTTAAACTATCAAATCAAATGAAATCTTCTACATTTTGTAAACTGAATGCATCACTTTCAAATTTGTAATAGCTCACTAATTTTCCCTCGTAACTTTTCTTTTCTCTCCCCCCACAGTTTCTTTCCTGGCCGTTATTTCAGCCACGCATTTTTTACCGTAACCGTAACCGTAACTTTCTTACCAACGCTTTTCTCCTCTTTAAGTCTTCAAACCCCTCTTTATATATCTGCAAGGTATCAAATGAAAGAATTTGCTTTCTATTCATATCATAAAATCTCAGATGCTATCTATAATTCATCTCATCCACAATAAATAATCATCTCAACAACCCCTCTTAAATCGTCCTATCCTTAAAGTCCCACCCTAACACGTTTTTTGACCTCGCACTGAACTTTTTTTTTCCACTAAATTCGCCGCTAGAAACCTACCGCTAGAATTCTGCCGCTAGAAATCTGCCGCCGCGCTCCTCCACAACCTTAGTTACCGCATCATTAGCCGATCATGAAAGTTCAATTGGCCGGAAAAACACCCGCTGTTCACCGCCGGGCTATTGTTCATTATTTTAAACCCTTTTATAGATCCATATATACATGATTTTCCCTGTCTATACCCGCCCTACTTCATCTCCACCTAAAAAGTTCTCTCTTTATCACTTATCGAGTAATTTTTGTGTCACCTCTCGCATAAAAAAGAAATTTTCTGCAAATCACTTAATAAAATCTAACAACAGAAAGGCTTACTCAACGGGATACGGATTATATTCGACCTATACTCATTAATAACTACGGGGTTTTTTCATCAGCATTCAAGTACCTATTAACTCGGAAGTCCTGTGTGTGAGTTTGCTTGGAAGTATACAAACTAACCATTCAACCAAGCCCACCGACCTCGCATTCACGACAAGAGTCCACTCAAGTTAATTCTTCATCAAACCCCTTAAACCACCCGTTTAGAAGCCATTACAACTGAGATTCATACCAAAGATCGAAGAAGCTATAGATATTAGATCCATTTATCGAAAAAATTCGTTTATACTTTTGACATTAACACCACAATCCCCTTCAATATTCAAATCCCCACATCATGTCTAAGCTGTTCATAGAAGCTTTGGGGACTAGAATTGAGTCCTTCCTTCCTAATAGGACTGGTTATACCGTGGCGGAAGTTGAACTCAATCCACAATTCCTCATTATCCGCAAAATTTTACTCCTGGGCGAACATGAAGCATTCGTACTGCTTGTATTTCAAACCTTTTGTAGCATGTTAAGGCACATCAATAGAGATGCAGGTGATACCGACCTTCGACAACGATCAGAGAACTCATTAAGCCTGACGCTAGTGGTATTAAAACTTCTTTTCGAATTTGTGAACAAACACTGGTCGTCGAAAAGGTCATTAAAGAACAACGGCTTTGATGTCAATATAGACAGACCTTTCAATTTTTCCACCTTCTTCCATTATGATATCCCGAAAAAGTTGTCCAGCGATGTGGTGGATCCTTGCATTTCTACACTTATATTGCTTGTGCTGCCACAAATGGTGAGGCGAGGCCTTCTGCTTGTAAGACGTGCCCCTAATCCAAGTTTGGAAAGATCTTCTTCCTCGGCTCAGCTGACATCTTTAGTTTCACAAGCTACTAATGCTTCACCGACAACGACTCAATCAAACTCCCATGCGTCTAATTATCCTCCACTTTCTCAATCAGGTCAAATCCATGATGATACCGTTCTTCCAGGTGCCCCAGACCTCGACAAGACCATCCAGGATATTGAGAAATATTGTCTGGTAGTTTTAAAGTTTATCTCTGTAGCAAATCCAGATTTATACTACGCATTTATTGGGAAAAAGCTCTTCAGCCATTCCCGCGCTGGCCTGCAAATACCTACTCAGACGCTTCATAAATACGCCCCATTGCTTGAGTACGTGTATTACACTGAAACTGTCAGTTTGGGCCTTACCACTGACATGACAAATTTTCTCCCCTACGTGAAACTGAGCGTGTGGCGTCAAGTTGTTCTCATGTTCTTTGCCAACTCTATTAAGGACCAATGTCTTTCTCGTCCGGAAGACTACCATCATATTATAAGGAGTGGAACGTCTCTCCAGCAGAATAATCGCTCTATGTTCGACCATATTCTGACCATACTTGAAGGAAATCTGCATCTAGGAGCTGGCCTGATGGTCCTTGCTTGGCTTATAGTGACATGTGTAACCGATTTTGAGGATTTTGAAACCAAACCGAACAAATTAAAAGTGGCATTCAATAAGCGACTTAAGTTTTTAAGTCAAATTTTAAAGGACCTGAAAGAACAAGCAAACTTAGAGCTGTTCGACTCGCTCATTAACATTTTCTACCTTGCTGCCAAACAGGGCGATCAAAATCACATTGTATACAAGTTCGCATACAAACACTTGGATACGACCATTGATCTGTTAAATACCATAAGTGTGTCATTCCTGCTGAAGGACGCATTGGAACTTTATGATACTCTTTGGATAAACATGAATATTGTTTCGATTATTATAAAACCAGAAAAATACACCCCTTTGTTAATTCAAAAATTCGGAATACCACTGCAAAATGTGCATCAAGTTAAATTATTGGTCCGAATTGTAAAAGGGTTACTGGAATCGAGAAAAGATCAAGAAACATTTGAAAAGCTTATCTCCATGCTCACATCGAATTTAAAAATCATGATCTCGAGCGCTACCAAAGTTCTTAACGAAGAGACGGTAGGCCCGAGACATAGAAGATCATCGCAAACATCTCTAAGTGGAACAGTAGGCTCGCATGCAAATTACCTATCACCAGCCAGTACCAAATTAGGAGCCGCCTTAGAAGAAGATGATCAAGTAACCAATAAGTCTGTCAATTTTGATATCTCTTCACTGCTGAGCTCTCTGACTCGTCAACATCGTATAGAAAGCACCGAAGACGTACTTGCTGATCTTTTCAATATTTTCATTAAGGCACCGGAAGAATATTTCTTTGACCAAGAGGCAAATACCGATTGCGATGATTTTTGTGGAATCATCAAAGAATTATCGATGCTCAACACTTTACCTATGAAAACTGCATTTTTGAGTTCAAACGAAGCATTGTTTGGAGCTTCAGCTTCTCTTGCAATGTCGTTAATATCGCAAGATTTCAAAAAGTTGCCGACAAAATATGCATTGACAGTATGTGCTTCACTGGGACTTCTCATTCATCATATCAGTGAAGTTTGCTTGCAATTGGCACTTACTGACTCAAAGATCAAATGGTGTTTCATGTTTTTGAACAGGTTTTTAGAAAAACGTCTCAAAATTCTCAAGGAGCCAGAGGTTAAAGTGCTCTTATCTGATTTGCCTGATGAGAACAGGAAAGAATTTGCTAAATTTGTCACTTCTTCCTTGGAAAAGATTTTACTCTTGTCACTCTGTACTCACGATTTACAATTTTACAACATGGCCAAAACCATGATGCAATTATATATAAAGGAAATTGATGAGATGGGCAACCTTTATGCCGAATGTTACAACAAGGATTTGTACGACAAGTTCACTAAGATTACTAAAGATGATAGCATCTTCACGGGTTTCGTTTCGTTACATAAAAAGTTTCGCAATTTAATGAGAGAATTCGAACCATCTGCCGATATTTTCGAAGTGTGGCAGCTTATTTATGAAAGGTGGAATGATATGCTTTCGTCTCGCAGTAACTTGGACGACGAGAATTTGGTTTTTCGTCACTACACAGGGTTTCTCGTGCTGATGAGTGGCCTGTTCTTGGTTACAGCCGACAAACTGTGGGAGGTTTCTCTGCTGCAGCTTCTGCTTGCATCGGAACATATGAACGCTTCACCAAAAATCAACATTTCGCAAGAGTACAGGGCAATAATTGCATTTTTTGAGAAATGCATTCAATTACTCACAGAGAGTGACGTGGTGGTCAGAGTTATCGTGAAGGATGCTCTCTCGAACGAAGACCATCCCTCGGTTTATCATTTGATTTGTACCAAACTTGTAGAAATTGTTAAGACATATGTCGATGACAAAGCTTCGAACACAATTCAAGAACAAAGTATACAAGAGAAGATACTATTTGCTGACCAAGTCGTATTTGTGTTGACTTGTATGATAGGCGTGAATACTGATGGTGCGTTCGTCCTTTCCACTCTTCTTCCAAGTATCGCAATTGCTTTATTAAAGTTTATATCAACACTTGATGATTCTCCAGCGGTTTTAAAGTTAAAAATTAGAATGTGCAAGTTGGTGATAGCAGTGGAAGGAGACAAAAGCAAGAATGGTTGTTATGGGGCAATTAAATGGAGAAACCTTTTAGCGAAAACCCTCCTAGAATGGTTGAAGCAACTGGTAATTTTCGAGGAAGATGACCATTTGAAGTCATTTGAGTCTTCCAAACTTCCTTCAGCAGCCAGCATCATAAGTGGTGGTACTACAGGGAGCAGCAGTATCCTGAATCACGAGAAAAAGTTCAATAGCGAGCAGACGTATTTGCTTGTTGACTTAGCAACAGACTCATCCAAAGCGCTTTCGGCTATTCTCGAATATCTTCCCCTTGAAGTTCCTGACGGAACAAGAGATCGAGATATTCCAAAACTAAAAGAAGTTCTGTTCACAACGTACTTTGCAGTTTTCTTCAAAATCTTGCTGAAATTCAGCTGCGGTGGACAGTTGCTGATGAAACTGAAATACAAACTGCATTTGGTTTCCGAAAATGCTTTGAAATGTATTCTGAGTATTTTGCAAGAGCAGGTTGACATTGGAATGCCATTTGTGCTTCCACTTTGTTTGAGTGGCAGCTCCAAATTAAGACAGATGTTCATTGGTATCGTTGCGGATTTGTTCGCTCACAGGAGATACGTAAAACCTCAAGGTGAGTATCATGATAGTGTATACGAAGAGTTAAGTGACTTTGTGGACCTATGCGGAACAGCAGCTCAAGTTGCCCTGACAGGTGAATACAATTTGCTCGCACTGTCTCTCTTTGCAATTTTCGGATACACTTGCCGCTTGGACGAATTGTTTAGCACGCTTTTACACGATGATATGAGCGTGGTATCGAGACCGACAGAGATATTTAGAAGAAATTCCACTCTCACCAGAATCTTGCTGAATTTTGGCAAAGATTATGGATCGGAATATTTAAAGAAAACCCTTACTCCTCTTGTCAACGAGCTCTCTGCAAGTGGGAAATATTTTGAAGTCGAAAAGGACGCCAAGGATTGCGAATTGGAGTCATGTGAAGAATCAGTTAGTGAATTTATTGCATACATGGTCAAGCTTGTCGATGCGATCAAGAATTCCTTCGAATTCGCTCCACAGTCATTCAAGTTCATTTGCCGCGAAATTTACCATTGCGCCTCAGACAAGAACGCCGATGAAGCGTTAACAACAGTTGGCTCGTTTTTATTCCTTCGTTTCTTTTGTCCCGCTGTCGTTAATCCAGAGGTTTTTTTGGGTGTTCCAATAAAGTCACCCAAAATGAAGCGAAATTTCATGCAATTGGGTAAGGTCTTACAAAATATGGCCAACGGAACATTATCGCTGTTGAAATGGTCAAAATTGCAATCAAAAGTTGATGTACTCAATGAACTCAACAACGAAGTCATTGGCTTTTTGAAAGAGATGTCCTTGGGTGTCAGAAATAAAGGTTACGCTTTCGCAGAAGTTGATACATTTAAGGAACCACCAGTCGCAGAACTCAGATATATTCATAAGTTTATTTATTACTATTTCATCAGCATTAAACATGAATACATTTTTGGTGAACTGCTCGGCTCTCATTTGTTGACAAAAAGAATTGAAAGATTCCGCAAGTTTGATAATTTGATCAACCAAATGAAGCTTCCCAAGCTGCTGCTTGTTCTTCAAATTAAGCCATCGTTTAACAAGGCTACCGCACAAGAAGAAGCACATGTTGGTGATTTTGTTGGCAAACTCGCGATTCGTTACAACGATCTGAAATATCTCGATGTTCCACTTGTTAGTACAACGATTTCTTCAGATGGAACACCCACGGTGATCGCCAATCTTGCAGAATTACCGAATGTTAATCACGACGTTCAATTCTTAATTTACAGGATATTTGATTTTTGCCTGCAGGTGTGGGACAATGACTTCTACTTGGTGTACGATTTCACTGCTGCAGAATTAACGGCCCAACAATATCAAGAATTTGCGATGAATCTCAAAATTTATGCTCCAGATGAGTATTTTACCAATTGCAATGGAATGTACTTTTTTGGACTGCCATTTTTCGTACAGAAAGAAACTTTGTTGACGGTAGCAATGATTGCACACTCACCACGAGTTTCATCTAAATTCAATCTTCAAGTTATAAGCCATCTGGACGTTCTTGATAGAGGCGGTAATTTGGGGCTTTCAAATGAAACCAAATCAATTCATCATGACGCAAGAGCAGTTTACCCAGACGTAAATATGTGGGATCCCGAAGTGGGAAGATATGTCAAAGTCTCATTAAAGATAGGAAGAAAATGGTTCCAGATTCTCGGGGAAGAGCCCACGAAACTTACTCAAGGAAGTGCAATGGAAGCTGCGGCACTTCACGGTATCACCGAACTATTTGGCCTGTTTGATGAAGCAGTGGGTACAATAACTGGATTTGATCCTGAAAATCCAATTCCGAAGGTAGTGAATTCGTCATATCAACCGCTGTTTATTAGAAAGCTCTCCAGCATATCTAAATGCGAGGCTAACAATGAAAACAAGGATGAGTTTGTTGTTCATTTGCATGACTGTGTTTTGTTGTTTAAGTCAACAAAGAGATCGGAAATTTTACGATTTTTGTATTTATCAACCTCTCGTTTGTCTAAAGAGCCTCACGAGGATGAAAGCGGAAAATTCTCGCTTGTGGAACGTACAGAATTTTTATGGTTCTGCCGTCTTTATCAGACGGTTTTCCAGGGCCTTTTGAGTGATGATGGAGAAGTGAGAAGCACGTCAGGTAATTTATTTGCCGCACTCTCAAACTACTTCAATTTAGACCTTGGGATTCTGTATCAACACGCCAAAAATACTGCCTTCCCAGCAAACACAACGGACTTCATTGTATCAACAAGTGGCTATTTATCGAGAAAACACCCGTTTCTTCTGTACAGATTTCTCCATGCTTTTTTCGAATACTACGACAATTTTCCAAAATCTTCTCGTGTTCTGGCAATAATGTCAATACTGCCATGGATTAAGAATATCACCAATCATGTATATTTGAGCGACAGAGTCAGAGGTGCCACGAGAACTATCGACATTGTTCGGCAATTCTGCCGAATCCTGTCTCAAGGCCTTTGTCCAATTCCCATTCTAAATGATTATGTGTGGAAAATGATGTTTGGCGATTCGAAACTTATTCCTCTTCTTATTGAAGAAGTGATTGCTTACGCAGTCGATGCTCGAAACTCTAGCGAATCTAACTGGGAACTGATAATAGCTGTTATAACGCCATCAGTAGAGGTGTGTGGTGAACTTATCAAAAGACTTTATGCAGCTGTATACCTGTCAACTCATGACTACTCAACCATTGTTTCGCAGCTGAAAATTGTGGAAATTTCAGTGATCGTCAGAATGTGCCTGGCTGTCTTCTTTGATCTGCATTCTTATGCTCAACAATATGCCCCCGACGTATTTTTCTTTACCACACTATTTGTGCTGCACCCATCATTAGACGTGGGGAATGACTTACAACAATGGTGTAGTAACACTGTTCAACTGTTCCTCCACAAACCAAATTTGACCGAAGAACAAAGCAATGCGCTTGATGACACATTGAAATATCTCCTGGGTCAAAGGGCTCATCTTTTATTTGGTTCGAAGAGAGATGAAAATTCACATTACGATATGAATCAAATGCTTACACGTGCTACTTCTTTGGAGGTATTTTGTGATAAGCTATATCTGTTTATGGTGAAAATAGGCCCAAGTCAAGACATCTTGACTCGTTGGAGATCACGCTGGTGCACTAGTTCGCTTGATGTTGCATTCCGTAAAGTACTGCTTTTCCAGCTGAGACTGATATTAATCGTTGGTATTTTACTGAAGACGGGATTGTCTGACGCACTTGCTCTGAGGATTCTCAAACTCATTGCCAGACAGAAGATTACAAACCCAGGATATTTATGTCTGCTTTTAGTATCCATGGCAAGAGTGCTTGAAGGTCTAGATAGTCAACTGGTACTCCCTCCAATTATAATATGGCCATTACTATGCCTCTCGAACTTGGATAATATGGTTACATACCTGCCTGCTGTACAGTGTTTGTCCAACGTGGTTTTGAAGTTGTTATTAGTTAAGAAAGAAATCTTTGAAATCCTAGAAATGCTTGTTTCAAGTCGGAAAATGTTGGAACCCTATGTTACAGATTTTGAGAAAGCCCACGGAATAAGCTTTCTGATTGACAACCTTGAATATCACGTCCTTTCTGCCTATTTAAGAGGCATAAGAACTTCGCAACTCAGGCATCTGTCTTTGGACTGCCTCAAGAATGCCTTGACGAATAGGGTAACGACTGAAAACAATATCTTTGACGTTAACAAATGGTCCACTGCATACTTAGTTTTCGTTTACTTGTTGTCGTCAGAGGCCAATTTTCATTCTTTTATGAACAAAATCGGCTATAATGTTGGATCCGACCACAGTGAAGACAGTGAAGACAGTGAAGGTGGCGCTTCATTAAACTTTGTGGTGAAAAAGTTGTTGAATAACAATTTAGAAGTCAGTAAGCTCACTTTAATCTTGGCAGCCAATTTCTTCCTGGCTGAGTCGATGGACCCAGTGTACAATGCTAACTTCCTTAAGTTATATAACCGAGTGATGCATGACTCTAGAGAATTGGGATTTTTGGTTTTGCACATTATCAAAAATTCACTCCAAAAGACTCTTTCCACTAGTAGCTCGATCGAAGAAGTCGAGAATGCATCGGAATTACTTTTGTTTGCGATTGAAGATGACAATTACCTGTCGAGCCACTATCAGAAACAAGTGAGTGACCTCGCTAGATCAAATCACCTCCCATTCAGTACCCCAAATAAACCTACCATGGTAGCTGGAGAAGAGGAAATGAAGATTTTATTACAACAAGACGTCAAAGGAATCTTTGAGATGCTTTATAGAGGTGCATGTTGTTATGTTGAAGGACTGAGATTAGAAGACTGATTTTAATTATGACTTACGACAGTATAACTACGAATTTAATATTATAAAAGATGTAGATGATGACCTTTGATAATGCAAATGATAACCTATATAAACCGTTATGACAACAACGACTAATTAGTAATTATGATGCCTTGGACTTTTCCGATTTACCGTTTTTCCGAGCGGCATCTTCGAATTCATTCTTGTGCATACGATACAATAACATGGTTGCTCTGGCATCTTCAACTGAAGAATGCTCGCCTCCCTGAATTTCTAATTTCAAATAATGCAGAGTAAGTTTTTTCAAACTAGGATTCCGACCCTTAGCCAATTGACGAAATGGACCAAACTTGCTGGTGTCTCGAATTTGAGCTCGGGGATGCGATAGAAATAATGAGTCCAAATCGTGATAAACTGCATGTCCTACGAGGACCTTATTGTTTAATAAGTCAGCTGTAATCTTTTGGGCTTCCTCAAATGTTACTGCATCATTCATATGAGAAGGAGTGACTCCACTAACCCAGGTTCGCCAATCAGTGACCTTTTCTCTAGGTTTGACAAATTTATCGTATAACACGTGACCGAAATAGTTCACTACTGAGACTCTAGCTAAGGCTGATTCTTCACCATCTGTTCCGACACCAACAAATTCACAATCTATAGCGATATATTTACCAGGGTCCAGTTTCCGTTTTTTGTTTCCTGTCAAAGGACCAGCAACTATAAGGTCTGGAGTGATAATAGTTTCATTATTCCAGAGAGCCAGCTCAAGTGCCGATCCGGTTTGTGCGGGGGAAGGGACCGAAACTTCAGATGCAGCGGGTGAAGTGGGCTTTTCAAGAGCTGCTTTAAGGTTCTTTTTCGTTTTAACAACCGATGACCGTGGTTTTTTTGTGACCTTGTTGGGTTTAGAAGCGCCCAAGCGCTTTTGAAGGGCTTTCCAGTTCAGAGAAAGCATTAGTGAAGCTCATCGCTGTAAAAGTGAGAGATGAGGTGATATCGTTGGGGGAAAGCTCGGTTGGAAAAGTGGGAGATAGTGAATTAAGGTGTGGGAGAAATTGTTGCGTAAATAATAGAAGGTGATATAAATATTAGAGGGAACAAAGTAAGGATATTGGCATTTCAGTATATCCCCGAAATAGTTTGGTAAGTTTGACGATATATATAACCCAAGAAAGTCGAACATAAACTCAATGCAATTTAGCAGTGCGGTAAAGAAGCAGTTGAAACATGAGAATTGGGAATGATGGACAGGGCATTATTTACAGATCGTTATACTCATGAGATGATATATATAAATGATAAAGGGCAAAATATTCACGATTATTTTGAATGAAATATTTTTGGATATCTGTGAACAAGTGATACCCCCAATATGACCCATTATATTAGCGATACCATCACGATTCTGGAGAGCAGCCATTAACTTACTAGAATAAGGAAACAAAAATTCAATCAAATCTCAACTAAAAGACGCAATAAAACCGAAAGACTAGCCACTTAACATCCAGAAGAGCTGCCATATAATTGGCTGCTTCTACTTCATCATATGAGAAGAAAGACCTTCAAACGGGTCTGGATCTGGTTGAAACACGATAACAAATGAATTACATTTAGGGTTTCGATACTTACTTACTATCATCAATTTAATATTTTTTCAGTAAACGATTGATGGCAAAGATAATCAGGGAAAAAAAAATAATTACATAAATTTTGAAGCAGAAAATGTGGCTATGATGTAATGATGATTAATCAATTAGGATTGGCGCAGGGAGAAAACCTTGAAAATGACCATTCAAACAATAGTGAGACATTTTGATCAAGAATAAGCATCATTCAGTAACGGTTTCTCCTATCTTTGATCTCTCCCCGCAAGGCAACAATCAATGCAATAATTATTATTATTAGTAAATGTAACCGGGTCTCGAAGAACTGTATATATCCGATATTGATGGCGGCTCACGTGTGCTATAGTGCCCAGGCGCACCTCTGGCGCTATCGTTGAGAGAAACCGAGATCTGGAATAGCCAACCAATATCAAAATTTAAACTATTTTTCAAAACCCTTCTACGATGCAAATACAAGTAAACGTAAGCAACCGCAATGTTTGACATTAGAAAATTCAACTATCTCCGCCCCTCTTTATCCACTTCCCCCTATGCATATCAGAACCATATTTTTCTCTTAAGTCAACATCGCAAACTAATCTTGGCTACAAAACTTAAACGAGCTAATTTGTACGCAATCTTCACGCAATCCATACGCAATCGATCATTCTACTCCACTTTAGACCGCCGCAGCAAACCAGCGTCACTACCTGCGCTGGTATGCGAACGCCCTCTTATAAACTTGCGCACATCGCTTGCCTGCGCCAGATCCGGATAAACTCTTACAAATTATGTCGCCGTACGGTGCAACCAATCTATGATCAGTTTTGTCTCCGATTAGAAATTTATTGTCATGGTCTTTTCAAACTCTACCATCTGTTGCCACTCCTGCACCTTTAATTGTGATTAAATTTTCCATGCACCGCACTCGATGACAAATCACCGCCACAGCCTGGCCATGTTTACCCATCAGGGCGGTCTCAATTACTACTGGGAGAGATATTGTGCGAATTAATTTGGAAAAAAAATGCACCCGACCCGCTATTAACGGAAATTGGATCTCGGAAATTGTATGGCGTACACCCAAAACGTTGTCGAATTTGGTCAACCTCCTTATCTTTCTTTCAACACCTCCGCCTTAAAAAGCAACCTTTTCAAGATAGCAAAATATTACAAAGACCCCCCGCGCTCGACCAAAGTGGCAACGATAAACGGAAAATTCCCTAGCAAGTTGAGTATCATTCCCCCTACCTCCGTATCTCCGTTTAATCGTACTCCTTCTCGGCCGTTGCTCTTTTCTTTCTCTACTGCACCTCCCGCTATCTTCCTGCGGCACGCACATCGAGCCCTGCTATTGCGTTTCTTTTTCTTGCCGCAACCAGGACAGTCCTTAAAAGGAACACGAGAACTTTTTTTTTTGTTGCCGGAACTTAATTGTCATTGAAATCTTTTGAGTTAAATACTCTGCCACGTACCCTGACCCCAATCTACCCTCGTGTTTGGAATTACCATTTGGTATAATTTACCTTCTCGTTCCCATTATTTTGATTCAATGGCTCAATTATCTTTCGATCTGCCCGCGCTGTCCACCTTTTCCATCACATCGGTTCAACGAACTTTGCAAGCTCAGGCGGAAGCCTTGAGCACGCTATCTTCTCAATATACTGAAGATGCGCTGCTGCAAGCTTCGTTGAGACGTCTGCTTGATATACTCTTTCAAACTATAGTTTTAAGGGGCAAATTAGTGCTCTGTGGCATTGGTAAATCACACAAAATTGCAGCCAAAATGGTGGCGACTCTCAATTCCCTCTCGATTCAGGCTTCACTCCTTCACCCTTCAGAGGCTCTTCACGGTGATTTGGGTATGGTATGTGATTCGGACACTTTGATATTCGTTACCGCCAGTGGTAATACTCCAGAATTGATCAACTTGATGCCTCACTTGAACCCATCGATTCCAATCGTCTTGCTCACTTGTCTGCGGGTTCTGACCTTATCTCAACATCCACAGGTACGTCTGCTTTTGCTTGCAGAGATCCCACACAATCTCAAGGAAGACACGGTGCACGGCTTGCCTGCCCCAACTATCACAACAACCATGCTGTTAGCCTTGGCAGATGCAGTTCTGCTTGCGCTTTCGGAAATGATGGAGGAAGATTTGGAAAAACGTCGAATCAGTTTCTCAAGACACCATCCTGGCGGTGCTATTGGTCAACTGCTTTCACACTTGAATGTGAACATGTTGGCCAACGCAACAACTCGAGCTCTGCTGCTGTCGCTGCTGCTTTTCCTGTTTCTGCAGATCAACCAATCCAATTTGGGCCGCGTAAACAGCGTCGAAGGCTCTACACTGGTACTGCTGCAACTGGATGATGACGTGACGTTGTACAAAAATTAGTTCGCGTTTGTTGAGCTGGTCTTGGCGGGCGGAGTCGAAGTGGTAACAAGTAAAAAGTGATATGGACGGTATAATCAAGTCCTTCGGAATGTATATGATTTAATAGGATTTTCGCTGCGAATGGCAATTATGATGTATCTATGTAGTTGCTAGGTATGTCCTAAGTTAGCCCCCCGCGAACAAACCCTTCCTCAATCCCGGGGACGACATATTCGATCAATTATCCATTTCAAACTTGAACCGCCATACTCATTGAACATAGCGTCGCCTAGACATCCATGAACCTGCAAAATTTATCTGTCAAACTTATTAAAACGTTAACCCTTTTTTTTCTTTTGGCATTATAAATGCCTGATAGACCGCTGTGAAACAGTTGGTTATACCGTTGAATGTAAACGACCTTAGTAAACCGATCTTATGTCTACAAGTTTTAACTCGATTGTATAAAACAGGACTATGAACAATTATTAACAGGCATATAAATAAGCTCTTACTCAGATAAAGCGGACTCTGCAACTTGGATCATCTTCTCCACCAGTGCCAAATGCTTACCGTACAGATTCTTCAACAGAATCTGCTTAAGGTACTGCCGAAGTTTGATCACTAAGAGCTTTTTCTCTTCAGAATTGGCTTCAAATACCTCTACCAATTTCTGAATCACATAATTGGCGTATTGGTCCTTCATCATAAGGGCCAATGCCAGATCATCGGCAACGCTCTCAACTTCGACGTCTTCGTTACCTGCCATCACTTCTTTCAAAATGCTTTTCCTCTGATCTCTGGTACCATGTTTAATGCATTTTTCAATCACATTCAGCGCGAATTTGTGCTTCAGAAATTGCACCACCAGACCAAGCACAACATTCAAGATTGCTTGTCGATCTTGCTGCTTCCCTCTCTCAAGAATGTGTTGTATGACGTAGTTACCATACTGGTCTTGAATAAGGTAAAATAAGAAACGATTGAGTTCAGCTAAAATTTTCTCCTGGTCTGACGGGGTCAGATACTCAAGGAGCCGTTGGATCACTCTACATCCGTACGGGTGTGTAGCCAAATGGTAAATTTGATTTTCCAACAGTTTCAAAATGAAGTCAATCTCACCAATGGGAACCTTTTCAATCAGTTTCTGGATCACATGGTTTGAGTTTTGGTCTTTGGCACATTCCAAAACATAATCACGAAGCTCGTTGACAATTTGAATTTGATCATCAAGATCGACGCTCTCCAAAGCTCGTTGAACAACTCTGCATCCGTACATTTGCAACAGGAGCTCGTGAATATGTCCAAACATATACAGGAGCAACACTTTACGCTGAGTTGGCAGACCATGTTCGAAATACTTTTGAATCACGTAATTACCGAAGACGTCAGTCATGAGTTCAAACAGGATATCTCTAAATTCGTTAAAGACCACTTCCTTAGCTTCAGCGCTAGCCACAGGAATCTGCTGCTGAATAAAACGGGATCCATGTTGATCTTTAGTAAATTCAACAGCGTGTCCGTAAATGTCAGAAAGTTTGTATTGTTTCGTGTTAGCACGAACTTCTTCTAAAAGAGGCAGACGGTAAATGTGCGCCGGCTTTTTTGACTTCTTTTTTGGTGCTACGGGTGGAGGGCTGGCTTGTCCTGCGACGTTGGTAGTTTCCTTACTTACTGGAGGCGATGATGGGACAGGAGGAGTATTTTCTGGTTGATATACTGCGTAAGGGTTAAATGGAGAGTAAGGGAAGCGCTGGAAACCAATTCCTGGCTGGAAAGAGGCACCCGACGAACCTGGTACTGACTCAGAGGAACCAGTACTGGAAGAGGACTCAGAAGGTTTGGCAATGTTAGTAGAGGCCGCTGATGCTGCAGCAGAAGATTCAGAAGATCCAGTACTACCAGGCCCATAATCAGCGTTTGATTTACTTTTAAGATGCAGATTATCAGCTCCAGATTTCTCTGTAATATCCGGACGAGCACCAGTTGGAGGCATTTGTTGCCAAGCCGCAGAAAATGGAAATGGCGGTGGCTGCATCATTGGTGGTTGGGTTGTAGTAGCGGCTCCCGGGAAAGGTTGCATATCGTAAGCAAATGGTTGCCATCCATAGGGAACAAACAGAGCAGCCTGAGCTGGATTCCAAAAACTGTGCCCACCGGGTACCTGCTGAGGGGGCTGTTGTTGCAGCAGCAGGAACGAATCGGAAGCCACCAGCGACATATCCTTACCTGGCAGATCATACATAACAGCAGTTGCTTGGATAGGGCTATTATTGTTGTAGTTGTCGATCTTCTCCAGAATACTTTGATGACGCAGGCCGCCTCGTGCGTTTAAGTTTTCATTTAAAGAACCAGGAGGACTATTAAAGTGACCATCTTGCACAGATGGACGCCTTGTATTTGGCAGAGCTGTGGAGGATAAATTGATTTTGCCCAAATTGGACTCAATATCCTTAGTGGCGTCAGCTACATTGGCGAATTTTCGAAAGAATGAATCTTGTCCGGCTCCTGTTGGAGGGTGACGGCTGGCGATACCACCAGAAATCAGAGCCGTACCGAAGGTCATCCTTTGGCCCTGAGTATTTGGCTGGGAGGCCGAAATCACACCAGATTGAAGATACAGTCCAACTGGTGCCGTTATAGCTGACAACAGACCCTTCTTGAATGGGAAGGTTAGTTGATCATCAACAGAGCCGTCATTGAGTGGGGTATGTCTATCTTCGAAAAGTTTTGCCACCAGCAGATCAACCTGGTCTAGAACAGAGCGATACTGTGAAGTAGAGCCCGTATCGGAGTGGGAGGCCCCGGTATTAGACCACATGGTTTCCGAAGGCATTGTTGGCGGGGGCGGAAAAAGGCGAATTTTAAGATCAGTAAATATGAGATCAATTATGTTTAGATCTGCCGCGGAGAAGTGGGAGGGAAAATGATAGAAATAGGCTAGCAAAATAAAAATTGTATGGGAGGATTAAATGTATGGGAGGATTAAATGTATGGGAAAGATGGATGAATGGGTATGAGTGGGAAGCAGGAGGAAGAGAGGGAGGTAGATAATAAGGCAAAGATACCAACATTGGAACATGATGAAGATGTAAAGGTTGTATACAATTACAATAGATCTGAAATGATAGAAAGTCTTTATTCATGTCGCGCGTAGAAAGCATAGCATATATATTTTTGTTAGGCTAATTACGATAAACCGAGGGCCAGAATAGGATGGAAAAGTAATATGGTAATTAAAGAAAAGAAACCAGGCTACTGTACAGTAGCCACACTGTTAATAAAAATTGCAAAAGACTAATTCTTGCCAAGGTTACTCGTACTTTTTTATGTATTATAAAAACATCCATTATCATATGAAATGTAATTGATCATTCTTGACTTGAGAGCAGTGACTATGCGTTTTTAGATGTCAAATAAATGTGGTATGAAAGAAATTGAATAGCTAAAATATTGAATGGTTAATTAATTGAGAATTGAAGAAACTTAATGGTACAATGTATCATTATGAAAGGTTAATTTCCGAAATAATCTATATAATTTAATTTCGTAATCTATCTCGTGAACTCCTGTGAATTTGTAATTATAACAATTTATAATCCTAATAATAAATAGTATTATCACAGGACCAAAATGTGTGTGCACCAGATTTCAATAGTATAAACAATACATATTAGAAGAGCCACAATACGTTAGAGATAGAAGCTAACAAACAGAAGCTTATTGACAGATTTTTAGTAGAACTTTTCAAAGATACCAGAAAATTCAATCAAAAGCGACCGAAATCAATCACGTAACGATAACAATATTTGTACAATTTTGACAAACTCTCCCAATCACTCTCGAATAGTCTCATGTAGTTTTAGTTAGTCCCGATTTTGTTAGTCTTATAAAGTGAGAGCCTTAATTTATAGTGTCTAACTCAATAATATTTGTGAGTATTGAGGGTGCTGCAAGATAAATGATTCTAATTTATCCGCTTTAAGTGTTGTTATCAATTTTATGACGGTAATGACCCATAGTTATCACCAATGTTCGTTTTCGATCTATAAAAATACTATGTGCTATTTGTCAATAGGTTTATAGATCCCGGAGCCCTTAATAAAATGAACTTACCTAGTATTTTACGACCGCCATTTATACTTTCACCTCCACATTCCCACATTCCCATAATCTCGTGTTTTTATGCTCCCAAATTCCCGCTAAATTATCTCGCATACCTACATTACTCCCAGTAACAACCCGCTATTCTCACTAAAATTCCATGAATTATAACAGAATTTAGTGACTTTCTCGCTAAAATCTCACATTCGTCTCACCAGAACCCTAATCTCATTTCAGTCTAATTTCAGTCTCATTTCAACCTCTCCCACCCCAATTTTAGACTTCTCACTTTGTTCATTATCTCTTCTCTTCAATGCCAAAGCTATCCAAAGGTGCTCAAGACAGGCTAGTAAACCTCTTATACCAATCTGGTCTGGTTGAGGTAGCGCCAAGAATTCCATCCGTATCCAGATTCCTTTACGATGGCGTCGAATCCCAACCTAATGGCCTCCCACAACTGATTCTTAATAATCTCGCAACCCATAATTGGGATCAAAAACCTTACCAGGAAGCTGCAAATGATCTTCCTCGGACCCCGAAGACCTCTATTAAACTGAACATTCTCAGGTTCAATTGCAAAAGCGCTTATTTATCAACAACTGCATTTCAAAATCTCTACCCTATAAAAAGAGAACGTCGCTATACATTTCCACCGGCTATAATGGATGAATCTTTTCATCATGAGAATTCAACCCGTCCCAATCCCCAAAATTCATCCCAACCTTCGGTTTCAGCACCCAAGGGTAAGGAGACACCAACTTTAGCAGTAGTGAAGGCTCGTGACCCTAATTCTTTGGCTTTCCAGCACGCATATTATTTCTTCTTTCCGTCTCATCAGCATGCAGCCGTCTACTGGCTTGAAACACACAAAAAGCTTGCAAATGGGTTTAGTTTGGCTTCTTTAGAATTCATAAACCCGTCGAACTCCGTCTTTGAGTTTATCAGTGGTATGAGTTCCACAGAGGCATCTAAAAATGCATTGAAATCAACTTTTGAAGGTCCAGAAATTCCTTACGATCGTCTTCTTAATCTCAGTAACTTTGAAAAGAGACAAAGAATGGTGCTTGTGAAAAATCTTCCATTTGGTATAAAAAACTCTACCTTCCAGAATTCTCTTTGGGACTACGATCTCGAAAACTCACAGACCATAATTAGTGATATCGCCAGCCAGCTTCACGTTAGCGTATTGACGTTTTCAAATTTTTCTGGGGCGAACCGCTTTGTTCGAAACTTTCATGGAAGACCTTGGATTGCCAGCAAGCTGACTGAAAAGAAAGTCTACCAGGCTCTCTCCTGTGAGATTTTGTGATCTCGACCTAAAAAGAAATAATGGTTAATACAGAAATCTATAATCATGACTATTGGAATACGCCACACATCCTTTAGCAGTCTTTATTGCACAAGGCTTCGTAAATTTTTTCAGAGTCACTACAAACCAGCTTAGCTTTACGGAACTTCTACATGCTTCAATGCAGGGTTTCATTATAGGTACTGACTGTTGTCCGCCAGGGTTCAGCTAGTCATTAATTGTTGTCGTCACAGGAAATTCCTTTTCCTAATATCCTTTCAAAACATACTCAGGTGGTGATATATTGTTTTCACTTCCTTATTCTATGGAGTTTTTGTCCTTAGTCATTAAGAAGGTGTTTCCAGCTGTCCCTGGTCAATTCCCAACTCACATGGTTGTCTTCGGTTTGCTCGGTAATCTGCCATTTCTCCCACACGTGTCTCTCCTTCCACACAATTAATACGGCATCATTACCCAGCCACCCTAGTACGCCCTTATCTCCCTTTTCATTATCGGCACCCGCTGCGGCCAGACAAAACAGCCACATCAGCTTAAAATATGCCGGAACCGCAGGAAGCTTACCAAGAAGATGGTGTCGATTCTGTTCATCGCCCATGTGAAAAATATGCAAAGTGCCCCGATCGCTTAGAACAGCAAGTCTCGAGTCATCAGGTGAAAATGCCATACTTGAAATGGTGGCCTTATCGAGTCCACGTCTGAACTCAAATGCTAATGCTGTGCTCTTTGTCAGATGCACACGAATGATGGTGCCCGTTTCCAGTGCCAGAGCCACGTATTGTCCCGATCGACTGAGGGCAATACACCTGATTGCCCCCTGATGTGCCCTTACGATCTGTACTGTACTGCGACCATTAACTCCCAGAGGGATATCCACAATCTGGATTTGACCGGTTTGACGGGCAGGGAAAGTAAGCATCAGACCTTCCAGATGAGCAGCCATTGCCACAAGTCCGCATGGATTGTGCAGATCATAGGCAGCCAATTTGCGTGGTGGTGACAGAAATCCGTAAACAAGTACCTGATTTTCTAAGGCCACCACAATTTTGATCCTCAGAAGAAACACGTTTAAAACAGGCAGCATAAAGTCAAGCAGAAGCAGAGCTTTCCGTTTTAAATCGTCCCAAATGACCACTCTTGTATTAGGGAATCGTGGTCGACGTCCACCACCTACCAATGCTAAATAATTTGTTCGATGGAGCATACCAACTACCCCGATCCCACTTCCACTCCCTGCTCCTCGAGTGAAATCCCGTTTAACTCTTACGTCCACGGGATCGGCGGAATATACATGGAATCCACGCTCATGGGCCACACTGAAGCAGCTCTCATCTTGGTTGAACCCCACCCTAAGTATTTGCACTGCGGGGGGCTCTCCACCTAAGGCTTGATGAGTGTTCATTATCGGTTTAGAAGGCTCAGTCTGAGACTGATATACTTTGTGTGACTGTGTGCAGGCTCACACCAAAGCAGCAAAACAAAAACAGAAAGTGACGAGCGATGAAGCGGTAGACATAATGGGAAACGGATATCCGATGACGGCAATTGTTTTTCGATGAATGGGTTGGTGAATTTTAATATGCTTTCTAGTGCATACATGTAAATATCTTTATAAATCAAATAAAACTTCCTCTACTTATTCTCAACTTAAATTCCTTTATAACGTTATAAGTCTCTCTTTCTCAATTAGGTAATGCTTTTATTTTTGACAGAATCATATTTTGCACCCATACACATTTGAGGACAACACGACCCCTCTTCATACTGTTGCAAGATCCATAGTCTAATTAATGTAAATGATGTTAAGTTCTATTAAATATGATCTTAGGTATAATATTACATATGATGATCTTTCAGCATTCTATGATTTATGCAACTATCAATACTAAAAATCTTAAACGGTTCTGCTTCATTCTTTTCATTAATCTTCGCTTCTTTTGAAATTTCATCTCTTCTAAACCCAATCTATTTCATATCTCATTCACTCTCGATATCCATCACTTGCTCTTCATCGCTCAGCTCCAAATCGGCCTCCACTGATTCTGGTTGTGCAGCCATCCTCTTAGCTCGCCGTGCTTGATGCTCCAAATTTAATTCTAAGCTTCCACTGGTCCGACTGAAGAAATCTCCATCGCTGGCGGTAAGATTTTCACTAAGTGCCCGCTTTAAAAGATCCAGTGCAATCGGATCTGATGGTGACACTGCTAAAGCATCATGTAAAACATCTATTGCCTTCAGATGTTTGCGTAATTTTAAATAGACAAGCCCAATGGCCGCTAACACATTCCCGTCGTCTCGATTCAGAAGCTTTAATACCTGCTTAAAGCATTCTAATGCCTTGTGTGGCTGCCCTAACCGACGAAGAATGTGTCCCAAATTAGTATGAATCAGTACCCATGTTTTCAGGTCCGAGTTAAGATATTTTGCTGCTCCAAGTGCCTCCCGACAATACTGCTCTGCTATTTGGAGCCGCCCACGATGATAACTTACCACACCCAATTCATTAAGTAGAAGTGGATCAGTAGTACATATTTGATACAGTGCAAGAAGGTATTCCTCCAGGAGTTGCAAGTTGCCCATTTGAAGATGCTGCATCCCGAGAAATAAATTAGGTAAATGAGTACCGGGGAAAACTCGGGCTGCGAAGGCATAAGCAGAAATTGCTTGTTCGTGTTCTCCTTCCACTGCGAATGTATGAGCAAATCCTATCCAAGCCTGGCCAAAATTGGGATTAAGGAGGGTCGTCTTCAGGAAGAATTTACGAGCCTCAATAATTTTGCCAATTGAAAAATAATAGATCGCTATCGCCAGCCAAGTAACAGGACTCTGAGGATGTTGCTCTGCCAATTGATGCGCTCTTAGAAACAATTTATTTCTGGCCCGCAATTCATACATACTTGCAAGTTGGAGTGGAACCGCTTTGAGGAAAAAGGGATCGAGAGCGAATAATTTATCACATACCTTCATACATTCATCAAACTTGCATTGTACATGCAATAGGTCCGCTTTCGCGAGTAAGATATCAGGATTTCCCATTAAACCATATTCTTCATCCAAAATCAGAATTGCTTCTGTGCATGAATCAGGATGTTTGTATTTGCTTAGTTGGGTTGTGTACAACAAACGGACCAAATCTTCATTATCCTCGGCAACTCGATAATTGAGCAGAGCTATAAACTCCCATTCTTCACGTGGAGTCATTAACTGATTATTTACAAGCTCAGAGAAGGCCTCATAGCACTTAACATCGATGAGTAATGCTTCTTTGTACGCATCTTTGGCACGTTCAAAATTGCTTTGATTAGCGTAGATGAGTCCACGCAAATAACACATACTGGCTTCAAGTTTTATCCCACCATCTGAAACGGTACCAGTAGCACTTGTACTACTAGAACTCCCACTGACACTTCCACCAAGCCCACCGATTCCTGTGCTAGCACCAATATCATCTCTATAAGGATTCAGTTCTCCCACAAGATCTAATGCATCATCCCATTGCTCCATTTTCACGGCCAGTAGCGCAGCCAAATACCGACATCCGACAGAATCTAAATGTTTGCTTAACATTGCCTTTGCTCGTACATAATTGCCCGAATTGACATAAACTTGAGCAAGCCAAAACGCGTCGTTTGCATCTCCGGTGAGCTGAAGTACCTTATTACCTACAAATTCTGCGGTCAGAAAATGATGTTGCATCAACGCATCATGACGCCAAAGACGTAATCGCTCAGCCTGTGAAAGTTGGACAGAACTAAGCTCAGGAGCAGCGCTTCCCTTGGAAGCTTCAATCCCCAAAGGACCCAGAGGGGCGACCGATTTAGGTTGGAAAAACAGTGACTGTGTGGACGCTGGAGGTCCTTCAAACTGTGTAGCCGGTGGATTAGGTGGCGTTACAAACACCTCCGGCCGCCTCGTGATCTGAGGAGAGATGTACAATGTAGAATTGTGCTGCATCTCCGGTGGTGTTGTTGCCTAAATGCTTGAGATTTCTCAAGCGGCTTGATCTCGAGACCACCTTTTGGGTGTAAACTATGTGCAGGACACACACCCATCTCATCGCATCAAGTAGGAAATTCTCAAGTCTCAAGTCATCACTTAAGTAATTACTCACAACGATGCTGACCCAGTTCCGGATTATGGCGGGCTCGTATGAGCACAATCTTCTTTGTTTGCTGCTTGTTCTTACAGAGCCCCCAGTTTTCCAACCTATTTTCCATTTCCAGGCACATTCGCTCTCCATCAAATGCATAGACTTGGCCAAGAGATACCTTGTGACCGGTTCCAACGACGAACACATCCGTATATATGATTTACAAAAGCGTAAAGAACTTGGAACTTTGCTTCTGCATCAGGGTACAGTGACCACTTTAAGGTTTTCACGCGAAACTGACGCTGGCGCCAATAAAGCTACTCATTCTAATCAAGGCCTGGCTTCCACTTCTGCTCCAACTGCTACTGCTACTGCTACTGCCACCGCTCGCGATGTAAGCGGTCGTTGGTTGCTTTCAGGATCCGAAGATGGCAAAATCATCATTTGGAGAACAAAAGATTGGGAACCATTTGCCACTCTCAAGGGTCACACTGAAAAAGTCTCTGATTTGGATATACATCCTTCTGGAAGAGTCGCCATTTCAGTACTGAAGGATCAAACCGTACGGTTATGGAACCTTATGACTGCCAAAAAGGCCGCTGTACTTAAAATCAAGGGTAGAGATCATCGAGGTGAAGCTGGTGAGTTTGTTAGGTGGGTCAATGGTGGATCACATTTCATCGTCGGCTTGCTTAACATGGTTCTTGTATACCACACGGCGACTGCCAAATGTGTACGCAAATTCCGTTTTAAGAGCACTTTAATGCACATGGAACCAATCGTGTATGGTGATAATGACTGGTTTGTTACTGCTCATGCAAATGGACGTCTCGATTTCTTCAAGACTACCGATTTGTTGGCCGATGAAGCACCAAAAGATCTTGCTGAAGAGGTCATCGAGCCAAACTTCTCTCTCGTGGGTCATACCAATAGAATCAAAGATTTTGTATTCTATCAAGATACACAGGCTACTAAAAGTGTACCTTACGTCGTCAGTGTGGGATCTGAGGGCAAAATTGTGGTGTGGGACCTTAATCAAAAAGATCAAGTCGCTGTCTATGATACAGGAGAGCGTTTGAATTGTGTGGCAGTTTGCAGCGAAGATGTTGAGCGCATGGACACAGTTAAAAGGGCCCGAGAGGAAACTGCTGATGTCTCTGGATCTGAATATGAAACAGATGGAGAAGAAATCAAGAAAATCATGGGAAAGAAGAAAAAGAAGGGTAAGAAGCCACGTAAAGTGAATGTTACTTTGGAATAGAGAAGTAAATACGATGGTTATTGTATAGAAAATAGAGGAGACATATTATTAAGCTTGGAACGAAAGCAAATTCGGTGTAGGTTCATGAACTCGAAAGAAAGTACCTCAATAGATTAAAAAACGTCATAGAGACAAATAACTAAAATGTTACAAATTTATACCATACTCTAGATCTCTAATTAGTGGTTATGTTTGATCTACCGGCATACCTACAAAAAGTCACTGTATCTTTAATTTCATTTTGTTCTAAATCAAATCTAACTCAAACGAGCAACATGCTTGTCGAACAAGTCCTTGGCCTTAACCCATACTGGGGCAGTATCTCTTTCTGGCAATTGAAGAAGCGATGGCATCAAATCACGAACAAAGAACTCAGAAGCCTCACGTGGCAAAAGCGATGGGAGGTGGTCAATCAGACAAACAGAGAGCTTTGGACCAGCAGTAGTCTCCACAAGTACAGTAGGATCATTGAAAACGGTAGCAATAGTGTACACTGGAATAGGATTGTGTGGGTTGGTGGTGTCAGCAGAAACATCCACTATAGTACGAAGACGACGGTTAGGGTCGTTTAAAGTTTCTGGGGTAACAAATGGAGGAATTGGTTGGGAAAGATAGATACAGTTGATAAACACATCCAGCTCTGTGATTTCAGCGAATGGTCCACCCTTGGAAGTTTCAGCCATATCCCATTTCAACAACTTCTCCTCTGGAATACCGACCTTACGGAACAAGTCCAAGGCACCACTTCCACAACGACCCAAGGCACCGATCACAAGACATTGTGGGTATACATCACCATTCTTAGTAAGAGCTTCGGCCAAGGCAGTGTTGACGTCCTTAATGAGCTCTTCCTCGTTAGGGTAGGCAGAAACACCTGGGAGGTTTTCAGAATCGCCGTGGGTTTGCTTGAAAGCCCAGTCAAGGATACCGATTGCTGCACCGGCAAACCCAGCATAGAAGCCGAAAGCAGCCACACGTCTACCTTGGTCATTCTCCAAGAATTCCAAGTCGTATAACACACCGTTACCGGCAGGGAAACGACGCAACACATCTTGCCATCCCTCTTGGTCCTTGTAGCAATGAGCAAATTGGACGTGTTCGTGAACTAATGGGAAAGTTTCATTTTCTGGAAGTTCCTTCAATCCCAAGATTATTCTGTCCTTTGGAGCTTCTTTCCAAGAACCTTCGGGCACAATTTCAGCACCGACGGCCTTGTATTCATCAGCAGAAAAAATCAGTTGCGATGACTCTTCAATATACACTTTAAAGCCGGCGTCAAGCAATTGTTTAGTGGTTTGAGGGGTCAAAGCAGCTCTCTTTTCGAGTGGCTTAGTCTCAGCACGAAGATGGATAGTTACAGTCATAGTATTTGACAATTGAATATCAAAATTTATCAGTTTATTGACACCGGAATTGCTAGGTGAAAAATTATTGTCGTGCAAGCGCCCCGCTTTTATACACGCTTTATTTTAATTCTATGACGCTTATCGATGAGTCAGTGGTACAGTGCTGCAGTCCTGCACAGATATTGCCGAAGTTGTGGAGAGATTTGCTATGAAGGGTACAATAGTTATGGGTGCTTAAAACAGTTTTGGCGATCAATTGATGGTTTGTCATAGAGAGGGCGGAAGCTTAAGTTATAACTCAGGCATTCACAATTTTGGGAATCAAATAAGGCGAATTGTGAAGAGTTATTTGCTCTATGACGAAAAGCTCTCGGGTCCGGGACACGTGCTCGTAACCTGTATAGCACCATTTTGCAGCCACGATTCAAGTAGAGTCATATATTTCTCTTTTGCTAGGAAAAATATTACTAGAGTCAGATCTGATATCATTTCCTTGATAGTTACCAACTGACATAATTTTTTTTGCTGAAAAATTCACCCTTTCCCTCCAAGATTTAAACTCATCAATGCCTGAATCGGGCCTCGACTTTTTTCACCGAAGGTAAAAAATAAAAATAATATTTGGCCAGCCTCTCATTGAGCTGGCTTCGAAAAAAACCACGATTAAGCTTAAGAGAATGCTGTTGATGTATAATAACGCGTTACAATAAGTGATTACCTCTTTTAGATTAAAGAGCTGGATCAGGAGCTATTTGAAACAATTATCCAACGAAATTTATAGAATGGGGGATTAATAGATAGGATTATGATTGTGATTTAATTAATCTGTTCGTATCACCAGAACTAACATTCAATTACATTGGAGTTTATAACAATGTGACCTAATTGTCCCCAGATTATCATCACTTGAACATCAAAATTGCAATACTGATATACAAGTAATAAAAACTCTTTTCTTCTCCACCTATTGATGAAAAGGAAAGGTATCTGGACTTACATAACCTATTATATCTATCCTGCTTAAGTTAGCCGGAAAAACTTTTAGACTAATGTATTTTTCCGGTGAAAAGCAGCCATCACACTTCAAAAGAAAATAGTAAAGCTTCCCAGGACAATAAGTTCAAAAAAATATGAGAAAAAGAACCCCAGCCTGAACATGTTAGGTATTCGAATAAACTGGCTTATCGGGTAGGCAACTTTTACAAGCAAGTTTGAATACAAGGCTATTGCACGATCTATGTATAAAGAGCTGTCTTTCGTTAAAGGTTAATGCTTGACCAAAAAAGGCTCACCATTATATTAATAGAGATATGTAGTTTACCATGAAATATTCAGAAACATTTGTCAACTACAATTTACAAAACTCAATGTATTTAATTATATTTCCAAGTCTATAAATCCAACATGTCCCTAAAGAAAGAGTCTTATCCACAAACCATCGTAGAATCTATTTTATCAGTTTGCAAATATATTGCAAAACATACTGACGCAACTTAGGTTGCGCAGTTTCCCACGAATCTTCGTCGAATGCATCCCCGTATACCTTGAATAATTTTCTTGTCGAAGCCGCTTCAGCTTCACTACCGAAAATGCTACCTTGGGCAGCCTTTTCATACAACAAGTTCGCAAACTCTCGATCATTGTTGTACAAAGCAGCAAGCATCATAGCTTCGGTCAAAACTGTCAGAGGTGCACGTTGTCCCTCGTTTGCACTCTTTCTTGGCATGTTGGGAATATACTGGTTATAAAGTTCTAAGGCCGGCTCGACTCCAAACTCAGATTGGGCCAAAATTAAATGACTAATAAGGCTTATGCTTAATTGGTCACCAATGAGCGTTTGTGCAACCTTTAAATCAACTTCACTATGTTTTAAGATCGTTTGGTGACAAAATATCGAGCACATATTGTTTTGAACGAGTTCAATACCAAATTTGGCATGACTTTGATATTTGTGAAACAAAGCAAGTGCTTTAGAGACGTCTGATCGATATACACCATGACATACCACGAGCTTCAACCTCAAAAGGAGTGACTCAGGTGACCCATCACAGTCCAACGCGTTCTTTTCAACATATTCCACTATTTCATCCAAATTAGGGTATGAAACCAATTTGACGTTCCCAACTTCACCGGAGGCTTTGGCAAACTCTTGCAAAGCGCTAGAATTATCAAAATCTTCATCCACCAGCTCCAATACAAGGGCTCGACTAAGGGTCTCTTTGTCGAGCAAACTTGGGTCTTTACGGAACAAAATTCCAAATAATCTTATAAAGAGTGTATCATCGGTGATTTGCCCCAAAACTGCTGCCAATTCTGCTCCTGTGAGTGCCAGAGCTACCCCTTGAAGAATCTTTAAGTCTGCGGCAGTATGAATCAATTTCTCAAGTAATTCATTTGAAACGTTATGATTCCTACTTAATTTGACTACCTCCAAAGCGTTAACAAGCCTTTGGATATTCATGTCAACCTCCTCTTCTCTTAATTCTGACTTTTCTCCAACCAACAATTTTTCTAATACAGCATTCATAATTGGCAGAGTTTGATGCTGACCATGTTTATTCCACAAGTTCCACAGCGAGTCCACACGACCCGGGTTTGCTTGAATAAGCAGTTCAATGGCATCATTCAGCCATTTATGGGTTGCCGGGGTTTTGAAATATAAAGAGAAATCATTGGGAAGTCCCTGAGCGAGTATTTGGTTTATCAAATCGTCTCGCAATGAAGTTTCCACAGCAGCATTTTGAATGGATTGCACCAACTCATGCACTTCTTGACCATTTTCTGAACCACTAATTGCCCGTGAAATCTTCTCTGTAAGATTCAGAAGATTTCCTTCACTCAAGGCTGTTTTTACTTCATTAATGGCAGTAGAGTATCGTCTGAAATTAACCCCTCTGGCAAACATCATTAATGAAAAATTAAGAATTCGAGCTTTCAAATTCGAAGTCTCAAATTCGCGATGAGGTTGCAACTTTAACCAGAATCAATACAATAGCTATAGAAGAGTTAATGAAAATTACCTTTACATATTAATTCGAAATATTTTGTTATATATTCTATTCTTTCTTTAACTCCTTTTCCATTTGGGCCAACATTCCAATTCCCCTGAAGTACTCTTTCCATCTGCTCTCAACTTCAATACTATCTAATGTAGAAAAATCGAACCCATCATTGATATATTGGTCGAAATTCTGGGAATTACCTGATGCCTCACATGAATAACCCCAACTAGCCTTGTAAGCACCTCCCAAGGCACAAGCATTGGGGACTTCCGCAGTAAAGTTGCCATTTTCCAGCCCAAATATCTGCGACATTTTTCTAACAATACTCTTATTCTTCAGCGCTCCACCAACATAATACATCTTGTGTGGTCTGGCCAACAAGGATGCTTGTGTTTGCTCTTTGCCGTCGGTTGAAATCTTGCCGAATTCCTCGACTAAATTATCGTAAATTTGGCTGGACTCTTTGCTTACTTTGTTTGAATCGTCTTCATCACTTGCAAGCATTGGCCCCAATCTTAAACGACAACTCAATGTTTGCAGCTCCACTATCGAAGACACATCTTCTTCGGCACCCCAATCATTCAGATCCACAAGCTTACCATCTTTCCATTGCAGCCTCTTGGTTTGAGAAGCAGCGTTTGGTACTATTTCACCCAATGGAAAGTAAATTCCTAGTTTATCATCAAAGGAATTTGAGGAGTCAAGTATCTCATCAAATTTATCCCATCCTTCGCCATCTAAAGAATCCCTTATTTTCTCTCTGGCTAAGGATCCATTACAATAGCAGATCATACCCATGTAATGGTCTGGAAGGGTCGGATGCTTGAACAAATGATATTGTTGCGAAGGACAATAGTTTTTGGTTACGAGAAGGGCAGTCGTTGAAGTTCCAAGTGAGATTAAAACATCGTTTTGGGCCAAGGGTAACGCCAAAATTGTTGCCAAATTGTCTCCAGTAAATGGAAAGATCTTTGTATCAGCGGAGAAGCCATATTTTGTGGCAAAATACTTAGAAATTGAGCCGGCCAGTTTGTGAGAGACAGGAGTCAAAGGTCCCAATTTCTTCTTCAAATCTGCCACAGCCGATTTGGCTTCGTCTGAATCCAATTTCACCCCATCAATTTGATGTTTACCTGCTGCCAAAGCGAGTAATTCATCATTATAATCACCTTTAACAACATCATATAAATTCATTCCGCATCCGTCGGCCTCTTCAATACTTGTGATTTTGCCGAGTAAAACACTTGCAACGAATGATGATACAAGAGAAATCCGATCCGTCTTTTCATAAACGCCGTTTTCACTTTCCCTTTTAGCGAGTTTTCTAATTTGTAAGCCCGAAAATCGGTAGTGGGCCCTAGAACCGGTAATTTCTGCCAATTTATCGGGGCCTCCAACGACTTTTTCAAAATCCTCAATTTCCTGGCCAGTCAGATGATCTTGCCAATTAGGAGAATGATCGTATGCAAATGCATTGGCGAGTTGTTCTGCTAAAGAATTCAGAGATTCCGGATCCAAGTTGGCCAACAGAGAGTGACTTTCTTTGGACCAATAAACAGTACCATGCTGTTGGCCGGAGCCGGAAATACCTCTGACCCGGTCAAATGGGAAATTTTTAGCCTTCATTTCATCGAAAACATATTCAATGGCATCAATCCACATGGCTACAGGAGACACAATGGTTCCAGTTTTTTCATTTTGTAAGACTCCCTTCTTAATACCATACAGCTTGAATTGAGCATCAAACTCCACTGAGAATGTCTCCAAATGGCGTAGAGCAGCATCAGTAGCGATAATTTTCAATTGTTGTGTGGAAAGATCAAACCCTAAAAACAAATCAGATTTGTTGTTCTTAGACATTTCTTCAGAGGGCATAACGGGCAACTGGATCTTCTTCTTGTTCAACAGAAACTTCCTTCTTATCGTCGTTAGCAAAAAAATCAATCAGAAGCCAATTAACAGGATTTTTGTTATAAAATGGCCAATTGGGTGCAGCTAAAACAAGGTTAATCACGTAACCAGCAATAAACACGTAGACAGTTACTAAAAGATTTTGAGTGAGAAATCCCAAAAAGACAGCAAGTAAGCAGTACAAGTAAGATAAGTTGACGGTAAATGCGTGTGCAAGCTTTTGACCTTCAAAATCAATTGGCAATTCAAAGAACAGAGCAATCTCGTCCATTCCTAGTTTAGTTGTGGGGGTTACAAACTAACGTGGATGGAAATAGATGCAATATGTCGTTTATGTGCAGGACTCACGTCTGGATGGGGGAGCAACGGAGCGGAACGGTCCCCAATTTAACTTAAGTTTACAAGTATTATTGAGTAACGCTTGTGGCAATGTGCAGTATATAACCAGGGCTGTTACCGTTTGAAATCAATCTAATGCAATTTGTCGTAACAATAGAATAGCAACCATACACTATTCTGGGTATAACCGGGTGGTCCGTATGCAGGCGAAATCGTATGGCTTAATTTTCATCGCATTGGCGGTTTTTTTCGTGCCCTGTTAAAAGTGAAAAATTCGGCTATCACGCTGGGAAAGATCCACGGAGCTGAATATCCGCAAGAGAATCTCGTAAAATATTCAAGTAAGAAGGGTTATTACAACTTCTCGAGAAAATTTGAAGCAATTTCAAACAATAATTGCAAGTGCACAATAAGAAATACATAACTGAAAAAGGACCATACAAGAATGCCGTTTACTCGGTTTTAAGTGCCTACATCCTATATTTTTAATTTTTTAAGTCTTTTTTTTTATGTGTCTAGTCATTTATTCTTAAATTGGCATTCTTGATGATACCTTTTTACGTAACAATCATTTCAGGTTGTAAATATCGAACCAGTAGATGAAAGACATCCCTCTAGCTTTCTATTTTATTTATATTCTTTTGGTAACTCGTCTCTCATAATTTAACTAATAGGTTAATGTAGTCCCAAATTTTCCATCTTCTTCATTTCTTTCATAAGTCGTTAATAATAAATAGTCACTCAAATTTCACGAGTGGGTGTATAGTAGTCAATGTTATTATCCAAGAGTTGTTCTTCGAGGAAATCAGTGACCATGTTGTACTGATCCTCTTTTAATGCCTTGGAAAGCTTTTCAAGTGGCCCCAAGGCAGAATCGAATGTAAATCCTTCAGAACCAGCACCAAACGCTGGTAATTGGAAAAACAGATAAGGCTGATCTTTTAAAGCCAAAGAGTAAGGAATATGACCGCAAGGCTTCTTTTCGTTGTGGAACAGCATGATCAGCAGGTTCTGGGTCAGAACCGTGGTCAGTCTTGTCAACAGAGTCATCAACGAACTTTCACAGTCAGTTTCCAGTGGCAGTGGAGTTCTCAGAAGACCAGGCAGGTCGTTAAGATCAACACCTTCTTCTTCTTCTTCTTCTTCTTCTTCCTCTTCTTCAATGTCCAGCTTATCAAGCGTCATGTTCAATTGTTCTTCATTTTGTTCATCTTCATCATAATCAAGCTTAATAAAATCAAATAATGCGCTAGCATTGATTCCTTCTGGCAGCAATAAATCTTCACCGTCTTCATGGTCCGGTTCACCAGGCAGTTCGATGGTTTCCCAGCCGGGTGTATCGGTAGAGTGGGTGAGCTCATTCATGTCACTGATGAGTTCATGCATCGGATCAAGTTCCGTGTACAGCCTTTTTCTGGCAGAGGGCTCATCAATGCCGGGTAAAGGAGAATTTGTTCTTGACAACACGGCAACTCTAAGGTGTTTATAGTCGTGAATAAGGGCAAGAAGGCGATCTTTCAATTGCATATTTTCAGTCTCAATCTGCTTTATATGACGACTTACTTCTACATATTGTTGATCGGTAGTACCCAGTACAATCTTGGGTTGCCATTGTTGTTGTGGTTGTGGTTGTGGTAATGGTGGATGGCTTAATGGGGATTGCACTGTGGGCTTTTCTTCGATGGAGCGATGAACCGATGGTCCCGCAATGTTAACCTTTTCTGGTCTTCTCTGCGGCTCGCATTCTTTAAGTTTACGCTTTCTTTCTTTGGTCGTCGGTTTGCGACCCGGCTTGGGCCGTGGCGGAAGAACCCATGATTTGGATGTTTTCACCGAAAGCACCGGCTCGATGGGGGTCAGGCTACAAGAAGTCATTATTCATGGGATGTAGGTTTGTCCAACTTGGTGTTTTAATGGTTGCTATTTTGGGTGCCTGGAAATTTTTCAGCAAGCAAGTAGATAGTGGAAAAATTAAGCTTTCGACAATTTTTAGGTAGCAAATAAATACTGAAAGTTTCAAACTGGGTCAGTATAGATAAGGATAGTCGTTAGGATTCAATTCGTCGATGAACTTTTAATTTATGATTCGAACCGTTCGAGTTAGATTCGATGTGAACGGCGAAGTGATGTCCTTGGTTTGGAGGGGGATAGTAATGGAGTTAGGAGGTTATACAATCGGTTTGATTTGATTCCGAAAATAAACACAGATGCAGCACACGCGTAAGTGTAGTCAATGGGGGATAATCTCAGTAATAAATACTCCGTTTGATGTTATCGGAGAGTTGCCCGGTTCGAGACAGATGACTGTTCTCGAGTTGAAATTTAGCAACGGAAAAATGTGCAAAAAAACCGACGAACTAGTGGATATAGCGGGATTCAGAGCAGTTATGGACAGCTATATGTGCCTATCCTAATCCACAATGTTCAGGATATGTCCCAGAAATAAGAGAGTTTAAAAAAACTGCCGTCAACGATTACGGTAACCCTCAATGGAAAAAGGTCAGTAAATAACATTACATCTCATCGTTGGGCTAATATAGATCGCATTTTTTTTTTTTTTGCGGACGCTCCGGTTGTTTTCGGGTGTATTTTATGCGGCCTATCCACGGATCGCACCTAACGGGTAATAGGATTTGTTTCCGCCCTCTCGCTACTGGCTGGAGCAGCGGCACCGGACGAAATAGGCTGGGGGCGGGCATTATTTTTTGGCCAAAGACCGAGCCCCACATAAATCAGACAATAGTAATAGTGATATAGTTGAGCTTACCTTGCGCAGATCTGGACCACCGGTTTTAAAAGAATTTTGGAGTGGATTTAATCGTTTAACATAAGAATATTTTTCAATTACGGTTATTGTGTTCAATTCCTCTTGTAAAATTTTATCACTTGAGTGTGAGTGTTGGTATTAGTTTTGCCTTGCTTTCGTAATTTGGAAATAAAAATAAGGCAGAAAAGCAAATGCTACTATTGGCAAAATATTCCAATCTGGGCTACAAACAAAAGTGCGAATCGAGATATTACCGGACATAGCTGTTTTCTTCTTAACTCCCATTACTCCACTTATCAATTCCCATTTTTAATGTGTATGTTTTACTGATCTTCCCGGAGTTATAATTGTAATCGTACTCTGACCAGTCGCAATTTGTTTATTTACAAACCCTCCTTGGCGTATCAAAACATTTGGGTTTCATTGAGATTGCTCGACTCAGGGGGATGTAACCTCTCAGTACGGGCCGCCAAATTAACGCTATTTTAGTGCGTGAATAAATAAAAAAACCCTTCTCGGGAGTCATCACGAAAAAAACTTCCCCGGACTTGCATTTGGCGCACAATATCAAAATTAGTCACCTTAAATTCTAATCCAACCGCGTATGGTCTCGAGGTCACTTTAAATTGAAATGGACTACGTCTTGGAGTCTTTACCTGTATTTTTTTTTGTCTCACACGGAAATTTAAGCTAAGGGACCCTCGACTGGGTATAAGGCAGCATTCAATAATTATAATTTCCCTTGGAATTAAGTTCGTTTAGGGTCGCCTATGTCTTGTACTTCTACGTTCTGCAAACTTTTTTTCTCTGCTATTACCTGTGCCTTTTTTCTATGCAAATATCTGCACCAGCTTTTATGTCAGAGGTGATATTGAATTTTTTTTCAAGGCAAAGAGTTTTTTTTTCATGACAGGTACCCTGCAATAACCTTAAACTACGGTGTTATTTGTTAGAAACAAATGGATTGCTATTCCCCGTGGTGAAATTTCACACATACGGTAATAAATCACATAAAGATTAAAGTTTTCTAGGTCCGTCTAACCCTAATTCATCCAAGTCTTGTGCGGCTCACATTTTAAACTGCTTTCTAATTTCTGGTCCCATTCAAAGTTTTCTCATCGCTTCGCAAACGCGCTACTCTTGACTCGGCAAATTTTTATTACTCGCGCGCATGCCTGACCAGCGGGCCTAGATATCCGAATCACTGTCTGGACGCGTTTATCGGAACTTTGGCTAAAAAAGACCGCAATGAAACACTTCTATCCGCGAGTAGTAAATTTATCTAAACTCTACACAAATATCCTTGCAGTAGCAACCCTTGATACATATCTTTATCTTACGTTTACCCCAGTATTTCATTTTTGATTAGCGATCCTCACCACCTGATGTGTTCTTGCCTCAAATTTTCCTATTTGGGTTTTCCTTGCAGCTCAGATCGCTACGTGCATATCCTCAATACATGAACATCCCACACTTACCCCGGACCCAAGGCAACTTTGTCTATCGTATAGAGTTTAATTCACCGGAGCTAAAGACAATAAGTAATCATGTAAGCATACATCCGATTGGATAAATGATCAAAGTGAGATGACGAAATCGAAAGCATTGAAATAGCGTAAATTAAAAGTATTACATTAACTGCGACCTCATCCCAACCCCGGGTATCGACTCAGTAGGCACTCGGCGTTTATTTTTGTTCACTTGCAATAGAAATTGTTCCCTGGCTTTAGCTTACCGCTTTGGACCGCTTTTTACAAAACTACCATATGTTATACCCAATTTCCAAAATGAAGTTCACTCACTGATAACTTGAATGGTTATTGATAATTGAAACAATTATCCTAATAGAAGACTATGCAAAGCAAAAAGATGAGATTGTCAAACCTACTACAAAGTCATTGACCTAATGCTCAATTTACATTTTTGTTCAAACACTGCTCCTTTTCTATCTCTTTTCTATAAACTATCACTCACACCCAAACCTACTGTTGGGTAGGCATAGAAGTAGAGGGCTTCAAGTCCTCCTCAACGTTGTCCAGCTTCCAGAGAGTGGTAATGGTCTTTGGCTTGGTTAAAAATGTAATACCAGCTTGTCCATAGAAGTTCAAGTCACCCAAAAATGAGGCTTTAGATCCAGTGAACGAAAACATAGGTAATGGAACTGGGATTGGGATATTGATACCAACTTGACCACATTCAATCTTTTTGTTGAAAACATTAGCGGCAGCTCCACTCTTAGTAAAGAGAGATACACCGTTACCGTAACGATTCTTGTTGACAAACTCAATTGCTTCATCAAGAGTTTCCACATTGACAACTGCTAAAACTGGAGCAAAAATCTCTTCATCGTAGGCACGGATTCCTTCTTTAACGTCAGTGATAATTGTTGGACCCAAGAAGTTACCTTTGGAAAACTTTCCTTCTCCAACAAAAGTAGTTCCATCCAAGATGACCTTGGCACCTTGCTTTTCTGAATCAGCAATAATTTCCTTCGCTCTAGTCAATGATTCAGGGTTGACAAGTGGTCCTAAATCAGACTTTTCGTCGAACCCGGATCCAACCACCAACTTCTTGGCAGCACCAACGACATCTTCAACCCATTCCTTAGTCTTTCCAACTGTAACCAATACGGAAATGGCCATACAACGCTGACCGGCTGCACCGAAAGCAGCGCCAACGATAGCGTTTATGAACTGGTTCTTATCGGCATCTGGCAACACAACCAAGTGGTTCTTAGCTCCCAAGTTGGCCTGGACACGCTTACCCAAAGCAGATCCCTTTTCGTAAATGTACTTACCGGCTTTGTCACCACCAACAAAAGTGATGGCCTTGATTCTTGGGTCTTCAATGATTTTATTAACAGTGTCATGTTTACCGTGAACAATAGAGATCACACCTGGTGGGACACCTGCTTCAGCAGCCAATTCAGCAATAATCATGGCAGCACCAGGAACTCTTTCAGATGGCTTAACCACAGTGGTATTACCAGTGACTAAGACAAGAGGAAGAGCCCAAAGTGGGACCATAGCTGGGAAATTGAAAGGACAAATAGATCCAACAACACCCAATGGCTCTCTGACCATTTTGGTCTCCATATCCTTGGCAACTTCTAAAGTTTGACCCTTGAGATCATTGGTAATGTTACAGGCGGCCTCAGCGACTTGTAAACCACGCAAAACATCACCCTTGGCGTCAGCAAAGGTTTTACCCTGCTCTAAGACAATAACAGCAGCAATACGATCCATGTTAGCCTTCAATAATTCAACGAATTTGAAAGCAATACCTTGTCTACGAATCACTGAAAGGTCTCTCCATGCGGGGAAGGCAGCGTGAGCAGCAGCGACGGCTTCTTCAAGTTCTTCTGGAGTAGATTGTGGTACTTTAGAGACCACATCATTGGTGGCTGGATCATGAATGTCAAACCAAGTTTTGGATTTCAGCTCAACAAACTCTCCATTTACAAACAGTGGGGTAATATATGGCTTGGTATTTTTTTCCACATGGTTTGTAGGGAACGAGTTAACAGTTGATGAAAGCTTGACACTAAGTAGTCTAAACTGGACTTTTGAAACAGAGATTCGGCGTAACATCGTGTATAATCAGTGTATGAAATTGTCAATTTACAGCAAGTAGCCCAAATTTATACGAAATCTGGGGTATCCAGAAGCGGTATGCGAGTCCCGTGGTTGCCTGCACAGGACCTGGAAAAGTCTCGGATGCCCTTGAGGGGAGAATTTCCCATGAGGGGCAGGAGCTAATATAATGCTATAAAGGTAAATTATGATGCAAATGAAGTAGTCAATTGACCAGTATTTCTATTCGCAACATTGATGGATTTATTACTATGTACTAGTAGTAATTGAATTATGTTCATAGTTCTTTTCCAAAGACCTCATAAATTCGGTGGCTCCGATATTACAGGCTGCGTCATGCACGTGATTTAAAGATATGCTAAGCCGTACCCGGCGTTGTTGCGGGAAACGACTGCCCAGGCGCGTATCACCGATATAGTAGGCGCAAACGGTTGAGTACGGAGTAGGATGCCCGAGTTTGATTTCGAATGGTTACATTGGTTTCTTTGACTGCGATCCAGTTAATAATTGAAATCTCATAAATATATAATTTGGAAATCAATTTCTTTGGGCGCGTCTTTGGTCAACATTTGAAAGCTTCTTGCTTCTATTTTTCTATGCAAGTGTTTAATGCCGAAATTTTCAGCTGAAATTTAAACCGGCTTCGATATAAAATTGCAGCTGAAGATCAATTTTCACCAGGGTAAAATTTATAATATCGAAGGTCCAACTTGCACAATTTATTAGTTTGTTTTACTTGGGGATGGTAAGCATGTTTTTGGTTATCGATTGGCTAAAGAAGCTTAGATTAAACATTGCTGGTTTTTATCTTACACTCATAGCACGATAAATCCTTCTACAGTAAAGGTTGCGAGTGTATATTTTGAACACACACACATACTCTCTCTTTCTTTCTCACTTTCTGACACACACTTCTCTCTCTCACTTCCCCTTTCTCTCTCTCACCCAAAGATCTTAACACTTGTTCTTTCCTGTACATTAAAGAAAACGACTCAATCCTTCTCTGAAATTTGTGTCCTGTACGAAGATAAAATCTCCCATCCGCACCCCGCAATGTTTGTAGAGCCTCTCTCACTTAAGACATCTCATCGCAAATTTTGTCAGCTACTTGACTTGTTGCAGCATGAACGGGTTAACGATTTTAGCTTCATGTTGTGTGCTCTACGTTATTTCCGGTGGACGCTGGACTTTAGCAGTAGCAGCCCTCACTATCTGGGCCCTCTTACCCTCTGAAGCCAAATCGAGCCCCCCAAAGGCAACTAAAAGCTTACAAAAAAAATCTCAACCGTCTCCAGTGTATGCCATAGACTTTACAACTACTGGTGTTTCTTCTACTCCAACAACTTCAACTCGTCAAAAGCGTGTCAAGCGAAGTCCTAAGGTTATAAAGGCAACAAAACCCACAAAACTCCCACAGGTTCCCTCCCTTACCACCTCCACGACGTCTCTTTTGGAGGGACAAATTTATGTATTTTACACCACGCTTACTGGATCTTCACAAAGAGTTGCTCAAAGTCTTGTTGATAAGCTTACAGGGATTGAAGAATTGAAAAGAAAGCCACGCCTTGTTTCTCTAGATGATGAAGTGGATGACTTGGAGGAATATTTCTTGAAAACTCCAACACACAAGGATGATCCTACTGTCAAAAATATTTATTTACTCGTACTTCCATCGTATGAAACCGATTCACCCATCGATTACTTTTTAGAGCATCTCGTGGATACCTATCAAGATTTCAGAGTCGACAAATACCCACTTCGTTCTCTTCTTGGTTTTGCAGTTTTGGGACTCGGTGACTCCGAGTCTTGGGGTGAAGCCGATAAATTCTGCTACCAAGCAAAATTGGCAGACCGTTGGATGGCCAAGCTTGGTGGAAGACGACTTTATCCAGTTGGGGAGGTATGTATGAAGTTTGAGGGAGAACCAAAGGCACAAGCTTGGATCAACAGTTTCGCTAGCTTGCTAGTTGATGACGAACCTTTCTATTTGGACCTGCCTGTTGATGATAGTGATGCAGAAAACAGCTCAGATGCCGAAATCGACACTGACGCTGATACTTTGGTTGATGTGGAAGACATGGGTGACGTCATGAGAAAGTCAGCTTCAACTTCTAGTAGTAGGACGCCACAACCCCAGCTTGAAACCAAACAGATGGTTGCCAAGGATTCACCTACTTACAAATCCCTTACCAAACAAGGATACACCATTGTCGGTAGTCACTCGGGAGTGAAAATTTGCCGATGGACGAAAAGTGCTCTTCGTGGTCGTGGATCATGTTATAAATTCGCTTTCTACGGTATTAAATCACATCTTTGTATGGAGACAACACCTTCATTGGCTTGTCTGAACAAATGTGTTTTCTGTTGGAGACATGGTACTAATCCTGTTGCCAAACTGAACTGGCGTTGGGTTTTGGACCCCCCAGAGAAAGTCTTGCAGGGTGCATTGGATGGGCATTACAGTAAAATTAAGCAGATGAGAGGTGTTCCAGGTATCCAAATGGACAGATTTCAAGAGGCATTTACTGTTAAGCATTGTGCTCTCTCTCTTGTTGGAGAGCCTATTTTCTATCCACACATCAATGGGCTTTTGAAGATGCTTCATGATCTTCACATATCCTCGTTCTTGGTGTGTAATGCCCAGCATCCTGATCAATTGGCTCAATTGCTGAGAGTCACACAATTGTACGTTAGTATTGATGCTCCAACGCGTCAAAACTTGAAGACGGTTGATCGACCACTTAATAGTGACTTCTGGGAGAGAATGATGTCTTGTTTAGATATTTTAAGAACCACTCAACGTCACCAACGTACCGTGTTCCGTTTGACTTTAGTCAAGGGATTCAACATGGACGATATTGCTAGCTATGCGGATTTGGTGGAAAGAGCTGAACCATCGCAAATCGAAATCAAGGGAGCTACATTCTGTGGTTCATCCAATGGAAATGGTAACCCATTGACCATGCAAAACATTCCATTCTACGAAGAATGTAAGGCATTTGTTGAGGCATTGACTGCAGAATTGCAACTGAGAAATCAAGATTATGAAATAGCCGCTGAACATGCTCATTCGTGCTGCATTTTGATGGCACATAGACGGTTCCACATTAATGGACAATGGCATACACATATCGACTATGAAAAGTTTTTCCGCATGCTTGAAGCTGGTGATGATTTTGTTGATATCGATTACGTTAAGCCTACTCCTGAATGGGCAATCTACGGTTCTGATGAGGCTGGATTTAGTCCTTTGGATACCAGGTACGATAGAAAGGCTGAGAAGGAACGTAAACGTTTGGAGAGAGAAGCTCAAAAGGAGAAAGTTTAGATTAGCAATGTAAATATGTATCTAATTAAGGTTAATTATGGAACAGAAGACAAATCGATTACGCATTCCTTCATTGAGATGAAATCTTAAAAGTAGAAGTAGTCGTTGGAGGTCGAAGGGACAGTACGGCTTGAACCACGTCGGGATAACTTTATACTTTATTTGTCTGCGATGTAAAAGTTGCAGCCTCTAGTCAAGCAGCATAATATGTACAACTAAATTAATTTTAATTGAACCACAAGTTTAGGCATGAAATTACCCAACAAAATATCCATATGGAATATTCCCCATTCATATGTAGTACCATGACACTATCCAAATCTCCAAATAAGAACGATATATCCGAGGAAAATTATCCGAAAATTATCGCTATTAATAATCATTATGCGCTTGTGAGTCGTTGCAGATGACAGAAAACGAAAAATAAAAATTGCCAACCGGAACAGCTGGAATAAAATGTCCTTGTAGTCTTTTACTTTGAACCTATTGTATTCTTTAAAAGTTTGAGATCACCATAGAATGCAATCTTTCAATTCTTTTCCTTTTCCCTCCTTTTTTACCCCGTATCTGTAGCTTAATAATACACCTTCACTTAGACCCGAGCTCCTCCCCCACAGTATTCTGTGGCCTGCATGGAATCCCTCTCGCTAACGCCGGAGTATAAATAGTCATGATACCCGCACATCAATCTAGTTGAAACTACCCCTCTGGTTTTATTCAAAACTAACTCTTCAAATATCAATTGCTTTCAATGTCTGGCCCACAACCAACCTCAGTTCCAAAAGCTCCTGAATTCGTCCCCGTTGCCCTCCTTACTTTGACCTTGGCTGAGCCAAAGGTGGTATTCCGCAACAAGGAGTATGCTAAGGGAATTGACTATATCGAAGTAAAGGACGGTTCCATTTCCACTGTTAAGAATGATTTGGGCCTCGAATTTGAGGTCAAGGAAATCGTTGGTAATGATAAGGTCACACACGATCTGGTTACTGGAACCTCCATCCTTGATGTCAACCTTTTTGGTAAGACTGCTAATGGCTCAGGAGTTCATATTACTTATCCTGGAATTGCCAGAATTTCCGAGAAAATTGCCGGCGTTTTAGGTGGAAAGGGAACTTTCAGTGATTTCGATGAATACGTCCATATTACCCCAGTGTTCAGGTTCTGTTCTACTGCTGAAAAGGAGTTCCTTTGGGCTTCTAAAACTCACATTACTGGTAAGGGTCGCTTTGTTAGAGACGATGCTGGATTGTACGTGCAATACTACTTGTATGCAGCAAAATAGATTTCCAATAATATAACACTTAGTTTAAATGGCTTCAACTCTATAGTTTACCTTGATAGTATGATTTAGTGAAAAATTACCGGTTTAATATTCCAACTCGCTTTAGGCCAAAGGCTATACATGAAATTATAATAAGGAGTCATAATTTATGACCAGCTCTGGTTTAATTTTTTCATACTTTTAAATAAGCGATCATCTTGAAGCTTTGAGAAAATGTTAAACATAATCGATGGTCAATAATTTAGCATCTAGTGTGTACAAATCTATAATTTCTACGGATTAGTAGTGTATCTCAAAGAAATGACTTTCCAAAAACGGTATGTTTTAAAATGGTGAAGCCAAACACTATTCAATAATTTATTATAACAATACTCTATCTTTATAAAATAAAAAGATTGTTTTAGGCATCTGCGTTCCAGCAATTTTATTCTCCATGATCAAAGTACAATAAAGTAAACCCGTTCAAAACATTCAATTATGATTTACTTCAAATACATTATTGTACTTCCAAATTAAATAATTCTGGCGTTGTTCCCTTTAATTTGCAACCGCCTGCACATAGTTCTATTTTTCATCCCAGCCAAACACGTAACGTGCCTAAATATCTTTACGTATACCCTCCTTGGCCACATTTTAACCCATGTCACGTATTGCATTCGTCCATCCGGACCTCGGGATTGGTGGCGCTGAACGTCTTGTTGTGGACGCCGCTGCAGGACTTCAACTGGCCGGAAATTCTGTCCACTTTTTTACATCCCATTGTGACAAGTCACACTGTTTTGAAGAAGTATCGAGTGGTGAGCTTTCGGTCTCCGTTTATGGTGATTTTTTGCCCACTCAGATCTTAGGTAAACTTCATATTGTTTTCGCCTACCTCCGACAATTGTATTTGGTTTTCAAGCTCATTTTCACTGGAGAAATCGGTGCATACGATTACTTTATTGTGGACCAACTTTCAATTTGCGTGCCCTTCCTTCAACTTTTTGCTCCCAAGACAACCAAAATACTCTTCTATTGTCACTTTCCTGATCAGCTTTTGTCCAAGCGTGGCTCTTTCTTAAAACTGCTTTACAGAATTCCCTTCAATCTACTCGAAGAATGGACAACATCACTCAGTGACCAAATCGTGGTCAATCTGAATTTCACTAAAAGCATATTCCACGCCACATTTACCAATTTGAGTGACATAGACCCTGCAGTTATATACCCTTGTGTTGATGTTCAACAAAAGGATGATGATGACGTGAAAAACGCTGAAACTGAGGTAGCAGAAGCTTTCGAAGACGCCGATTTCTTCCTCTCAGTAAACCGATTCGAACAGACAAAAAATATTGACTTGGCAATAGAAGCATTCCATGACTTCAAATTAAAAATGAGTCCATCCAGAAAGATTCGTCTCGTAGTTGCGGGTGGTTATGACAGCAGAGTGTCCGAAAACGTTCTTTACCTTAGTCATCTCGAGAAGCTTTGCAAAAAACTCGACCTCCAGTGTTTCACAATTCGTGGAAAGCTCGTCGTAATTCCACCATCGACTGACGTCCTTTTCCTCCCTTCCGTGAAATCATCGATCAAGACCGCTTTGATTAGACAAGCAGCATTATTGCTCTATACTCCTTCCTTCGAGCACTTCGGTATAGTCCCAGTTGAGGGCATGTTAAATAGAACCGTTGTGTTAGCAGTTAACAGAGGTGGGCCTTTAGAGTCTGTGGTGGACTACAAAAAGGACCCAAGAAATGCAACAGGTTACCTGTGTGAACCGCAAGTGGCTATCTGGAGTAAAACCATGGTAGAATATTACAAATTGAGTGATGCAGAGAAAAAGAGATTAGCTGAAAATGGCTACAAAAGAGTTCAAAAGATATTTCTGCGTGAACAAATGACAGCTTCTTTCCAAAAGCATTTAGATGCTATAGAAAAGCATGATTTGGGTTTGCTCTTCAAATTGTTTCTGTATTGGAAAGTTGTCTTGGCCCTGACAGTATTGTTCACCGCTGCTGCGATAAATAAGTATAGACTGTAAATTTTTAATTGATAATGATGATATTTTATCTTTGATTATGATATGTACAAGAAATTTCATTCATCGATAAATCACAGGAAAATATTCTTGACTAAAGATAGAAATCCCTCCTGTTTAGATTCTTTGACTGGGGTTGCTTTGTTAACTAGATTTTCTCGATGTTCGTTCATGACATGGCCAAGATTTTGCAAAACCCGTGTATACAGTTGTTGGAGTTCATTTTCGGCCACGAGTTTCCACTTATGAAAGTCCAGAGATGGACTCGATAGATTATAAGAGGTGATCCTCGAATTGATCTCTTTCACAGTTGGCTCAAGTAAAGCGAGCTTGGATTTATGATAATTTTGGTCAATCACAACCCCTCTCTGCTGATAATTCTTAACCTCATCGTCATTCAAAACAATAGTGAATTTTTTAGTTAGGCCGTGCATAAGTTTGAATATCCATTCCCGATCTAATTGAAATCTGAGACGCTCTATATCTTTATTAACACCCTGCTGAGCTTCAATCCACGGTGGTAAGCATTCTTGCTTCTGAAGCATTCGATTCATAAAATAATTTGTATCAGTTGCATTAGCCAAATGATCTTGACTGAGAGGTTGGCCTCTCACATTACCCATTTCCTCCAGCTTAAAGTGGCCTGTTTTTTTATCAATACTTTCATTGATTCGTACGTCGGCCATAGAGCTGATAAGGCCCATAGTGGAAACTCCAGAGCTTCCTAAAAACATGGATGGGCCCATGAGTCGCTCTTTGTAAAGTTCTCTAAAATTGTCATTCTCTACTTCTTCGGGTGTCTTCTGCTTTTCCACGCTAACTTTGGCTAATTTATAGTCCAAGGCGCCTTCCAGGGCACTGTGTATGCGATCTTTTAGCAGTTTGGGGGGTGTGATTATTGTTTTCATTGGTTTGGGCTTAGTGTCTATTATCATACGAAGATTGCTGTCAATGACTGACTCTTTACCCATCCAAGGCGGCGATATCAGTCGATCTGCAAGCTCTCTGGCATGCTTGTTCGTATGAAGTAAATTTTCCAGCTTCAAATAGGCAATTTTATCCTGATACTTAGCATTAAACTCGGCCTCCCCTCCAGATCGATACTTATCAAGAATTCTTTGCATTTCTGGATTATTCTTGAGTTGCAGAGCAGTGGATTGATCGATTTGTTGCTCAAGAATATTCTCTAAGCGTTCAGATACCGCCTTGGATTTGGGTTGTGACGAATACCGCCGTAGATAGAGCTTCCATGGGGATTGCAACATTAGAAGGTCAAATCATTAAGACGGTTTTTTTTCTGAGATTATTGCGAAAGAAGATTTGGCGGCAAATTAGCCCCGGATTTTATCGTTTATCTTACATTTAATCATTCTCAATAACGATTTGAAAGTGTTTATGGTAAATTAACTAAACTTTCATGTCTTTAATTCTACAAACAACTACTTTACAAATGGTTTTTTTATGTCTCTAAAAAGGTTCAGTTGCATCATCACGTCGAAACGCGGAGTAACTAAAAATCCGGACTGAAAAAGCTTTGTGCACACTAGCACGAAGAAGAGAGTGGACATAGCCGGAGGCATCAGTTGTGGCCAACTAGTGGCTGATAATTGGTTCTTGGATGTAATTTAATGGGTTAACAATCAGTTCCCGCTGAAGTGGTCGAGTGGGCTTTATCGTAGGCTTTATAAGGCGTAGAAAATGAGCACTCCGCATGCCAGCACTACTGCAGTGAGTAACAATAATTTAGCACAAAACATCAAGACCTGATTTCGGCCACCTGCGCTAAGAATAAGTTGTTTTTCTAAATCCACATTATCGAGAAGTTGAATCTTTCCCTTGTAATTGTTATCGTCAGCAAAAATATCCGGTTGAAATCCTTCACCGTCAACCAGCGATACTGATACTGAATGTGGTCGTTTCTCATCTTGCAGGACTACCGCAGGAACGACGATTGAACTAGAACGCAGTCTGCGACCGTTGGGTGATGCAGAGGATTTTCCCTTCTTGGGCATCTCTGTAGTAATTCTGGTTTGTAAAGCTTTGATCTGCTTTTAGGGAGAAGGTCAAGATATAGTGTTCCTTAGAGTGGGGCTTTGCCTGGATCAAGTCGAAAGCAGCAGCAGGTGAGAAGGGGGGTAATAATACTTCTCAATATAATATGGTAAATATTGCGACAGCTCTCTGTCGATTTATTGTTTGGGGACAAGTAGTAGTAACCGATAAGGATATTTGTCTTGCGAATCTTATTGCAAGGGTTCAAAGTAAATATTAACGTTATTAAAATGTTACTGATATGTAGCGGCTATTTATTGTTTTATATCCCCAGTCAGTCATCACTCATGCACACAATAATCCCGATTCAATAACCCGCAGTAGAGTGCGGCTGCCACACTTAAAAAAACCCCACCAATTTGATACCGCCGGAAAAGGCGTTGATTACCGCCGCACAGCTTGCGTATAGCATAAGAGTATAGTTAACAGGGCGCAAATGACGCTAGTTAGCGGATATCTATTTCTTGAGTGATGTACATGGATATGAGCCTTTGCACTAACATGTATCTCCGCACGCGATTTACAAGAAATCAAGTGACACTATTTCGTTGAGGCTCGGCAGACATAAGCAGGCACACACTCGCAAGTGGGGAAGGCACGCCAATATTTTTGGTTACATAAGAGATCTTGATTATATTTTATTGTTTTTTTTTTAATTTTTTTAAACGCTGCAATCAATATCTTATTGCTCTTACATAAGATAATGTACGTTTCTTTGATATAGACTGTGTAATCTTGTGTAATTGTCGTGAACTGTAGGAGGAACTATTTCTATTATTGTGAATTGATAGACTTGCGCTTGACCCTCGTAAGCGCTTTCTAATAAAATACACCGCCCCACGCAAAGAAACTGAAAGAAGAAAAAAGATCCTCAATTCTTGCAACCCAACTGCAGATGACGTAGTCATGCACAAACGAATAAATACCTTTTGACAAGGCTAAACGATCGATAAATATGCGTATGGTGTATGATTGCGTGAATACAAGTTGATTGGACAATAGCGGTCTACGGTGTGCTATGGTTTATAATCTTTACATTCAGTTTCGAATCAAGTTGAATTGTCTTATATTTCTCACTAAATGCGACCATGAGATTGTGAAGAGGTATGTCCTTTAATCCATTTCAAACAACTAGGTAGGTTACTTTTTTGACAAACATCAATTATTATCTCCAGTAGCGGTATAAGTCACATTATCGGTTCCCTATTGTTCCTATTATTTCAAGACAGCTATTCTGCTTAACTTGGACTATCTCTATCTTTTCTCTGTGGAACTAATCAAAGTCACTATTTTCACCACTTAACAATTAGCCTCTCGGTATCTCATAATTGATGTAACCTTTTGCCTCCAGCAAGAAATAATGAAATAAGCAAAATCTTAATGGAGCCTATCTATATTTTACCTCGAGTGGACGAACCTCAGCAAAATGTTCCTGGCTGTGCTGGTACTTATCGTATCAAAATATTTAATCCACAAAATAACCAGATAAAGAAACCAAATCGATAACAAAAGCCAATTATCGGACATCAATATTTTTCACTAAACTCTCAAATAAACTACTTACAAACGTTAGGCTTCTGTGTCATAGGCCCAGATGTAAGGATGTATTGTTGTCATTTGTGAACTTTATTTGCACAAAGAAGTTTTGTGTAGACATCCAAAAAACAAGGTAACAGCTTGCTCTCTAAAATAATTGTTTTTCATCATTACCATGATAATACCTAAATTGGGAGAGATCACATGGAACAGTGATTTTTAATATTGATGAGAGGAGTCTCTCAATGTCATCGTCTGAATATATGGGTCATAACTTTATGGTCAACATTCATTACGTAGGAGAGGGTAGTAAAAATGACTTTAACAATTTCTCACCAATTTGCACTTTCTCTCATAATTATTCTTTGCTGTTAATAAGATCACCCGACAGTTTTAAAAATCCAATGGTGTTTAATTAAAAAAATCTTCATAAACGATAGCAAACACATTATTTAGATCCTACACCTCCCAGCCCGAAGTCCATGGTCAATTGGAGCAACATCCACTTTCAAAAGACTTTGCGATTTTGTGCAATTTAAAGTTACTCGACTAATCAAATTCCATAACTTCTGAATCATCAAATAGTTAACGAATGACGTTGTAGCTTCTCAATAAAAAAAGAATGTCTATAACCTATAATACAAAACCTACTGACCATACGTAATATTTAAATGAATCCAGGGTTTGTTAGTAATTTAGTAGTTACTATTTTTGCACCCAAGAGAATAGAGCAATCTTAAATTTTAGAACACCGTCATAAAACTGGCCTTTAATAAAAAAAATTGACTTTGACCGATTTCAAAACATTTGTGGCTATTACTCCACCCGATTTCACAGTACTTTCTAAAGAAGATATAATAAGGGGGCGAACCAATAAATCTTGATAGGTTTTGATAAAAGTTAATAAATGTTTATATATCTCTTCGCACAATGCAACCTGAAACTGATGCGCATGAAAAAGCAAACATGATCACGAGGATTTGAACTTGAATTGACGCTATCATGCAGCATTACTCAATAAATTAAACGTTGTCATAGTTTGATTCAATCATAAATCAGAACAGATTCAAGCTTATAAAGACAGTTGAATTTACTAGCGCAACATTCATGCCCCCATGGCGTATTCCTCTATTTTGGCAATGAAACCCCGCGGTGAATTGAAAGAATCGGAACGATCATATGTCCATTTTAACATTATATTACATCTTTCGTTACACCCTTTCTTATAAAATCCAAACAATTGATAAGTTTCAATACTCCTATTCGCTTAAATCCGTCAATTTGGCCCTACTTTCCATGCAAAATCTAAACTATCCTCCTCCCTTCACTAATAACTCGACCTCTACAAGTGATTGTCCTGCACGCAAATCAATCCTTTTTCGTGTTCACTTTGATTTTTCCGTCCTCATAAACGACTCCATATGTGGTTATTTGACTGGTGTATGTCTATCAATAGTGATTGGAACAAGTCCTATCACACGGCATGAGACCCTCATAATCTTTTCATGCATTACTAACATTCAGTTCAAGACGTCCTCTCGTCGCTCGGCTTGTGGAACAAGCATGCAAAGCTTCTCTTCCTCGGTTTGGACAACGCTGGTAAAACAACGCTTCTCCACATGCTTAAGAACGATCGTCTTGCCACCCTTCAACCAACTTTGCACCCTACTTCTGAAGAACTCGCCATAGGAAATGTGCGTTTCACTACTTTCGACTTGGGTGGTCACCAGCAGGCCCGTAGATTGTGGAAGGACTACTTCCCTGAAGTCAACGGTATTGTTTTCCTTGTCGATGCTGCTGATCCAGAGAGATTTGCCGAGTCTCGTGCCGAGTTGGAATCCTTGTTCAAGATTGAAGAATTGGCAAGCGTTCCCTTCTTGATTTTGGGTAACAAGATCGACGCCGCTTCTGCTGTCGGTGAAATGGAATTGAAGTCTGCTTTGGGCTTGTACGGTACCACAGGTAAGGAAGGCCAGAAGTTGCCTGAAGGAACTAGACCTTTGGAAGTCTATATGGTCTCCGTGGTCATGAGAATGGGCTATGGAGAGGGCTTCAAGTGGTTGTCCCAGTACATTTGAAAGATGAATTGCGAATATACTTCTAGATAGGAAACTGTAAGGATTAAGAGCTCTAAACAAATTTATAGTCTTGTAAGATCCTACGAATTGATTCCATACGTAGTACGGCATTACTGCCACCCTTCATCTTGATGTTCCAAAGCTACCACCACTTTAACTGCTATTCAAATGTCCCGCTTGAGTCACGTGCCATATTTCATCTCGAATATATGCACACCCTAACACACCCCTCCCACTTGAATCATCTCATCTCATCTCTTATACTTCTTTAGTAAGCTATTCAATATGGAGGGTAGCAACAAGGGTCAATTACACCCTGAACAGAAGAAATGGAAGGCACCCAAGGGTCCTAAGCCGACTCAACACAAGAATAAGAACCTTATTGGTCTCGGTCGTAACATCGCGAACCGTCGTCGTCAAGAAAATGAGATCCAGATCCTCCCCGATGGAGAGATGAGATTTACCACCGACAAGAAAGAGGCCGATTGGGTTAAGTTGAGATCAGTTACTCAAGAAAATGCTTTGGATGAATTCTTAAATACAGCCCAATTGGCTGACACCGATTTCACGGCTGACAAGCATCAGCAGGTCAAGATTATTAAAGTTGGAAACACTTCGATTGTCAACCAGACAGGGTTGCTTTCAGACAGAGAGGCCAACGAGCTTAAGAGAAGACATCAAGCTTTCGAGAACAAGTTGGTTATTCCTCGGAGACCTAAATGGACTAAATCTCAACTGAAATTTGAATTGGAAAGACAGGAAAATTTGGCTTTCTTGGACTGGAGACGTCAATTGGCCGAGCTTTCCGAGAATAACGACTTGTTATTGACACCATTTGAGCGTAACTTGGAAGTTTGGAAGCAGTTGTGGCGTGTTGTCGAAAGATGTGACTTGGTTGTTCAGATCGTAGATGCCAGAAACCCTCTTTTTTTCCGTTCTGTCGACTTGGAAAAGTACGTTAACGATTTAAGTACCGAAGAGAACCCAAAGAACAACTTGCTTTTGGTTAACAAGGCGGACATGTTAACTCGTGAAATGCGTATTGAATGGGCCCGTTACTTTGAAGAAAAGAAGATTCACTTCGTATTCTTCTCTGCAGCAAATGCCAACGAATTGTTAGAGTTGCAGAGAGAGCAAAAGGAACAAGAACAGAGAGGCGAAATTTACGAAAAAGTTGAACAGCACTCAGATGTCGAAGAAGAAGAAGAGGAAGAAGAAGAAGAAGAAGAATCGGACCTCGATGATTCAGAATTCACGGACTCTGGTGACGAGGAAGATCCAATTACAGAAGAAACTGAAGATGTAGCTCATGATGACGATGAAGAAGATGTTGAAGTTCAAGAAATCAAGACTGAAGCTCAACCAGAAGCTCAACCAGAAGAAGATATCTCACCTGCTCTCGAAGAGAAGATCAGAATCCTTCAGATTGAGGAATTAGAAGAGCTTTTCCTTTCTTCATCACCACGTAATCCATCAGATGAGCGCAAATTGCAGATTGGTCTTGTGGGTTACCCTAATGTCGGTAAATCTTCCACCATCAACGCTCTCGTTGGATCAAAAATGGTGTCCGTCTCCGCCACTCCTGGTAAAACTAAGCATTTCCAAACCATCAATCTCTCCAATCAAGTCATGCTTTGTGATTGTCCTGGTTTGGTTTTCCCAACTTTTGCATACACTAACGGTGAATTGGTCTGCAACGGTGTGTTGCCTATCGATCAGTTGAGAGAACATATTCCTCCAGTATCACTTGTTTGTCAAAGAATTCCCAAGTTTTATTTGGAGGCTCTCTACGGTATTCATATCACAGTGAAAAGTGTCGAGGATGGTGGAACTGGAGTTCCAACAGCCGCAGAACTTTTGAATGCTTACGCTAGAGCTAGAGGTTATATGACCCAAGGTTTTGGTAGTGCAGATGAACCAAGAGCATCTAGATATATTCTTAAGGACTATGTCAACGGAAGACTTTCATTCGTAGTACCACCACCAAGAATTAGAGATGACAACGAATGGGACTTGGCTACTGTCGATGAAGGTATCGAGTTCAACAAGGCCTTGTACAACCTTAACACATTGCCAGAAAACAGACAGACTCAAATCAGACAAGCTATGGTCAACAAGGGTTTCAAGGAGGAAGAATTCGATTTAGCGACTGACTTGGCAAAGTTGAACTTTGGTCAACACATCGCCTCTGATTCCGTTCACTTCACCGATAAAAAGAATAAGCAAGGTATTGTGGGAGGAGGTCCAAAGACATTGTTTTACGGAGGAAAGCAGGCTCGTTTACAGGATGATGGTGGAGACTTGGATCGTGAGTTTTTCAAGATGACGGATGTCAAGGGAAAATTCAATGTTCCATTCCATAAGCAAGATGCTGGATCTAAGAGCAAGAAGCACGGTAAGAAGAACAAGAAGTCGGACAAAAAAACCAGAGTTGTGGGCTATTAATAGGTGTAATTGGAGGTTTTATATGGTAAGTGTAGATGACATATACGTATTTTAGAGGGTATTCTTAATCACTGTGCCTTTGCAGTAATATGCACTTTTTGTCAATAATGAAGTCAATATCAAATTATCCAAATAAATAAATTAGAGATTTACAAAATACAAGTGTTAACAGATTATGCTATATTATGAAATAACCTAGTAAAGTCTGAAAGATGGACCCATGGTGGACTTGATGACCAAGGAACCGACGTTTTGCCAGTTCTTCTTCAACAAGGAGACCAAGAAGTTAGCAGCCATCAAGATCTGGTTGACCAAGACGTCTTCTTCCATCTCAACGTTACCGACGGCAACAGCAAGACACAAGACCTTCTTCAATTGGAACTTGATGGTAGACTTAACATCAGTAACCTTGCTGTACAAGTCATCGTTGTGGGAAACTGGGGTTGGGAACTTACCAGCCTTGGACAATTGAGGACCCAACAATCTTGGGACTTGCTTGATCAAGACTTCGGAAGCGATGAAAGCGTTGTACTTCTTAGCCAACTTCTTAATCAACTTCTTGTTCTTGTTCAACTTCTTCAAGTCATCGACGGACATGGCGTCAACACCAACAGACTTAGCTCTGTCAACGTCAAAGGCGTCACCAAAGATACAGATAGTCATGTTTGGTCTTGGGACTTGAGGAAGCTTCAAAGCACCAGAGAAACGCTTGTCTCTTTGAGGGTCGTAGTTCTTCAAACCGACTTGCAACTCAACGGTTTCCAAGAAGTTTCTCTTCTTGGTGTCGTTGGAGTAAGCCAACAACTTTTGGACGTTCTCACGAACGTGGGCGTTAGTGATCTTAGACATCTTTAATCAACTGAGCGTCTCCCAAATGGATTTGGTAATTAAACTGATTCGACGAGGATGAAGAAGAAAGAAATTTGGTGATGCCTGAAAAATTTAATCTATCGTGAAGAGTGCGAAAGAAGCCCTAACTAACAGCACGTGCAAGCCCTAAAGGCGTTGCGCACTCTTAAAGGGGAAATTCATACCGAAATAAAAGTGTAAAAATACAACCTGCGCGCGCTTTACTACATGCAGTACATTTCTGATTCGATTGAGACTTTTATCCGCGTTCCATGATCACGTGAGTTGAAAATACTCGTTTCAAGTTAGCGCGTTTGTAGTGTTGCAACATCGTTTGCATTATATGAATTGGTACCGATTTGAGTCTCCAGGTATGAATTCGACCATCAAAAAGTCGTTATTGATTTCTGGACTCTTGAAATATGTACCAAGACATACTTTTATTGCAAAAAGAACCGCTCACAGTGCACCTACATCACCACCATTCTTATCGACCAAGTTGCGTAAGAAGAAGACATCAAAGCAATTGAAAACTGCTCAAGATAACTTAAACCAGAAAGAACTATTATCGCAAATTCAAGATGACTACAAAATCTTTCATAAAGGTGTGAAAAGGGCTATTGATTTAGGTTGTGCCCCGGGGAATTGGATGGTTCTTTGTCGAAGTTTGATCCGTCGATATAATCAATACAGTACTAAAGAGTTCACCGAAAATTGTCTGATTCTAGGCATTGATATGTTATTCGTTCAATCTAACCATGGAATATCAATGCTTCAAGGCAATATATTATCAAAGGACCTCTTAAGTAGAGCCAAGGCACATTTTAAAGAGATAGCATATAAACAACAGAAGCAACTAGAGGTATCGGATACTATCAAGTTATCAAATACGACTGATAAGCTACAACCTACTGAAAGAAAACCAACTCATGCAAACGAAGAAAGCTTTTCGAAAAGCTTGTTAAATGCAGAAATTATTCTGGAGTCAACTGAACTTTCAAAGCAATTCAATGACTTGGACATCTCCAATGATTTATCGACAGAGCCTGTGATTGGAACAACAGAGAATGCTTCACAACCTCAAGCGGAGCGTCAGGAACTTTCTGTAGATGAAACTACCGCAAAGTCTTACTTTTTGGAGGAGACTTTCGAAACGCAGGCCGTGGATGCCTCTGAAAAGACAGATCTCGATTACAAAGTTGATGTAATTCTTTCTGATTTAGGGCCCGTTATATATTTCCAACCCGATTTCTGGAATAACACATCAACAAAACCATACGCACGCTTTGCCATGTCAGATCCATTGCGTCAGTCCGTACATAACAACAACAAAGGATGTCTTGACACCGCCGACGCTGCCTTGGTTTACTGTTGTGAACTTTTGCGACCTGGAGGTAGCCTTGTGCTTCGACTTCCATTGGTGAAAAGAGATGACCCAGAGCTTGGCTTACTCGAATCTAGACTTCACAAGATGTTCGAAACGGTGGATTTTAAAGAAGGAAATTTTCTGAAAATAGAAAGGCGTGCTGGCGACGTCATCTTTATTTGCATGGGTATGAAACCGGAGCTCACGAAGAGGCAAGTATTTGCAATGTAATATAGACGGATACAGCAAAATCCAATTATGGACTCATAATACCTAACAACATATATATAAGTATACAATCACTACTAAAGTTTCATCAATTTTTGGCTTATTACAAAGTCTATCTTCTACTTAGGCCTCTGACTCGGGCTCTTCTTCATCCTCCTTCTCCTCTTCTTCTTCGTGCTCTTCTTCGTGCTCTGCTTCTTCTTCAAACTTTTCGTCTTCCTTCTTTGTAGCTTCCGAACCCTTATCTTCAAGGTCAATCAACTCTGGCTCTCCTCCATCCAATTGCAATCCAGCAAAACTGTCGCTCAAGCGATCAGCCAATGCACTCTTTTCTTTCTCAGACAACTTGGCCTTCCAGGCCTCCAATGCCAGCTTGATCTTGGCGTTGTCAATGCCGTAGTTGACACCGAAAAATGCAGCTTCAGTGAGTCTTTCACTACTTACCAAAAGCTCAAAACATTTTGTGATATTCCCGGTCAACCACCATGCCTGCCATGCAATGTTGTATTTACCCTTGGCCTCGGCGGCGGCTGCCAATTTAGCCAATTGTTGCACGTCATTGGTTGATGAAAGGAGTAACAACAATGACAGGAAGTCATTGGCAAGCCAGTAACAATCCTGTGCCAACTTCAATTGCCACTTGGACATAGCCAATGTAGCCAATTTCTTCCATTTAGCGGCATTAGCAGCTGCCGACGATGAATTATCTTTTTGGCTGTCTGCGAGTAATTCGTATGCTTGCAGCAAGTTGTTTGTAGCAAGAGAGATTTGGAACTTAGAGTCAAAATCTTGAGAGAGAGAAAAAGACAAAGCCAAGTATCCTAATTTTTCGAAAAATCTGGAAAGCTGATTGGATTCAGTTTTAGAAAATCCAGAGAGTTGACTCAGGTACTCTTCGGAGAGACCCTCCAATGTGATCGAGCTTAAATCTGGAATTTCTTCGCCTGATTCCTCATCCACAATCGTCTTTGTAGCAAATTGCTCGAAATCGCCTCGTACAACAAGGGTTTGTAATTCCAAGACCTCAGCGTTCACGTACCAAGTCACGACATTGAACAGCTTGTCGATCAAGTATAATTTGCCGTCAGTGGCCTTGTAGCCGATAATGTAGTATTTGTGATCGAAATGTCCCAAATTAATGACTTCTCCACCGACGAAATAATTCAAACGATTTGACGAGGAGGTAGTGTAAACGAAGACATCGCCGATAAACTTACCAGAAAGAATCTGCTCCAATGTTGGTAAAGTATACAAAACATCAAAAGCAGTTTCTGCTCCTTCTTCACCGTCAAGGGTACCCAGCTGAACGGCTTCGTCAAAAGCTTGCAGGTCGTAACTCAAGAAATAAGTCTCTGAGCTGGATTTGGAAGCTGATTCCTCGGACAGAGATGACTGGGTCAAAATTGCCAAAAGCTCACCGTTGTCAGACCATACAACATCAACAATGTCGTCCTCGATGTCTACCCGTCTTACAAGAGTACCCAGGGTCCAGTCGTAGAAGGACACACACCCATCACTTTTGATTCCCAAAAGAGCGCCACCGAAAATTTTATCGGCTTGATAGATCAAGTCAATGGTTAACAGCTCCTCGAAGTTGCGGAAAACTTTGACGGAAAGAGGCAGTTCTCTCACGGCAAAAGAACAAGCGTTTGAGTAGTCATGCAAATTCCATACAAAGTCTAAGGCTTTACCATAACTTTTCAGTCTCCATGACAAAGCTGTATAGATGATGTACTCTCCATCACCACAAACAGCTGCATATCTACCATTAGGAGAGTGTTTCAACAGTTGTGGGTAAATCTCGATAGACCCTAAATCACGCTGCTGTAATGGCAAAGATTCACCGTCTTTCAAGCCATCTTGCGCGGTGGTCTTGATCACCAGCTGGTAAATTTCTGAGTTCTTTCCATAGATCAACTTATTGTTGTTGTCCATGGAGAAAAGTGGCTCTTCATTACCTAATTTCAAGATGGCAAAACCAGCATCGCAACCTACGGCAACGACGTTGCTTTTGGGCAAAAGACCAAGGCACCAGACCCGTTCCAAGCCATAATTAATGGATTTTTCCAATTTGAAGGTGTTTGACAGCCAGAATTTGACGCTTCCATCTTCAGATCCAGAAACAATAACTGGCAATTCAGGGTGGAAAATAGCGAACGAGACATTGGCCAAATGTCCCTCTAAAGTGGCCACACAAGACTTGGTCTGGTAATCCCAAACCTTAATGGTACGGTCATCCAGAGTTGTGATCAAGTATGGTTTGTCAGCTTGTGGATAATAATCCACCCAATTGACACCCTTGACATCATGAGCCACTAAGGTAAAGTTTGGTTGAGCGCTACCCAAGGACCATACCTTGACGGTTCTGTCCAAACATGCAGACGCAAAAGTGTTGGGGTCTTTAGGATTGAAATTGACAGCCATAACATAATGTTGGTGACCTTCAAACACTTGTTCAAGTCTCCAATTCTGATCCCAATTCCATAACTTGATAGTCAAATCGTCCGAACACGTGAGCACGTACGGCTTGGTGGGGTGCACCGAAATACCACGAATGTAATCTGGGTGGGCCTCAAATTGGGCTACTTTCTCACCAGTCAGGTAGTTGTATACTCTGATGTGGTAATCGTCTGATCCGACCACAATCCAGTTCTTACGAGCAATAAACTTACCGGTTCTCACGGGCAATTCTGTCACCTGAATCAGCTTAACCAACGTGTTGGTTGCGTACGACCAGATCTCCACCTTTCCGTTATACAACGTGGTGAGAATCCATGGCTCCGTCGGGTGGAAGTCGATGCCTTTGACCCTGTCCAGGCGCGTGGAAAACTGCTTAACGACGTCCAACTTCATTCTGGAGACTTGTTGACGTGTTGAATTTTTGAGAAACTCGCTCGGAGTGCAGGTGAAGGTCCTGTATAGAGGGAGTCCCCAAATTGATTTGGTAGCGTCAAGGAGGATGAATTCAATGGGTGCTGGAAGGTTATTTATAACTATTGAAAGTTGAAACCTGGAACTTTAAACTAAAGTGGATGTAATTGTCACCTTTTAAAATAAAAATTTTCTTGAAACTTATCAATAAACGTTGAGTTACTTTAACAGTTCCTTTGCGTGCTGCATATAGACAGTACGCCAAAATGATGAAGATCTCAACATGAGGTGTCCGGATTAAGGCATGTTGGCTGGGACAAGAGCTTTGAACACATTTATGGAAGCTTCCGAAAACTGTGTTTCCTATCAAATGACTTTGGTGATGTAGAGGATTACAGTGTTGATTAATGTCAGGATTAAAAAAATTTACAATGCCACTTTTATTACGTTCTTTTGCATCCATATATCTCATAAAGTATATATCGTATTGAGTTTCACTCATCTAGTATGTCTCAATTGGTGTATGTATCGTTATTAGTAGGCCGATTTAGTGGTATAATCGCTTCTTCTTCAATATACCTTCTCAACATTGTCTCTCGAATCTCTTAAATGACGCTCGTACATTTCGAGACGAGACGTCACCTCCATCCATGCCTCCATAAATTTATGGTCAGAAAACTTTGCGGTCAATGCTTGGCCGTTTCTTCGCAAAGCTGCCAAGTTTTCACTACTCGTGAGCTCCGGCGTTGAAAACAATTTCTGCAAAAGCTGGCTCAATGCGGGAAAGCTCTTGCCTTCAAACTCGAGACAGCCATCGTCATTTAATTTTCCTTTCCAATCTGGATCGGAGGTGTCTTTAAAGAAAAATCCAGCGTTATTATGCCAATCAGCACCAGAATTCTTGTCTTCTTCTGTAACAATATCAAGATATGGTCCTGCAGAAGCGTGGACCACTGGAATTAAACCATTGTCGAGATACTCAACGACACCGATACCGAAATGTTCGTTCCACATTGCATTAAGCCCGTATGTGCACCTGGCCAGCCATTCCTTCAATTCTTGATACAGGCAGTCCACGACAAATTCTACCAGTAATTCGAGTCTCTTAGCTTCTTCTTTAACCTCTTCAAGAGTCTCCGTGTCGTCTTTGGTTCTACAAGAGCCCAAAAACACCAACCCAGGGATACTGGAAGGTTTCAAATTCTTATTTTCCTTCAAAAATTTAGCATATTGTTGCAAGATTAAAGAATGACGCTTTTCAGGACGATATTGCGCAATGTATAACATTTTATTCTCCCTGTTGTCATTCAATTCTTTACCCTTCACTTCAAATTCACCACAGGGAGGATACAACACACCAATGGCACTGCACAAGGACCACACCTCTTTTATATGAGTATATGTCCAGGTACCGTTGGTTAAAGTGACAGACACCAAACTACCCAAGTAGGCGTAAAAATAATATAATGCCAGCCAGTAAACGAATTTGGCCAATTCTTTGAGATCACGAACGCTTGAAAACTTGGTGATATCGGATATTTTGGAGAATTTGAGCTTGGCGAACATTTCCTTCTGAAGAACAGGGTAGTGAACGTAATTCAAGATCGGGATATGCAAAGCATTATGTACAATTAAGTTTGAACCCGGAAGACCTTGAGTGTCGATCCAAACGTCCGGAGAAAGCTGATAGAGAGCCTCGAGGGCGAGAAGCATGCTTCCCACCAATTGGCCCACAATTGTAAGATGCTTCCAATATTCACTATCAATGAATTTGGAAAACCTCCTCAAATAGACAAATACAATTCTTTTCGAGTCCAACCCACCGATATTGAACTTGGCATCTGCCTTGGCTATGATCTCTAACGGTTCGGCATCTATATTGGTGGTATAAATGGCCACAATGTTGGACTCTTTAGCAGTGAGAGTAGCTTTTACAGCACCCCATAAAACTCTTTCTCCACCACCGCCATTGTTGGCGTAGGGATGGTAAAACCCGTAAAGAATAGGACGTGATGTGTCCTCCACCGCTCTGATTTTCATGCGTTCGGGGAACGCCGGGTCGAGCTTATCTTCAGGCAAAATTTTAAGCTTATTGTTAACAAAGTTAGTGTAGAATGATGGCTGTTTCAGCGCCAAAATAAGGCGACGACGATAAGCCAGCTTCTTGTGGCCAACTTTGAGGTAGATGGATTTTTCATGATCTAATACCTTCTGGATCTTATCTTGCCAATGCTGGGGAGGCACTAACACGAAACGTGGCACCACCAGCGTAAGCAACTTGTATACCACAAATGCCACAATTGACGTGTATACGACAAGCAGCCAAAACATGTTGGTTAAGTGACAGCGAAGTGTTTTTTGATGGAGATGGGTATAGAAAATAGCGAGAAGGCTTGAAGTTATAGAGGAGCGATATTTATGTGCAGTCTTATCAACGAGGCGGCGGTTCGGCAGATGCCGGTGGTTAGATAAGAAGATAAGGCGATGAAAAACTTTTCGTAAGAGCGTGGCAAATGAGAGTGTATTGGAGAAGAAGATTTGATGGGTAATGGAGAGATGAAGAATTATAGCAAGGGAAAATTATTTAGTAAGAAGTGGATTGTTCTTCGAGGTTTTTTTTAAATGATTTGAAATGGGTATAAATTAAATAGATTTAGCGAAAATATTAGAGATAGTGAGAAGAAAGATCAAGTATAAAACATTTGATATGCATAGTTATTAGTAATTATCTTTGAACGGATCAAGGCTTTGGATAGAGTAAGTATAGTATATGAGGTTTAGAAATAAATTTAGTAATCCAATCGATAGAAAGATGATTTTTATCAAGGTCATTGTGTGTTCCCGCTCTACCATTTAGTTGTGAACAATAATGGGAATTTTGTACAGCAGATAATATTTGGTAATGTGGTGCAGTGGGAAATTTCATCTCAGGATTCTCAAAGGACACGCGAGCATCAAGTTGAGAGCAATGTGAAGGACACCTGGAAGACACCCTGGAAGACACTTGGCCTTTTACATTTAGATTAAAACATCCACATTTATTTTTTACGATCTTGGCACAATCAACTTTGCAAATTTTTTGTTCATAGAACGCAGCCTTTATATTTATGAGGGATTAGAACGATTTTTGAAAACAGATTAAAATCTCCTGTCCAACTTCATTCTGGTTATTTTGCAGTACCTGATTTGTTACACCCTATTTTTCTTTCATCTCTATAATTATAAAAATTTATTCCACTTCTCGATGATCCACTTGTCTATCGGGTTTATTTCCACCGTTTCTCCCACCTGGTCACCCTACATTTTTCAATGTTCCCACAATAAAATACGCGATCTCCCGACAGATTTCCCGATCTTTTTGAACTAACCGAAAATTATTTTATTATGCGACTCGTGCATCTTGATAGGGTTTCTGTAGATATGTCAACCAGGAAGAGGTCCCACGGGATAGACAATAGCCTTGATAAATAGACGGAGCAGACAATAGATACAGGGCAAAATTTACGATTAATAAGAGGCCCAACATATGTAGATACCAGTCTTTCAAGCATGTAATTTAACCCTACTGTGGCGTTTCTCCGATAACCGAACAATAAGTAGAACTTAAATCATCCCACTCTTACTTCCCCCACTCAATCCCAACAGATCTTATCCGCTTAAGTGGGTAAGATATTTGAGCAAATACGGTAGCGAGGGTAGTGTGCACTAGGAAAAATAATTTACCACGCTACAGCTGCTGCTAATAGAACTATTAACTACATTGCCATAATTCAAGGAAATAGTTTCATTGCTGCTTTTTCATTTCGATAAACTGGTCCGATAACGAATGGAATAAGCAATAGCAACTAGACCAGAAAGGAGGTCCAAAATACGTATTTTTAAACTTCTATACTTTTTCTTTTGCTGCTGCGCGCCGTACTTTCACGTCTCTTTCCAGTGATTCCCTCATCAGGCTAGAATTTATTGCTGCAAGCTAATTTTTGTCAGTAATCAATTTCGCGTGCAGAAATATTAAACGAACCCATCAAAACCTCATTATTATCGAGCAAATCACTGAACCTCACCAACAATCTTAACCTAAATTAGACAATTGGTCCTCTTTTTCAAATCATTTCACCCCATTATTCTTCATGTTATCCCTTACCCCTTTCTTTTCTCCTTCTTTGTCTCTTAATTGCACCTCCTTAACTCTCCAGCAACGTTCCCTGCTGTTTCGCATTCCCGGCTTGCTCGCCCGATTGGGAATAAATTACGCGTAATTAACGTGCCCAATCGAGTAATATAGCGGATGAGCGCCAGATTTTTTTTAAATCCCATCTTCTTCTACTTACAACACTTTCTTCAGCGGTCCTACTTTACCTGAACAACGCCCATTGCCTTCATCCGCATAGTGACCATCTACTTGAACACTGTACCTCGTGTTTGCCTCATTCGTGCCGCAAATTTCAGCCTCCTCAAGTTTGAAAAAACGCCCTTCACCTGGTGGATCCCATCTTAGTCTCCTGCTCGCTAACTTTAGAGCTAATTAAGCCAGCAGAACAGGCTTCAATTCTCGGCTGCAACAACTACAACCACCGTTATACTCCTAAATTTCGGCCAGCACTTCGCATTACATCATATATCTGGATATGAACACTCTTAAAGAGATCCCGAATACCTCCAACATGTCGCCATCTGCGTCTCCCAAGGCAGACGATTCAAATGCCTCTGGTAACACCAGAGCACCTAAAACTCCCTTGAAGAAAGAAGAACTCGAAAAGATTGCGAAGCAGCTCAAGAAAAAGCTTTCCAGGGCCTCTATTGCTGCTAAGCAGCTGCTTTCTCCCACAAAGACTACCACACCTCGCTCCTCACCTCTCAAATCTTTCATGGCTCGTCGTGACCTCTCCTCTAGTCCGCCATTTAGCCTGCCAATCTCTGGAAAATCACCCACACTGACCAAGACTCCTGCAACTCATTTCCTTTCGAGCTCGCCGTTGAAGAATATGACAACCATGTCCGAAAGAGACGCGCTCGAATCACCCACTAAGCGCAGACACAGCACTAGAACCTCACTGACTTCACTGGCCACACCGGATGAATATCGTGAAAGAGATACAATCAGAGTACAGCCTGAACGCGCCGAATTTGGTGCATCTAGAAATGCTGAGCCTCAAATGACCCTTCATCATATTACCCTGCCCAAGACACCACAGAAAAGTTTTGCCAGCATTCTTAAACCACTGCCAGCATTACAAACTACTCCAAAACAACGTCGTTCTTCTAATAGTGTTGGATTTGTACGCACTCCCACACAACCTTCAAACGACAACGAAGGCGCTGATTTATTGATGTACTTGGCTACAAGTCCATCTCCAGCTCAACCTGCCCCTCCATTCACGCCCAGATCTGCAGCACAAGCTGCTCAAGCAGTTCAGCAACAGCATCAACAACAGGCCAACAATGGTCCTACAGGATTACCTAGCAGTAAACCAGCAATGTTTGTGGTACCAGCACCACCATTAACTCCAAAGAGACCCACCATTACTACTTCTAGAACCCCTCAGAATAGACTTACACCACTGGTCAACCTTTTCAATGGAAGTGGAGCCATTGGTGGTCTTCCATCTTCGGGAATGATGTTGACACCAGCTGGATTCAACATGAACGATTACATAAACTTCTTTCTGCCTCTGCCTGGAATGAACCAGCAGAACAAAAATTTCATTAAAACACCCGACTTGCAAGCACATAAACAGAAAGTGGATGGAAAAATGATTAATTTCGATAAGGTTGGTCTTTTTAATGGAGATCAACGAGCAGATGACTCATGATAGACAGTGCAGAGCACCTAGATAATGTAGCATATACTGAACAATTACAGCACTGGCAAGCCGGTGTGAGGTAATAAAATATTGATTATTGCAGCACTGTAGCAAACAACAATAGCTTTAATCTTTGTTAAAGGGCATAATCCGGTAATGGTTTTCCTGGTTTGTAAGGAATTTGACTAATAAATCAAGACATTTACATTCAAAAAGCATTTTTTTGGCTGAAACCAAGTTGAAATCAACATGGAGCCAGACTAAAACCATGATCATCAGACCTATTACATATATTCAATAACAATCAAATTTTCATTCAAGGGAATAATTATGAGGGAAAGGGAGGGGTGAAGCCACAAAATATATTCTACTTTTTCCCAAAATCCCCCCAGTTTAACATTTGCTCTTTCCTATCATTTTCTTCATTTCATCACTTGTTCCTTTTTCTCAAGTAATATCAGCTAATTTTCACCTTCTCAAATAAGTTGCCTTAATTCTTCATATCGATATATTTCTTGACCAATGCCTCTTACATTCCAGAATTACCTAATTAAGTCTGTTGAGGAGTAGATAAGTAACAAATAGATCAAGTTAAAATTATATCATCGCTTAATTTAATGTACTTATTGCCATACCATTACATCAAAGTATTCACATTTACCCTACTTTTCTTTGCTGCTTCCTGTGTAGAGAATTTTCACATTTATTTCCTCTTCAGACATGAGTGAACTGGTGGCTGATCAGGTGCAAAACCTCACTATATCTGGTGCCGAAGGTTCCGAGGCTACATCTGTGCCCTCCAAGGATACCAAATCTCACACAGATCTGGTCGAAGACGAAGAAAATGACCCTGCAGATGCCCTGGCAGATGCTCTGACTGCTGCTAAGAAGAAGAAAAAGAAGTCAAAGAAGAAGAAGAAGATCCAAAGTATCGACAGCTCATACCCTGATGGAGTTTTCCCAGAGGGTGAATGGCAAGAGTATCCTCTTGAAGTCAATTCTTACAGAACTACTTCTGAAGAGAAAAGATACCTTGACCGCCAACAGAACAACCATTGGCAAGACTTCCGTAAGGGGGCTGAAATCCATCGTAGAGTGCGTCAAAAAGCCCAGCAAAACATAAAAGAAGGTATGACTATGACTGAAGTAGCAGACCTTATTGAAAATTCGGTCAGACTGTATGCTGCCGCAGACCACACTTTGAAAGCAGGTATTGGGTTTCCAACAGGTTTATCTTTAAATCATGTTGCTGCTCACTATACTCCTAACGCCGGCGATAAAGTCGTTTTGAAGTACGAAGACGTTATGAAGGTTGACATTGGAGTTCACGTAAACGGTCATATAGTTGATTCTGCTTTTACTTTCACATTTGATGACAAGTATGACCAATTGTTAAAAGCGGTGAAGAGTGCAACTAATGCCGGTGTGAGAGCTTCTGGTATTGATGTAAGACTCAATGATATTGGAGAAGCCGTTCAGGAAGTTATGGAATCTTATGAATTGGAATTGGACGGCAAAACCTACCCAGTCAAATGTATCAAGAACCTTAATGGTCACAATATCGGAGACTATGTCATTCATCTGGGTAAAACAGTACCAATTGTGCCCAATGGTGACATGACTAAAATGGAGGAAGGTGAAACATTTGCTATAGAGACTTTCGGGTCAACTGGTGCCGGTTATGTTATCGGGCAAGGTGAATGCTCGCATTATGCTATGCATTCCGGAGAGCACGACCTCAAGCATTTGCCTGAGAAGGCTCGTGAATTGTTGGGAACGATCAGAGATAACTTTGGTACTTTACCATGGTGTAGACGTTACTTGGACCGAACTGGTGCTGATAAGTATTTACTTGCATTGAACCAATTGGTCCGAGCTGGGATTGTGGAAGACTATCCACCATTGGTTGATACAAAGGGTTGCTACACAGCACAATTTGAACACACAATTTTGCTTCACCCACACAAAAAGGAGGTTGTTTCCAGAGGTGACGATTACTAAACAAGCAACAAGCAGCAAGCATCAATATATTTTTTCAGCAGTGGACTGTAGAGGTTGGGCAAAAAGTAGATGTTCGAGAACAGTATAGTTTGTGATTTTCACTTAAGATTCAGTGAAACATTACTAGCAGTTCGTTCAGCTTTAAAAAACATATTAGAAAGATATTGCAGTCTATGTTTAAAGAAGCGTTCATTGAAAATTCACAAGACTACCCTTAAAAAAAATTTGATGGAGGTTTGATTTGGCTAAAGTAAAATACGTTGTCTTGTAATTTGGAATTAAAAGATCTGTTCCATATCAAATGGTTGTTCTTTAATATGTATTATAAATTTATTTTGAGTAGTGGCTATCTTAATTCGCTGTGTGATTGTATACATAATCTATGTTGTTTCATCGACGAAGTATATTTTGTTCTCTCAATCTTGATCAAGTGCACTAAATCAGTAAAGAGAAGAAAACTGTTAGAAAATAATGTGCCACATTTAACGCATCGAAGAATAGAGAATTCATCAGAGGAACAATATCTGATGCATATTGAGCTTGTAATTTCAAAGCTAACTCGCTAAAAGAGACTATGGAACTATCTCCCACCTCTTCAACCATACGCTATTCCCTCCCAATCCCCACCAGCAAACATGTGCAAGAGTATAATCGTTACCCACATGCGCCATTAATTCCGTCCCGTGCAGCACGTGAACTTCACTCGCACCTCATCCAAGTCGCACCGCTACGTCACACGACAGCACCACCCTGTTCCTTTGCCCCGCCGATATCCGCTACCAGCTATACGAGTTCACATTAGCTAATACCCAGCATTAAGTGATATTAAACACGAGCCAAGCCATCCCTTATTTAATCATCACACTTATTATAGAGTTCCACCTCTTCTGCTCCTCCAAACGCGGCAACTTTCGCTTCTGCAGCCCCTAATTACGCACGAGAAAATTACTGTCTATAATGCTATTCAGCCCGCTATTGTGCCCAAATCCGTGATCAATTACTTTATTCATGCCAGTTTTCACCACCGTTGCTATTTCTTCACCGCATGGCCCCTACCGCCCGCAACAATAGATGAAACTTGCTCTTGCTCCGTGATGGAGAGCTTCTCTACATCATCTTAAGCCGTATTAATCTAGAGTTCTCTGCATTTCTACCAGATGTAATTCATCATCCAATAAATTGTAAAACATCAAGTTATTCACTAGAACTTGCCAGCCTTCTCTTGCGCTATCTCTATTTCCTTCTGCGCCTCACAATATTTGACACTCCCGGTGTCGGGTGTGCGCGAACCACATTCTGGAGGCACTTTTCGAAATAAACAGAAAAGTGAATTTTTAACCACGAAGCAACGGCCGTCAAGATGGAAATCTCACCTCTGACCTTGGAGTTTACTGGTATGTATTGCCCCTTTCCACTTCAATCAACTCAAATCATAGTGATGAAGATCGATTGACACGAAATTGACCCTTCCTGGGACCCATAAACGTACTCAGGTCCTCGTCCAGGGAGGGCTCAAAGTGAGAACGCCGTTTAATCCATCGATATCGCCCCTTGACAATAGTATAAAAAGCTGAATGTGGTCCGATTAAGACTTTTTAACCCTATTTACTAACTTTTCAGGAAATTTCCAGCAACCAACTACAGAATACCTTGTATTGACCAACACCACCAACGTTCCTTATGCATACAAAGTAAAGACTACCGCCCCAAAGTTGTACTGTGTGCGCCCCAATGCTGCCATAATTGCCCCAGGTGCAACCATTCAGGTTTCTATTATTTTGCAGGGCTTCTCCGAGCCTTTACCAAAGGACTTCAAGTGTAAGGACAAGTTCCTTATTGTCTCAGTCCCAACCCCTGGAATCGATGAGGAATCTTTCAACGTGTCCGAGCAATGGGGTGAAATAGAAGCCAAGAACAAGAGCCAGGTTTCTTCTGCCAAGTTGCGAGTCAACTACGTAATTGAAGACGTCTCTTCTGGCTCCAAACTGGCCTCCAATGCCACCACTGGCGCTAGCTCCGGATCTTCTTCTGGTGTTGCTGCTGCAGGTGCTGGTGCTGCTGGCGTTGGAGCTGCTGCTGCCGGTGCTGGTGCCGCTGACATCAGTCAAATCTCCCACAACAATGCCTCTGATGCTGCCGACACCTCCCTTGCCACTGCTCTGGGAATTGTAGCATCCCTGAAGATCAACAAGGCTCAACCTGCTGAGGACTTGAAGCGTGAATTGGATGAATCAGAGCTGCGAATTAAGGACTTGTCTGAAAAATTAGACACTAATGAGCGTTCCAACAACCTTAACCCATCCACCACTAAGTCTGAATCTTCCGCGTTCTCTTCATCTGCTGATGGATCGAAGCAGGAAGCCGTTCCTGGTGTTTCCCTTGCTTTCGCTGCTATTCTCGTTTTGATTGCGTTCATTTTGGGGTGGATACTTCTTTAAGCCCAGTATTTTATGTTTATTAGTTGAGGAATAAGAAATTTGTTGCTTATTGTAGAATTGAAAATCTGAGTCTCTTACGTGAACCACAATTCGTGAGTTTTGTAAGATACTCTGATGAAACTATCACATATCTGTCCACGGTTTGTAGCGTAGACCATTTTTTTTAGCTTGAGACTACGTCAGCGAACAAAAGTCAATTAAAGTTAGCGAGGCTGCGACAAGCAGTAATTGCCGAGAACAAATTTCTGGTCCAACGAATAGAGAATGAAGGATTATGTCCCGATATGTTTTATAAAATGCATTAGCTACGCCATTATAAGCATGATTATATTAGTTAGATTCGTCTTATCTTAAATTGCGTATGGTTTTATGCTTGAACAGTATCAGTGCCAGCATTTCTTTTATTCCATTCCCCTTTTCCTTGGTGCGACAATATTTACCGGTTTATAACATGGCAATTTGGCAATTTGAAATAGTTTTACTTATTACGCGGCCAATTTTGAAAATCACAGATAAAACTGAAAACATTTTTAAACAGAATAGTTTAGGAACACGTTTAACTTTTAAATGACATAGATGAAACTGTCAAGTGGAATAAGTAAAGTTGGCACTATTTAAACAACATTCATCCTCCCAAACCAAAATTTGAATGTCTAAGCACTTTACCAACACTTCCTCTTTCTGAATTTCTTGGTTTCTCATTTTGTGCTACTTTCGAAATCTTAATTTAGTTAATCATAAAAGCCTGACTTATAAAGACACCATTGGTTAAAGAGACGTGCCCATCATGTCAAAAGCAGCCACAATCAAGTCCGGCACCATCAACTTGCTCAACACCATCATAGGTGCCGGTATTTTAGCCATGCCTTATGGTTTGAGCGCAAATGGACTTCTTTTCGGCGCTCTTCTTGTGGTGTGGTCCTCATTGACCTCAGCCATGGGACTTTATTTGCAAAGTAAAGTTGCCAAATATACTGGACAAACCAATGCTGCGGTACTGTACTTCAGTTTGGCACAGCTCACGTATCCTCATTTGTCAATTTTGTTTGATTCTGCCATCGCTATTAAATGTTTTGGTGTGGGAGTTTCTTATTTGGTCATCATCGGTGATTTAATGCCTAAAATAATGGAGTCTATCGATGTCACCCTGGGAATTTTAGCCCACAGAAATTTTTGGATCACCCTTTTTATGTTTTTAATGGTTGCTCCGCTTTCATTTTTGAAGAAACTCGATTCCTTGCGTTACACTTCCATCATAGCACTTTTCTCAGTGGTTTACCTCATTTGTTTGGTTATTGTACATTATTCTCTCCATGATGTTCCTGTGGAAGACATTCACTACGATTGGATTGGACCTGTTTCCTGGAAGCAAACTTTAGCCCTGTTCCCAATCTTCGTGTTTGCCTATACATGCCACCAAAATATGTTTGCCATTATCAATGAATTAAAACCTCGCATGGGAGATGGTGAAGCCGGATCGAAAACCAGACAAGCCAATTTGATTATCAGAAACGCCATTTTTGTTGCCTGCTTCTCTTACTTACTCGTTGGTATCATAGGATACATGACTTTTGGCTCGAAGGTCAGTTCGAATATCATCACAATGTACCCGAAGGACTCGATTTCTTCGTTGATTGGACGTCTTCTGATTGTCATTATGGTTTCGTTATCATTCCCTTTGCAATGCCACCCATGTAGAGGGTCGGTCAATCACGTTATTTACTACGTCTCATCTGGAATCAAGGAAGCAAAATTAAGATCATCAAGAAAGCACACTGCAAGTGCAGAACTGCAAGCTTTGACAGCAGATGTAGAGTCAGAAGTCTCGGTGTCAGTGGACGAGTCTTTTGTTTCAACAACTCCAATGGAGGGTGCACAAGATACAGACGGACACAGTCCTATCATCGTTCCTTTGTCTACTAAGAAATTTTACATTATTACAACTGTGATTGTGGTTTGTTCATATCTCGTGGCAATCACCGTAACTTCATTGGCTCATGTTTTAGCCTTTGTTGGTTCCACTGGATCCACATCTATTTCATTTATTTTGCCCGGTCTCTTTGGTTATTTGTTGATCAAGCCATTAGACGGAAGAACAGTTTTAACCGGTAAGGAGAAGTTTTGCAAATACGGAGGTTTGACCTTAGCTATATGGGGTTTTATTGTGATGATAGTGTGTTTAAGTGCCACCATATTTTTGGGAGCTACACATTAGGCTTCGACTGCATCATTTCATAGTTTTTTTTAAAAACATTAAACGTAAATCAATTGAGTAAAATAGCTATGTACAAATAAAAATCATGACCCGGCTTACTTATGTTGAGCCTTAAGAATCAAATCACTCTTCTCCCAACCAGTTCCCTTGTACAGCTTTAAACCATATTCTGGTTGAGGTTGGTCGCTATCGACTTGCAAGGCAAACGGGTTCCTGTCGCATTTTTCAATGTTAGCAAACGTATGATTGACCTCTCTATGTTTGGCTTCATCAGCCCTGATTCTCAAGACAAGGTCAAGAATTGTTGAATCTTCAGTCAAAGTGGGCCAGTATTGCACGGCAATCTTTGGGATTTTAACGTTTTCGAATTCGGGTAATCTATGATTTTCCAAATCATGAATGAAATGTGTGTAAGTAGAAACTGCTTCCTCTTCCAAATAACCCACAAACCTGTGACAATATTTAGGGGCTACCAAGTACATGGTGAAGAAAAGGTTCCAAAATACACCTTGACCGACATAAATAATTGATTTTGTAAACCATGAAGGTTGTCCAAGCTTTATGAACGTCAATAAATGCATTCTTTCATTATAAGACTCATCCAATAAGGTTTCTATCCAAGCTTTATCTCTGCGCAACAATCTTAAAGAGTGCAAATGACGGATTGCAGCTGCAACCATACCAGGAACACCGGCCACACTTTCCAAGAAAATACATCTTGTGAGCCATTTATTAGCAGTCATTTCATATCTTGTTCCCTTAAAGCCTTCGAGCTTTTCCTTTTCGGTGGTTGGAATCTTATACCCGGTAACAAGATCAAATGAACTTCTCATAAAGGTGATACTTTTCGCAGCTAACTTGTCACCGAAAGTAATTGGTTCCCTATGCTCCACTGTAATTTTTTTGCAGTCTTCGTCAGTGAAGACAGGATGTTCAAACAATGGGTGAGTGATGAAATCTTTATCATCATGTTTGGCCACGTCAGAATCGCTCATTACCTTTGTAGCAATATGCAATTGACGAGCCAAGAATCTTGGGTGAGGTCCCAAAGCAATACCAGCAATTGATGAAGTGGTAATTGATGTAGATCTTAATAGCATTTTTAAATGAATTTTGATTCTAGAGAAACTTGTAGTAATAATGCCTCTTGATTTCATACTTAGCTATTATTTATATACTTTGAGAGAATAAATCTGGAGCCTTTACTTGATTAGTGATGTTGCTTTTTGTGTCCAACTATGGCATATTTCATCAATTTCCCGTGCATGATATGAGCAAAATACCTTTTGAAAAGAAATGCCCATTTAATGTAACTTTTTGGCAAAATTGATTAAAATTGGACAGAAATTGTTCGATCCAATTCTTATAGCTTTAATGATGATCTTTATGAAGATATAGTGGTGAATTGTGTTGGTTTACTGCCATGCTTCGTACCCTTTCCTCAAGAGATACTTGCAGCCCTTCCATGTCCCACCTGCATACAACCACCAACCTCCGCCGTTTTCGATGACTCTGAGGAAAAAATCGGAACAAATTAGGTACGTGCAGCCAAAACGTGATAACGGTTGTTCAACTCCGCCGTCCAGTCGTATAACAGGCAAAACTAATTGGTTGACAAACTAGTTTTGAAAGCCGCCTTTAGAGTTTATTTTCATGTTTTACTTGTAAGAGATGCAGGTGGCTTTACTCCTAAGGTAAATCGTTTATTGAAGTGACTATTACGATGAATCAAAGTAAAGTTAATTAAGAGTATTGATGATAATATTAATATATCTTTGGATAGTATGAGTGGAGTTCTAAGGTAGTACCAGACCTGGATTAAGCAAGAATTGATCCTTGATCATTAACATCAAATCTAGAGTGTTGTTGATGAGCTAAGCTGAAATTCAGCCTCGCCCTTTGAATCTTTAAAACAGCTGTGGTCACGATCGGGTGGAGGCGGGTGATCAAAAATTTTACCTTCCTAATCAGGCATGTTTTTGGTTGTGGCGGTGCCGCTCAAGAATGTCGGGCCGCTAGCCCGACGAAGGGATATGAATTTAACTCGTTTGAGTTACTATTTGTCAGCATTCAATGATCAAGTCTTGACTCAGAAAGTTTCATAGAGCTTAAAGTATTACATTACGTGATGTTTGATCATCAAACTACCTTATATCATTAAGAACATACTTTTTCGATTTAGCTAGTCATTTCAAAATTTTGATAAGAAACGAAAGAAATGGCAATTTGCAGTATACAGATCGAAAAAGACGTCTTACCAGGGTTTTCAGAGTACAGTGAATTGACACAAAGAAAATGTGGCATCAATAGGAGGCCAGAAAATAAGGGTAAAGTTTTAAATTAATTTCTTCGATCCAAAGATGCCTCTTTGGAAATATGACCGGGTATAAACTTGCATTACACATGAAGAGAAGAAGAAGAGAGAACAAACACCGAGATTCCGAAATTCCTTACAATCAAATAACCATTTTCAGATGATCATAATAAACAAGCATGAATCTTTTAAATAACAGCATCGGTAACAATAAGGAGTAAAGTGATGGCCTATTCTCGTGCGAGACGCAGCTTTCACAATAATAGAATCCAAAAAAAAAAAGAGAACCGCTACAATACGATTATTATGATCCTCTTACCCTGGCTCCTCCCCCGGCAATAGCGTCAAATAATCCGTGTTAGTAAAAGCCTAACATCTCTTCGCAACCATTCACCTGCATGGACAAGCAACAACCCTAACACACCCCTATATAAACATATTGAAATCATGTTGCCGATACCGCGGCTGGTTCCGATTATGGAAAATCAAGATTTTATTAGACGCGGTAAGATGTTTCAAGTGAAAACGCGGCCCATTTGATCTAATTGACTGGTTCGCGTTTCAGTGGGGCACCTTAAGCAAAATAATTCTCTGCCTTATTCTTTATCTCCATCATATTGAAATTTACAAATGTTCCTAGATCTGGCGGCATAGCGATGCCGATATTCAAACTTCTTCTGCTCGTAAAAACAACAATTGGCACCGAAATAATACAATGTAAATTGTTTTATTGCGCCTGCTTATATAGCAAAATTATTTGAGTCGCACTTTGATCATCTCCCACTATTTAAAGATCCAGACCTGTAGGATACTTTAGGCAACTAATTTGCTTTTACTCATCGGTAGCCAACGTAGACATTACAACCAAACCCATAATCAGTTTAAAGGTTGAAAGGCAAGGATTACAAAATTCAGACTATTTCAAAAAGTTTATCCTTGTACCTGAAATTGCTGAAGCTGAATTATCATCAGCCTAAACGAGTTGTGTTTTTTTTTGTTTTTTTTTTTTCATCTTAGTATAGATTGTAGTGGTTCGGCAAAGCGTCATGACGTGCTAGAAGGTATAGACTTGTTGAAACCCTCAACTTTCAACGATCCGAAGCTTTAGGATAGTTTGATTTTGTTTTCACAGAGTTTGGTTAACCGCCTGAATCAGTCCACAACTAATAAACGCGTCATAGGCCGGCCAGAACCCACTAAGTTTACGTGCTTGGGGCGCCACTTCACCTGCAATTAGACTTAAATAGACGCACAATTCAACCACACTAGAGCCGAACCGCAGGGACAGACCTGCTACACAGTAATATGTTAAAACCCATAAATATGTTAGTGTTTTTTTTTCTTTCTTTATGAAGTGACCACCCACATTGCTTCTCTTTACAACGTGTAGAAGTCTTTTGCCGCTGCTATCCCAAATTGTCTTGCACCCTTAGACAACAAACCTCTATTGTATCTCTATAAGCTTTTGAAGATTCTGGTGGCTTTGTTCGCATTTGTTCGCATGTGTTAGTGTTTGTTCGTATGGACTTTACGACCTCGAGGGGGGCTATTTTAAATAAATGCATACACAAATTTCGCCCAAATATCCTATTCCGTTGTGAATGATTCGAAGTTATGATATTAATTTTTTTCATTTTCGGTGACATACGCCCCAAAAGAGCTCTATTCATATTTGCATCGGACAATCTATCTTCGACTGCATTCTATTCCACAATCTAAAACATGATCTCCGAATAATTTTTTTCACCTGCTATATATCTTTATTCAAGTTGACCTTTAATCTCCACCAAATATTAACCCAAACTTTTCTCCACGTTTCAATTCAACGTAAATATTTAATTAAACATCATCTCCAACAACTTTATCTACTCCTCTTGTAATCTCCCGTCCCCCCGTAAACGATGCCGGCTTTGCTTCTCCCCGTATTGGGGCTCCTGCATGGTTTCCACCCTTGGCAATTATTTTTTTGTGTTTGATTTGCGCGCTTTCTCTTTTTTTCCTATTGATTCCACTTTTTTTTTTGAGTTCCCTTCACAACAACTTTTGAACCCATCAACGCCAGCACGTTGCTCTTCCTACGGGTACACAGGGCGAATTTTTTTACGTTGCAGAGATCCAAAAACGCTCACTGTCAACCCTTGCTTTTAGAATCAAGCCCTCAAATCGCTGTCTATACCCCTTCACCTTTCTTGTCTCAGCGAGTTCACCTTACGAAAAAAAAGACCCGCCCATTCAAAGAAAGGATTAATTGATCGAACGAACCTACCCAGCCCATTAAGTCGTTTGAATCGGTAGACCACCCCGTCAAACAAAGCGTAGTAAGAACACCTACGCCGCCCTTTTTTTTTCTATAATTGAATCCGTGGCCCGCTTCAGCCCGCATCAATCATGGCTTTCCACATTCAAAACTTGTTCGGTGATGCTTTCGCTGTTGCAACCATCTCTTTTGGAATTATCACTTGGGTGATATCTATCGCCGGAGCTGGTGCTCTGGTCCAAAAGGACTTCCCAAGATTCACTTGGTGGGGTTTAGTGTACGAGATTCTTCTCGTCATTCTTATCACTTTGCTCTACCTTTTCAATACTATCGAACTTTACAAGTTCACATTGGTCGGCTTAGCATCAATAGCCTTCCTCTACACTTCAAACCTGACTAATTTATTGATTTACAATTCACAGTCATCGGCAATGCTTTGTTGTGCTGCCGGATGTTTGATGTTGTCTATGCTTAATTTCCTCTGGATTTTATACTTTGGTGGCCATCCAGAGTCTCCAACAAATCAATTTATTGACTCTTTCTCCATCAAGCATCACGACCATTTACCTTCTCAGGAAACTCGTAATTCTAGAAACAATGGGGCTAACTTCAGGGATGAGGAGGATGAGTACAAATACATCTCTCCGGTAGCGCTCCCAACTTCTGGTGCGACTACACAGTTCCAAGACCCGAACATGAGACAACTGCAATTGACCAACAACAAGAGTGGTAACACTCCATATATGTCGTCATCTCAGCTTAATGGTTTGGAAAACTTTTCCAACTCAGACGTTCAGAATAATAGACAAACTGCCAACTTTACCGACAGCCAGTCGCAAGGTGATATGCCTGGTTCTACTTTCCGGTACAAGGCCAAGGCTCTTTACAGTTATGACGCCAATCCAGAAGACATCAATGAAATTTCTTTCGTGAAGGATGAAATCTTAGATGTTGACGACATAGATGGGAAATGGTGGCAAGCTCGTAGGGCTAATGGACAGGTGGGTATATGCCCATCGAATTATGTTAAACTTTTGGATAATTGATGTATAGTAGGACCGGAATACAATATTGTATGTAAATTATCAATGTAGTGTGTCAGGGATGGTATAAGTCTAATAATGATCTGAACCCCCGTCTTGCTAACCCGTAACATAACACTGTTCTCTTTCCAAAAATTCCATCATCATTATATTCTGAAATTTATCTCTATTAATCTCAAAATTTCAGATAAGCATGAGATCTTCAACTGGCCTCGCCCTCCGATTCTCACTTGGATTACGCCAAAACCAGGCTCTGTATCTTGGAGATGCCCTTCTGAAAGATATCCCATCCGTACTGTTGTCATATGATCATCATACCCCGAAAGATGCTTCTCCTGGAGGCAAATGGGAGAGCCGTTCACCATTGATTATGCTCCACGGTTTGTTTGGTTCCAAGTCCAACTATAGAACCATTGCCAAAGAACTTGCTCTGAGACTCGATAGATCAGTCTATTGTCCTGATCTTCGTAATTTTGGAGCATCTCCACATGATAGTAGACTTGATTATCCAGCTCTTGCCGCAGATGTTGAAAACTTCATTGAAGAACAAGACTTTGCTAGCAAGCCCATCATTCTTGGACACTCTATGGGGGCTAAGACTGCAATGGCAGTTGCATTACGTCGTCCAGACTTGCCAAAGATGTTAGTTTCAGTTGACAATGCCCCTGTAGGAGCTGAATACCTGAGCGGTTCGGTGTTTGCCAGATATATCAGACAATTACGTATTGCAACTGAACAACATAAATACACCAAGATCGGTGATGTTGACCTGAAATTGGCCGAAGTTGAGCCAAGCAAAGAAGTAAGACTGTTTGTTCTTATGAATATGAATAGAAATAAGGCTGATGAACCAGTGACATCTAAGATCCCATTGAATATTATTGGAAAGGCAATAGATGCTGGTAATATTGCCCTGTGGCCTTTTGATAGCAACGTGACGAGATGGACCGGCGGACCTGCACTATTTGTTCGTGGTACAGAGAGTGCGTATGTTCCTGACGAGCTGGTGGTTGATATTGGACGGTTTTTCCCTGACTTTGAAGTTAGAGATATAAAGTCAGGGCATTGGGTTATCAGTGAGCAGCCTAAACAATTCCTGGATGTTTTATGTGAATTCATAGAAAGACAAGAGGAGGAGTAATCATATAGATTTACAAGTTGAAGTTTTCATTGCTCGACTCAATACACGAATAAATCCATTCAAGATTAGTATAATATAGTACTACTTTGAATCACTATTCACTGATCCTCAAAGTTGTGATTGCATTGATTCCACAGAAATTTACATAATACTTCTTCACAATTGGATCTGTTTTATTCTTTTATAACGTTGATCTATTCTGCACTGACTTTGGCCGTTTCAGTAACATCCTGGTAAACATCAAACCGACGTTGATAGTGTACTGGGATTCCCTCACGGGCCTTTGGAAGCAAATCCTTGTTCAATTCAGCGAAAACCACCTCTTCACCTTCTCCTGCTTCGGCTACAATATTTCCCAGAGGATCAACAACTAAAGAATGGCCGTAAGCCTGGTATCCAGAGCCACCAACATCTCTGGCGGGGCTGCATAACACCGTAAAAACTTCATTATCAACAGCTCTGGCACGAGCCAACAAATGCCAATGTAAAGGTCCCGTTGTTGTATTGAAAGCACCAGGATAGAACATGGCAAAAGCATTGTGTGGTTCACGAGAAGCAATCAGAGCCAATTCTGGGAATCGAATATCGTAGCAAATTCCCAAACCAATCAGACCAAAATCACCCAATGGGAAAACAGTAGCCTTTTCACCAGCTGAAAGAGACACCAGCTCTTTGAAAGTAATTCCACCGGGGATATCAATGTCAAACAAATGCACTTTACGATGTTTTGCCACAATATCTCCTGATGGAGAGAAAGTAAGTGAAGTGTTAAAGATCTTATCAGTGGCACGATCAAGCTCTGGAATTGATCCTCCAACGATAAAGATACCATGCTTTTTTGCAAGACCAGCCAAAACCTGAGTTGACTCACCATTAGGGATTTCTTCAGCATAATTTCTAAATTGATCAACAGCGTATGGGGAATTGAAACATTCAGGAAGCATTACCAAGTCAATTTTACCCACTGTAGAGGTAGCGACGGCCTTATCGATCCATTGTTGAACTTTCTGAAGGTTTGAGGTTTTATCAGCACCAGCTTTGATTTGAACAAGTGCAATTTTCAAAGATTTGCTCAAGGGAGCTTTCAAGACGGACATAATTGAAGTTGTGGCTGATTAGAAATAGATCCAAAATGCTTTAAATTGAGATCTCAGTGCGACTCATATGCCTAAAATGGCCAATCGGTGCGAAAGGGGAACGAAGCGACGCCAGAGTCATAATGCGAAATTTCCAGATCCAGATGATTTGTTGTATCATAATCTACTTCAAATTGTTATTCTTAAGTTTAACTTCAGTCATCCTATCTTGGTTTTAAGAATTGATCTTCCTATATTACTCTATAAACTGAACATGCCACTATTTGGCCTCCACTTTAGTTGTCTCCTTAAGCCATTTCAAATGAGGTATGAATATTTTATCACACCATGGTTGGAAATCCTTCTTTCCCTCTTCAGTGTAAGTTAAAGTGTTCCCGATAAATTCTGCGTCCTTCTTCACCCCACTGCCATCAACAGCAACTCCGTTCTTGTCATAGTAGTTTTCACATAAGCCTTGTACGAAAAGCTGGACAAGACGCAAGTCGAAATCATAACCTACATTTCCATAGGCTGATTCGTACATACGAATGTGTTTTCCCTTCGTGGAAACAAACTCATTGTTATTTGCAAGCCAGTCAGGGTAGAATTTGGGGTAAGAACAATGCATGAATACCAAGTCGACATGAGTCTTACCATCACTAGCAGCCTTGATCGACCCAACAGGATCGTAGTGACCCAATGCCTTCAGAGTAAATCCGTCATCATTATGATATCCAATCCAGGCGAATTGCATGAGAGTTTGGAACCAAGGTTCGTCCATGACCACTGCAGCCGCAATAAATGTATCCTTGTCTCCTTCTCCAGCACTACCTTGAGTTAACAATGGATAGTAATGCTGTGGTCCAAAGACATTGTAGTAGAGTGTTAACAACATTGTGCGCAAATGTTTGGTCTTATTGAACAAAAGGATTCCTGTTTCTGAAGATGGGTCAGGAATGGTACCTTTGAAGTCATGGTAGTTGGTATTTTTAAAGTTCCAGTCTTTTGTGTCACGCTCTGGATCCTCAGCATCCTTTTGCTTAGTAAATCTGACTCGCTCTTCTTCGACCTTCAACCCAGCAATGTCGTAGAATTTAGGATTGGTTGTTCTACCCCAAGCATCGGGCCAGATCACCAAACCGGTCGAAGTATAAATTTCACTTTCGAATAAGTAGTCTAAGTTTTTAGCAGGGAATCCATCTGAATCCAAATAAAGTACATTTTCGAAGTTCAGGGACAAAAAGGCCAAGAGCTTATATTGATATCCATGGATACCGAATTGAGCTTCTAAGCTAGCAGCGAGCTTTTCATCGAAAACGTTACAGCGTGCATTGTACTTTGGAAGAACCTTTTCACAGAAGTTGGCATCATAATCGTTCTTTCCTGGAATGAACAATTCAATTGGCAATTCTGAGCCTAAAGCTCGAAGTTGTTTGATGACAAGATACGATAACCATGAGTACTTACCTCCACCGACTAACACATAACCCTTAGAACCCGCATAATCGTTCCAGTCAGAGTCAATGGGCAAGTGACGACCAAAAGTGGCGACTCCGAGCTTATTGATCAAGTTGTCCATGTAAACATTAACAAACCTTTGGTGACTGTCCTTTAACTTATCGAAAGTGGCATCAGGAACGTCTAAAATGTTTTCAAGGTATTCTTTGGAAAAGAGAAAATCACCACCAGAAAACACTTCTTTGGCAGCAGTATCTTTATATTTGTCCTTGAGAGAGTCACTTTTTGGATCATAGTTCTCCAAACCTTTAAAGAACGCGGTATAATCTCTGATACTCTTTGCCAGCTTTCGCTGTTTCCGTAAAGTTTCCGCAGAGAAAGCGGATGCAACATTGGTTGGATTGTGCGTATATTTCTTATGGTGTGGGTGGCTCAAGTCCTGAAGCAGAACCCAGTAAAAGAAAGCCAATCCCAAGACTACAAGGAGTATAGTTACTCTTTTCTTTGGGCGTGGAGGCATTGTTGATGAAGAAAAAGCGATTTGAATTTCGCGTTCTAATCATAAGTGGGACTGAAATTTTGAGAGGTTAAAATGATATGATGATGAAGAGAGTACATTAATACGTTAAAATAGAGAGGTTGGGGTGACGATATGTTGATGAATTTGAGATGCTGCAAAGTACTTCTGATTGTCCTATTCTAATCGATATTTTTGCTCAGATGCTTTTTACCATTGGATATATTCGAATCGCAGCAAAGATGCTGCAGCGTCTCACCGCTGTGGAATCCGAAATGGCGTGGGGTGGGGAGGATAATGCGCGCGCGCATTTAGGTACGAGAATATCGGGAAGAGTATATAGAAGATTAATAAGGAATGATTATGAGGAATATATGATGAAACTTTTAAAAAAGGCTCTTTTCTTAATTCTTTAACAAATGCCTGGAGACACCTCATTTTGAAAGTCAAGGAAACTCAAATCTAGTAAATAAAAAATAGATTTCTTTTCATTATCATATTTGCTGACACAATAGTATCTTATTTGAAAGGGTGCACCTTGCTATTTTGTAGATTGCAATTGGTATGTGCACTGAATTTAGCAGATCGCAAATTGCTTAACCGACCATCGCAAATTCAGTTTTCTCACTAAATTTTACCGCTATGCTCTGTTCTCTCACTTGTTACGGAACTCCATCTTCACTTACACATCTCAGTTTATTACTTTCCACCCCTCGCCCCTCTTCCTTTCACAGTGCTCATAAAGTAGGACCTAACGCCGAAGATACATATAAATACAAATATATAGTGTCAAAAGCCCTAAATTTGCTTTGCTTTTATTCACGACTTTTAATCATCGTTATAACTCAACCTCTCACGTAGATCCGATCCACTGTTTAAAACGTGGGGGACTCTTTATACCGGAAATATTCCACGATGTTATCAAGAGCCGCCCGCAGATCAGCACACACCATGGCTAGGCTCGCTGATCTTCCAAAGACTTCGTCTTTCACAAAGCTTACTCCAGACCCAAAGATCCCATCTCCATATGATGCTCTCTCAAATAGCGAGGGCCTCCTTCACAAGCCAAGGATTCTTACCACTGGTGCCTTCTCATGGACCCTACCAGAGGAAAGACCAGAGTATCGCTATATGATTTCAAGTCAACGTGCACTCGAAGACTTGGGACTTGACCCAGAGGAACAAAATAGTGAACAATTCCGTCAAATTGTAAGCGGCCAATTCTATGTTAACAATGAAAAGCTCATTGATCGCTCTTGCAACTTTCCGTTCCCATACGCTCAAGCTTACGCAGGCTGGCAATTTGGCCAATTTGCTGGGCAATTGGGTGATGGTAGAGTCGTCAACCTCTTTGAGATTGACAAGCCAACCGAAGAACAATCTTCCAACAGAAATAAGTACGAATTACAACTTAAGGGCTCCGGTAAAACGCCATTTGCACGCTTCGCTGATGGTAAAGCCATTATTGGATCTAGTATTCGGGAGTACTTAATCTCCGAACACTTGAATGCTCTTAACATTCCAACTACTCGTGCTCTTTCTTTGACTTATCTTCCAAAAACCTACGCTCAAAGATCAGAGGGTGCTAAGAGATGTGCCGTAGTAGCTCGTTTTGCGGAACTGTGGGTCAGATTAGGATCTTTCGACTTGTATAGATGGAGAGGTGATCGGGATGGAATTAGAAAATTGTCGGACTATGTGATTCAAGAGCTTTTCACGATAAATGGTGAAAAATTTACCCATTTCAACAATTTAATGGCATTGAAAAACGATTTCTTCCAAGGGTCATCCACATCAATTGGTACCTTGACTGATTACGACAAGATGTACTATGAAACAACGGTTAGAAATGCGACCACTGCTGCGCAATGGCAATCTTACGGATTTTTGAATGGTGTACTTAATACTGACAACACTTCTATTCTCGGTCTTTCGTTAGACTTTGGTCCATTTGCAATTTTGGATAAATTCGATCCAAACTTTACCCCTAACAACTCTGATCATGAACGGAGATATTCTTATAAAAATACCCCAACAGTTATCTGGTGGAACTTAACTAGATTTGGTGAAGATTTAGCTGAATTGATTGGTGCTGGTGAGGATCTTTTGAAAGATCCGGATTTCGAGGAAGGTACTATTAAACCAGATTGGGAAAAGAAAATTATCAGTAGAGCCACGAAGGTCATTGAAGTTGCAGGTGAAATTTACAAATATGCCTTCACAAAGAAATACGTGGAATCATTCTTTGGTAGATTGGGCATCCAAAAGTCTAAGGTGGATGTAAAAAACCCAGATGTTCAAAATGTGGAAGTTATTCTGACTCTTTTATCAATTCTTCTGAAGGTGCAATGTGATTTCAACAAGTTTTTCTTGGTTCTTCAAAATTCCGAATTAGATGCTAAAATTGTTGCAGAAAAGTTGTTTGCAGTTGAAGATTCGGAAGAATATTCTTCTTTGCTGAAGGACGAATTCATTGAAGAGTTTGAGAAATGGTTGTCTGTTTTAAAACCTTTGGTTGAGAGCGATGCTGAGAGGCGCCAAATCGCTTCTCAACACAATCCACTTTTTCTTCCAAGAACTTGGATTTTACAAGAAGTGATAGACGAGGTTGAGGAGCTGAAAGGGGAAGATATCTCCAAGCTTAAAAAATTGCAAAAAATGACCATTTATCCGTTCGATCGTTCGAAATGGGGTGATGAATTGAAGGAGCTTGAAGATAAATGGTTGGTACAAGGTGAGAAGATGTCCATGATTCAATGTGGAGGCTGCAGCTAAGTACAAAGTTAAATGCTATTGTATATATTATTAAGTTCATAAAATTCGAATATTTAGTTCAGTAATGTAAGTTTACTTTTCAATCTCCAATGGGGTTTGGATGGTGATGACGTCGCCCTTCTGGAGAGTAATTGCCGTTGTAATGTAATACAATCGTGCCATATGACACAGTTGGAAAGTGGGAATCAAACAAAATTCGTCATAACCCTTTTTACCTTTGCTTGTGTAACCTTTCAAATGAGCAGTAGTCATATCCATTGCGAGTTTGAGCGATTTTTTGAAAACCGGGGACTGGCCACCTGCTGTCTTTTGCTGTTGCCATGGTATGGAATCAACCGTCACCGAAGGTTGATCAACATCGTCTCCCACAGGGAACACATTCACTGAATCGATTGGCAAACCAATTCTTTTGGTAGAGACCTTACACAAACATCTTAAATCTCTTGCCAAATCGGCTTCAATTCTAAATTGCTTAGGACCCAATTTTTTGGAAATTTCCAGCAATTTGTCTGCTCTTTGCCTAGCAGGGGAGAGAACCTTTCGCTCAAAGAATGCCGAATCATACTCATAGATCAGCTTGGCAGCTTTGGTTATACTTCTGTTGTCATCGAAAAGCATGTCATAAGAAATGTCAAATGGAAATGAAGCATTGTCAGTCTTGATCGTCAAAACCACCAACTCTGCGGTAACGGATTTAATTTCAGGAAGTTTGAAGTCCGCCCCGTTTTTGAAATCCAGCAGGCAAGTAAATTCAAAGTCCAAAGGAACCTCAACATTCCAATTGCTGTCATCAAACGTTCCTTCAACAGTATGACAGTAAAATTGTGGCGGAACATACTTGATTGTTGGAATAATTTTAGGACTGGCCATAAGCAATGTTCCAAGATATTTCGTTGATGTCAAACTCTTTTTTTGCATTGGGTGAAAAACTTTGTAAAAATCCTCTTGCCCGTAAAGTCCAAATTTTTTGCATCCTGCGGATGGCTTATACATCTGTTTAACTTTTGCCAATTCCAGCGACACTGAAGGAATCAGCAGTGAAGATGATCCGGATGTACTAGAAGTAGTAGATGCAGACGGCGATGGATTGGGACTTAACGATTCCGAGGAACTAATTGGATTCACCACTGTGCTATTTGTTTTAGAGTTTATCATGGAGAGCCCATTTCCAATATATTCATCGATTCTCTCGAAGAAGTCTTTCAATTGTGATGTGCTAATTTTGTCAAGATACTTTCTTTCGGAAGGGGTGTACAATTTGCTTTCCTCCAAAATACGTATGCATGTAGCAGTGTCCTTTAAAATGGTAAATTCATTACCCTCGGCGTTGGCAACGAGAGTTCTTTGGGAAGCTAATTTTGCCTTCAAATTTTCGGAGTCTCTGGAGTTTGATTTACCGATAAATCTTGCACAGATATTATATGAAATGCTAGTGTCCATAAACAGGAAGTCTCTGATTTTTTTTTCGTAAGGGTTTGGAGGTGTCACCAGATTTCCATCTGACGTGTTTGGTGCACACGATAAACCCACCGAAGGTGGAATTTCGGTGTGTCTGAGCAAATTGTGCTGACAAGATGAATCCAATAATTTTTCGGGAATTTTAAACGTGAAAAATCTCTTGTAGGTAATATTAGGTTGGATTATACGTTCCTCCCCAAAAGACAAATGCGTTTTATCAATAGGATCCTTTAAGTCCGGACATGCGTAATTGTTGTAATACTCAGTCACCAATCTGGTGATGTAGCCGGAATGCCACGAAGCACTAAAATCAAACATTTCTAAGAATTTTTTTGCAAAGACATCATGTGAATCACCACGAACAGTAGATCTGACACGGTAGTAGCCTTCAAAAACCACGTAGAACATATCAAATGAAATTGGCTTCGAACCGAGGTTTTTTACTAAAAAGTATCCGTTTATCAAATCACCTTGCTTATACTCATAGTTCAGTATGTCAATAAATTCTGGCTTTACACCTACTTGGCCAACGTCTCTAGTAAACTTTACTTCAATTTGAATATTCTGAGTATCAAGATTCTTTAACTTGTGTAAGTTATCAAGAATTGTATTTTGCCAATCACAGGTATTTTCATCGGCAAGAATCAAATTCGGATTCGTAATTTGATTACTGGTACTATTAGTTGAAAGTGAAGATGCAGATGAGTTAAGGGAAGATCCAATGTCCCCTAGGCTGCCAGTTTCCGTAGAGATGGTTGAAACATCATCGTAAGTTGGTGGTTCAAACCCGCGGGGTTCATCGGTAGCATTAATACTTTTGGAAAGAGTAGATGTATACATATGGTACAGGGGTAAAATATGTGAGACCAAGGCATCGTTACATTGAGGCTTTCCAGTATTTGGGTCTTGATGTTCTTTGGAATGATACAGGGGTGAATCCAAATGTCCCATTAACTCTACCGGAATCGTATAATTCTGTTTGTTAGTTTCCTCAGTTGACGTGACGGAGCCACTTGAAGTTGAGGCAGCAGAGACAGAATGTAAACCCGTGGCAATCATGGTATAATTAAAGAACGAGATTTAAACAAATAAGTAACTCCAAGAATACGAGATGGGTTGAAAAAGTAAATTAGTGAGACATTTCAACCGTTATAAAGCACGGTTGCAATGCTCCACCTCAGACTTGCATTTTATCATGCATAAAAAATTAAATTAGGCGCAAAAACTAAAGCAGCGCAATTTTGGTTTATTCAGGGATTAAAGTGGCTCTGTCTGTTATTTTGGACAGCACTAATAGCGTTCAATTGTGTAAAGATGAATTCACCTATTTAACTCTTTTTCTTTAATAAAACAATTCCATTAGTTTTCTGAATTGTTGAAAGCTGAAAAGTTCTCCCTAATTTTCTATCAGATTTAAGGTTCTCAACCTGCAAATGTCTCCGCTTTATGTCCGGCCATAAAATACTTTCGCGCGCAAACTTCTAGATGATTCGGCGATGAATCATGTTTGCATGAGACGAAGCCGTGCTATTTGACTGGTAACCAGCCATAATTATTTACAATAGCTTCTATACGAAAAAATAAAATTGGGACATAGAAACGTTTTCAAGGCCTGAATATTCTTGAGAGTTCACATTCGAATAGACCTATTTTTTCGCCTTATTCTTAATGATCTTTTTTTAGCATAAATATCAGTTTGATCTTTACAGAGTCAGAGTGCGCAATTTGGTCACCAAACCGGGGATACCAATCAATACCAACCATTCTTCATAGGATTGAAAATTTTTTCTCCTGAATTACAGCTAAGTGTTAGTATGTTGAGCCAGCTTCAGGCGTACCGGTAGTTACTAACCATCTATTAATCTTACCGAATATCGGTGCATTACAAATTGTCGGTTATTATACCCCAAATAGGTTGTAAAACATTTGCCGTTTCGATGCTGCAAAATAAAAGCAAAAGAAATAGTAAGAAACAACAATTTTAGCGTCAACTTAATCGGCGCAAGACTCAATAGTTTTACCTTTTGAACTTCAACTAAGAGTTTCTAGTATGATTCAGTACTTCGGGCCTACCTATAGGTAATAATTATTTATTGATCGTACCAAATGTCGGTGCATTACAAATTGTCGGCTATTATACCCCAAATAGGCAGTAAAACATTCGCCGCTTCAATGCTGCAAAAAATAGCAAAAGAAGCAATAAAAAAGAAAGAAATTAGCGTCTATTTGATCGACTGGATCTAGAGCCGCACGTAATTTCAAGCTTCTCGTGAAGTGCATGACGATGAGCTACGCCAGAAGTTAACTTGCACTTATGCATTCAAGAATGGTTTAATATACAAAATTCTATTAACGTCCGAATTTTTTCAATTCAAAATAACGGAAAATCGGATAAGTTACCCCACTAAATCCCATACAGAGCCACATAGCGATGTCTCCACCATACTCACCTCCCAAGATTTTCGCAATGGGTCCAACCCAGTAAGCTTGAGCCATACCAACAACAGCACCAACAGCGCCGACGACGAAAGAGGCAGTTGCAGCCAAACCAAGAGTCAATTTTTCCGAATCGTTCCAAATTTTAAAATTATAATGGATTTTTTTGGTTCGAGCCATTTGCTTGATGTTATGTATAGTCTTTGGCTCACTGCTCAGAGCTTCGACCTCTTCTGTAGGAGGAAATTCTTTGGTGTACAAATGAATGAATCTGTCTGTACGGAAAATTTGATTTTCTTCCAATAAAATAATGAAATACATCGAAATCCAGTATCCAATCATTGGGAGGAAGTTGCCCAAAATAGTGGAAAGCTTATTTCTTCCGACTAAAGCACAAACCAAGTATACGGCAGTGGCAACAATTGCCCAAGCCCATCTAGGAATCTTTGCACACCATCTACCAGCTAATTGAGCTCCAAAAGCGGCTGAGTAGGTATTAATAATGTTGTTTGAAATCAATGACATAAATAAAAGCATAGTCAAGAATTTTCCTCCACCACCCCATGGCTCGTAAGCAACAGCCAAAAGACCACCCATACCATAGGTTTCGTATGCTTCACCCCATGGACCATAATTCATGGCTATATTTCCCAAAAGCAAACCCAAAATGGCGACAAATGTAGTTGGGATGAATGTTCCGAGTAAAGTTATCAAAAATACTTGAGTATCTGGCGTATCTTCTGGGAACAAAATGTAGTAGTCAGAAGCGATAGATCCCCATGTTGAAGTGACAGAGTAGCAAAGCGAAAAGAAAGAGAGACAAGAACCACGAAGCTCAATCCAATCACTTTGAAGTGCCTCCAGATCTTCATTAGATAAGTATTTGTATTTGGAGGCAGCACAAACGTACAACAAAAGGAAAGACAAATTGACAGGAAGTGCTAAAAATGCTTCAACTTTAATAACCTGTTTGATTCCAAAAGTAGCAACTAGGAAAGAAACACCTGCCATGATAATAATACCACCAACAACAGGAACTTTTCCATTTGAAACAGATGCTAAAATCTGACCTCCAACCAAAGAGTTCACAACAGACCAACCCATAACACCCACAATACTAACGAGGGCAACGAATTTAACTGTCCACCAACCGAAAAGGAATCTGGCGCCGACCATTTGTCTACAACCCGATCTGGGGCCCATCAAGGACAAATAAGCGGCGATAACGCATCCAAACGTGGAGGCAATGATACCGTAAATCATTGATTTCTTCAATCCAAGCCCAAATAATAAAGGACCCAAAAAGAAAGATGACATGGATGAGAGACCACCACATGCAGATAACCAGAGTCCAATAACCGAGATCAACTGCTTAGTTTTGTTGGTGGCTCTTTCATAAGGTTCAATTCTTTCAATACCTCTACTTTCCACTCCGAATGAATCGAGCTTTTTCAGTGCCATGGAAAGATATTTGAATACAGGATTAGATCCCTCACTAGAGGTAGACCCCGAATCCTGTTCGTAGGTCCTAATCTCCTCTGTTTTCCCCATTTTGCAGTGATGTAGATTTCGGTGTGCGAGAGATGCCTTTTTTATAAAAATGCGAAACGAGTCAAAAAAGGAATTAGCCGCATGAGTCAGGATCTATGAGATGAAGTCGTTTTTATGCGGTTAGAAGCGGGAGCATGTTTCCAAATACCGAGATTGGGTGTTTGTAGTATTTTAATTAATACAAGACTTGATAAGTCAAAATAATCATTTAACAGTAAACTAGCAACGATATATAAATGCCATATATAAATGCCATATTTGAAGCTAAATCTGGGAGCCAAAAATTATCAGCTACGCCAAACAGCTGGGGATTTCTATATTATATATCTCAAATTTAGGCCATAGATGAGCATGAACCATCATATCAGCTGATAAAACTTGCCAGCACTCTAGTGTAGACGGTTTAGTGTCCGACTAAGCGTATAACTATCTTTCGATCCGTCCCCAACACGTCCTCTTTTCATTCTATCATTTACTTCAGTTTATACTGCAGCTTATTATTTAATCTCTTTACCCTCTAAAACTGTCTTAATTAATCTATCTTTCTTTACTGTATTGTCACTCGATCACGTGATATTTAAGAGCTGTACGAAAAGCAGTGATAACAAGAATAACCATAATTTGATTTCTCATTGATAATTTAAGGTATCAATGTGTAGCTACTTATTCATCGAATTATTAAAGAAACAGTTTCATCCCATAACGACTGAAACGACCTCTCTCAAATTATCTCAAACGTGTTACCAATCACCTGACCGCCGCTCACATGAGTAATTTAATAGCTCGATATCGGTTCTTCTACTTGGACAATTTACCGCTTCACTAACATCTCACCTCCACATCTTCACTAACCAATGGTGGGAACTAAATGATTTCTTATTTTCTTGGCTTTTCTTAGTTATTTCTAATAGAAAAAAACCTATAACTCTTAGCCCCGAAATTGTGGTATTGTATCGACATTATTAATGCGCATAATCTTATATTTCGGCTCTAAGTCTCATGTCCCCGGGTCGGTCCCAAAAGCTCGCGTTAAGCTTGCCTAACATTATTAAAATATGATAACATAATTACTTGGCGAGACAACAAAATTGAATTTGCTTATACATACATATATCATTTACTTTGCGATTGAGATTGCTTACCAAAAAGTTTAAATACACTTCTACCCACTAAATTTACTTAAACCCCGCTATTAAATGCTAACCCACTTTCAAAATCCCGCGTTGGCGCGCAGCTTCTCCAGGTTTTGGGGTACGGCTATTTGGCTCCGTTCGGCATATAATCAATCCGGTCATCCGGCTCTGGGGTAATTTGCTAAATCGCACATTTCCCTCGAGCCGAGAACTGTTTTCTTTCACTACTCACAAGACCAAAAAAAACGGACCCTTCCTTACCATCTAATACCTCAACAATAAACGGTTCTTCATGGTTGAAATCAAAGATGAAGCTCAAAAACCGGGCCTGTCTAATCAAAAGCTCATTCGAACCCCTGCGGGCACCGTACGAGTGTCACAAGCATGCGATCGGTGCCGAATCAAAAAGATCAGATGTGATGGTCAAACTCCCTGTCATAATTGCTCCAAAATAAGTTTTGATTGTAAAACAAGTGATAAACTTACAAGAAGAGCATTCCCCAAGGGTTATACTGAGAACTTGGAACAAAAACTCAAGGAAGTGGAAAAAGAATTGGAGTCAATGAAGCAGAAATATGAATCAGGAAATGGAAATCCGGGCATCGATTACGGGAATCAAACAAATAGTCAGTATGATACACCAGTTACAGGAAGCTCTATGACCACACCACAAAATTTCAACAATCCTCATGACCAATCAATTCAAAATGTAAATGGAAGAAACCACCTCACTACTTCTCATCCCGGCGCAAAGCATCCATACGAAAGTATTACTTTGAATAATAATTCAACACATACTTCAGTACAAATCAATAATCCCATTGACCAGATCTTTAATTTGGATACAAAGGGCGTCATAATCGGTAACGATAACTTAAATTTTGAGTCCCAATTTAATCATTTACTCATCAATTTAAACTTACCATTCTTGAAAATAACAAACTCGCATAACTTCTTGTTAAATGATCCAAACTCCTATTTATATCATCCATCCTATTACAACTACAATCAATTTCATAATAGGGATTTGAATGTTATTTACAACCCTTTAACAGCTATTGATAGTAAACACGATGGAATCATGGGTGAAATGACCCTTTCTAATAATCAATTGCCTACGGATATTTATGATTTGTTCATAAAATTGATCAACAATTTCAAGAAAATGTTTAGGTCAAAGAAAGAGTTGGACTCTCAAATCATACAATTCTTTCTTAATTATAACATTTTGATCCCGATCTTTGATTTTAAAGAATTCATGGAAAGCTACGTCGCGTTTCACACAATGTACCCATTTATGTTCACCTACAATGATGCTACGATAAATGGATTCAACATATCCAATAATGATTATAAGGTTGTTAACGAATACTTCATGGTCATAGTTCAGATATACGCCATGATAATGATGAACGATCCAACCCTTAATTTGAATTTGCTTCTCAATCATTCCGAGCCACGATACATTATTTCACAAAAGAACGAAAGCTCCGTCATTCGCTCAGTTTATGACTTCTTACCATACTTCAATGTCTTTCATGTTTCAGTTGGTCAACTCCAAACGCACTTGCTCTTTCTTTATTATTCCTTAATTACTAATAATAAAGAAAAGTCTTTGGTGCTTCTGTCGATGATTAATTCATTCATCGGTATCTTAGGAATCAATTTGAATTCGAAAAATCTTTTCTTCAACGACTTGACTCTTTCGATCTCCCAGAAAAGAACCAGAGTCAAGAATTTCTGGGTCTTCAAGGTACTTCTTAAAGTGTTTAACTTAAAGTTTGGATTCAAGCCAAGCATTAACACTACTGTCATCAACCCAGTTACCATTGACCGCTATTTCGAATTAACCCCCGAAAAGCTTTCTCTGCTTTTAGATGGTGCCGAGGAAGATGAGTTGTTCAAAGTACTTTTGAAACCTAGTATTGAGTTTTTAAATCTTATGAATATCATAATTCCGTCTTCCTTTTCACCAAATTATTATCAATATTTGAAAGGAAGAAATCATCAACCCGAGAAAAAACGAGCACACCCTAAACTGTTGGATGGTATCTTAAACGACGATGATGGTGACGGGAACGATGGTAATTTAAATTACAATTTTACGCAATTTCAAACAATTGATGATAACTTGACAGGATGGAGACTTTCCTTGAAAACTAAAAAATTGAATTTGCATGCTATCCAAAGACATATGAACTTACCAGTGTTATCCAATATAGCCGAGAATGACTTATATCATACAGTCTCTCAAGATGGAATGTCAGAAATTTCGCCTCGGGTGATTGAAAGCTACAGAAATTCGGGTCTTCCTGATGTATATACGGCATCGGAATTGATTAAGATTCAATTAAACTTTCATTATTTATTGATCAGATCGATGAATTACTTGAATTTCATTATTGATAGGGAATTAACTGGTTCTTATTACAAAAAGATACAAGAAATATCTAAAGAAGTGTTAACCTACTTTGTTGCGATTTTCCGACATGTTGCAAATTCAAAGTCTGTGGAAGACACTGCTAAAATGAACGCAATGGGTGTTGAGACACCAAACAATATAGTCATGGAGAGTCTTGGTCTTGACGTTGACGAGGATGGCTTTGTCATCAATGATTTCCTGGCTAAACGCAGAAAGACTACATCGCTGAAATCCAAATTTGGTTATCCGGGACAATCATATGGACGTAATGTTGGCTCAACATATAAAAATATAGCATTTGAACTCACATCTTCTCCATATAATAGGGTTTTGAATGGACTTTCGTTGACGATCATAAATTTCAAAAAGTCTATGGTTATGCAAATGCTCTATTTACTCATTTGCTCTTTGAGAACGTACAAAAAAGGAGGCAATATACCTAAAGATATAAAGAATATCTTGAATGAAAGTGTGGATTTGTTCATTGAAATCTACATAAATTACGATCCGCAATTCAAACTGAGGTTGGGCGATAGTAAGAAAGTCGAAAAGGAAAACCGCTTGTATCAAAAGCTTATTAACGATGAATTGGAAGAAGAAATCTTAAGAGAACCCCGAAGAAGCTCTGGCTCGCATGAAAGCGATAGTGAAGATAGTGAAGGTGAGTTAGATGAAGATACCGAAACTGCTCAAACTGACTGGGATGATGAAAATTTGGATGAAGACTTGAAATATCTCAAAATTTTGAAATTCATCAAGTACAAAATTAACAATATTTATGCAGCCAGTCCAAGAAATAGATCTGCTTCTATGAAACCAAAAGCTCAAGACTCACAGATTCTCACTAACTCTGGCCCTGTGGCTATGGGTGTTGATTCACATGGTGGGTCTAGTCAGATTGATAAAAGCGGCCCCAGCCCAATAATTGGTAATCAGAGAAGCCCACAGCAATCGGTACAGTACAAGGCACCTTCTTTGACTGGCTTGAGCTCAATGTATAGTGGCTCCGCTGGTTTCCCCAGCCCTCAACAGATCGGAGACCTATCCAAAATGCCCTCGTTAACAAAATTGGATATGCTCTTGGATGATTCATATCAAATGGTGATGGGCGATCCGTCAAATCATTATTCGGTGCCCAATAAATTAAAAGAAATGGGACCTATGCCTAAAATTTCAGAATCAGATTTAATAAAGAAGGAGAGATTGGCAGTTAATGACTTAATGAGCTTAAAAAACCAGCAGCCGGCACGAAATAATGTTAGTGTCCCACCACTTCATAGAAATAATCAGCAGCAAAGTCCGAGCGGTATTTTCCCAACATCTTGGAATTACGATGATCGTCAAAAGAAGAGCAATTAGATGATAAACAAACAATATAAGAATTCACCCGTGTAGTCTTTGAAAATATCAGATTGAGCATTTTAATGTTGAGATGTCTTCGCATTCGGCGATTACGCACTGCATATTTCTCCGCATTGTGATAAGAAGTGAGTCGCATTATTAATGGAAATCTACTCCGACGAAGTATCCTCAAAAGACAAGTTTTATCAGCCACCATCAAATGCAATGGTACAACTGGAAAAAAAAATAGCTCTTTGAACCGAGGGTGTACACTGCCTGGCTTAACCACAAAGGAGAGCAGTAAAGAGACACTATTGCAGAATAGAAATAGGGGATGACTAAGTATTGAAGCCACAGATCGGAAAATATCTGCTGCAGCATAATAGTCGTCGATAAACTTTTTGATTGGAGATGAGTCGTGTTATCTACATTGCAATCGGTGTCACATATCAGCCCAGTCGTTGACTACACGTATTGTAATTGACTTAGCCTCTACCCCGCAAAAAAATGGCCGATATGCAGGACACAGATGTCATTTTGTTATCGCAAGCAGCAACATCCCAAACAGGAAACCGCCAAACATGATTCAAATGTTCAATTTACTCGGAATAAACCCAAGAAGCCACGTTTTTAAACCAAAACTTCGTCATTGTCATATAAAAGGGATAGATAGAAAGTCATTTGATATAATTTCAGCCACAAAACTGTGGCGCAATAGCTTCAAATTCGCCCCCTAAAGAGTTCTTTATTTTTACTCCGCATTTTTTTTCTCCAATTCCCTTGCATAAACCCGTCTTGATTAATTTCCATTTTATTTTTATTTTTTCTAAAATGTTCCAGACGGTGGCTGAAGGAAACTGCGGCAAAGATTGTCCGCAATAAGACTATAAAAAGTCAACCGATCGCCATCAAAATTATAACTTAAGTTCATCACTATATTTTTTTGCTGTCAATAACTATTCAAATTTTTTAAATCATTAACATTACAAACATGCCTTTCGACTTAGCTGATCACTTTCACAGCACCACTATGACTCCAAGCGAAGAAAAACCAGAGTTCTTCACGGGGTCCAGCTTTGACTCTCAGTCATCAGACTCTGCGGTTGAAGTCAAGGATGAATCTGATTTCTCTCCTCCAGAGCCTCGTCCAAGACAAGACTCATTCCATCAGTCCTCTGACAACCTTCTTGTTGGGTTGTGACACTGTAGAGGCGGCAGTTTGAGCAGCAGCAGACAAATAGAAGCCGAAGCTTAAAGCAGAGATGATATCTATCTCTCTGCCATCTGCTCGAGGGATAAGGAAAATATAAAAGAAAAGGAATGGAGACCTTCGGTTTACAGTAGCCACTACATGTTGTGTTTACTTTGTTGGTTAGGAATTATTATACAACCTCGGTTAAATCTCGTAGTACCGCTCTAATGAGCACAGCCTCTAAATCTTTGTGAGTAGACTCCAACCAGTCTGTTTCCACTACTAATGACTCTATCTCAGAATTCCAATTGTTCGAATCTTCGATAATCTCATATATAGCTTCCGATGATACAATTCTAACCCTCGGATCTTTGTGATTGCAGCATAAGTGAGCCAATCTTTTCGCAGCAAATTCACATGCAGCAGTTTTAGTTACTGCCAAATATCGGAAAATCTTAATAACCGAAGTTACTCTTTGAAGATCGTTGGTGTTTATATGCAAGTTATGACATCGAGTATACAATCTCTCATAATTAAAATCATCTGGAAAGATTGCCTGAAATTCGAATAAAATAGCAAATGTTCGAAGTGTGGCCTTCAAAATCAATCTCTCTCTTTGGCTCATATGCTTAATTCCTACCGGAGGAACCCTTAGCATTTCAAGTAAGCAAGAAAATAATAACAGCCTGTTTTCCACCGTAGATTTGTTTATATGCTTTACAAGTGCAATTGATGACTGATTCATAGTCACACTATCTGAATTACCTCCCAAACTCAATACAAATCCACTCATAATATCATGATAACTGACATTGAGTTCTCTTGATAAAGTAATAGAAGAGTGAAATGAGTCTGACGAGACATCTTTTTTGGGTCTGTTTGTTTCCAGCTGACCAAATTGCGCAAGTAGTTCGAGTCCTTGAATACGAAGCTTCGAAATTGGTTCACACGAAATTCTCGCAACCTTTCTCTTTAAATCCTCAAGATTTGCTCCTTCAATATTGACCTTGGTGAAAAACTTCAACGTTGCACTACGGACTTTTGAACCAACGTCACCTTGAATGGTTATAGTATAATCATCCAATAATTCTAGCATGAATGGTATTAAATCCAATGACATCTCATGATTCCGTGAGTAATATGAAATGCTATCAATCAATTTCGCTCTAACATCGGCATGGATTTTAACATCTCCGGCAAGCGGCAAGACTTTCAGATAAAAATAATCCTCGTTAACGTTCAAATGGCCAATTGCTTCTGAAAGGTTCATGCTTTCAGTTTTCAAGTGATAAATTATGCGCTCGTGAACTTCGTTAGGTAAATGTTGTGTATCGAGTACATCGAACAAAGCCTGCAATTTTGAAGTGATTTGCGCTGAATAAGAAAGGCCATAAACATCACTTAGCATACTCCAAAGATATCCCTCGGTTTCATTTTCGGTTTCATTACTGTTCAAGTAAGTGAAATAAAAAAGCAATAATTCCTCAACTTCATCATGAATATTTTTGATGTGCAGATTGAAATTGATCGGATTATCCTGAAGGAAACTCTTAGCAGACTCCAAGTATTCATTGTAGCTTCCATCTAATGATGATAAAGCAACTGATGACAATGCGTATAGCGATCCAAGTTTATGGTTTTTTATAGAATTTAATAACCTAGATACAACCGTTTCCTGAGTTAAAGGTTTAAAATCCTTGAAATTCCATTCCATACGAAACTTTTTGTTGTGTGTAATGAAAACATCATTGATGGTTTCACTGGCTTGTTTTTTTATGTTAAAGGAAACGTCTTCATTATCAATAAGGTCCAAAAGATGTGGAATTAAAATGTATTCTGTATCAACTCCAAGTTGATGAAGTTTTTTGGTCACTCCGAATGAGTTCGCTATTGTTGATATGGATCTAGTTTCGAATAACTCAATAAATTCAATAATAAATGCACCCAAGGTCGAAGGATCATATATATTGAAGATTAAACGGCCATACCGACCGACATACTCTTGTAATACTGCAAATGCACATCTTCGAATGACTATTTCCTCATCATATAGTACACATTTAATCAAATCAAATAGAATGTACTGTCTATTTTCAATTGGGACAGCTTTTTCAAACTCTTCTTGGTTCAATGCTTTAAGCATCGCCCACAAAGCAAAACAAGAGGAATCCCTTACTTGCGAGCCTATTATGATGTTAAGGTTTCTTTGTTTAAAAAAAAGTGTTTGGTGAGTTATCGAGCATAGCTGTTGTGTATAAGATGAAGGAAGCACTCGAAAAAATCCTAGGTAACCCAAAAATAAGATCACAGTTTGATATTTTGCAATAGACTCGACTTCGAAATCGACTTTCAAATTTCTCTCAAAACGGGTTAAATTTAACAGCAAATCTAGTTCGTCGATAACAAATTGTATGAGTTGATTGAAGTAGTTTGTAGCATGATGAGACAATGTTGCAGCTATTTGTGCCAATGCTTTGGCGGCTGCGTATCTAATATTAATATCACACTGACCCAGCGTAAACAAGGGTCTTAAAATATTTTTGAATAAAGAATCAATCATCCAGCTGATCAGATTGTATGGTATGTTTTTCTCTCTTAAATAAGCTTGACAAGAACGATTTATTAATTTTATGGTGTAGACAATTTCCAAAGCAGATGAGTTTTTTGTATAATCCAATCCGCTCAATTCGTTTTTCAATACATTATCGACGAATTTTGCTTCAATATTAGGGATCCGCTTCATCAATTTATTCATCGTAAGCATATTTCCCAATCGATTGGCTTTCCATAATTGTTGGAAATCTGTGCAATACTTGAGTAATGTATTTGCCTGGTCATACCTTGACAACAATCTTGAAAGTAATATCAGACTTACAAGCTGATTCTTGGAACCCGGTAAGTATTTTTGTAAGCTATGAAGAGTCAATTTGTAGATATCATCAGACGCGTTGGCATGAACTGATTCTAATTCGAAAGGAACCATAACCAAATTGCAAAGCCACATTAAAGTAAGGAATTGTTCATCTTCCGAGACAGTATCACCTTGTTCAAACCAAGCTATGACTTTTGGTAATTTGTATATATCACTAGGGAAATAGTGGGTTATATGTTTAAATCCTCTTACTTGGGAGAAATAGTAGATTACTTCAGCAATATGTTTGCCCAACAATGGTTTATTATCGTCCTTGTTAACTTCGTACTGTACTCCTCGATTCAACTCATAAGCTGAAATCAATTGCAGGATAAACCTATCCAATTCGCTATCAAGAAGTCTTGGAGAAGGCTCAAATTCTTGAACATATTGCTTGAGTTGATTCACGGTAATTGAAAGTTTCAGAATATTTAGTAAATATTTTCGGTCATCCTTTGAATTAAACGTAGGATAATCCAAGTATGCTTCTATCTGATTAAGTTTTTGTTTGATTAGATGAAATAGACCATCCTTCCTCTTCAATAACAGCTCCTCTAGAAGTTGGTCCATCTGTTAAGGCTTTCACAGAGGTGAGTGCATATAACTTACGAACAGTCCTAAAAAAATTTATTTATCGAGAAATCATATTCCGAAAACGAAGTGAAAATTGACAAAGGTTTAACTTGTAACGATGTCTACGCCCGCCAAGTTTTACAAGATCGTTCAAAAGCGATCCATCATTGGAATGCCTGCCAAGATGCGTCGTACCATGCAGATCTTGGGCTTAAATAAGAGGTTCGACATTGCATACCAGAGAGTTTCTCCAGCTACCGCTCATAGACTTGCACAGGTTAAAGACTTAGTCCGTATAGAATTATCAGATGAGTTTAAGACCAAAGATCAGTTGGCTGAGGAGCGTAAACTGCGTCCGGGCTTCACTCTCATCAAAGCTCCAAATAATGTGATATAGATTAGAATACATGTACATAACGAATATAACAAAGATCAAAGTTTACGTAGGTTTGAGCGATGTCCGACTGAAGAAGAATCAAAAAAATTATAGAGAAGCCGAGTGAAAGCTAGACCTCGTTAAAGATCATGATTTGTATTATACTTGTCAAATATTTTAAGAGCTGAATGATCAATTATTTTACTTATTATCGACTCTACATACTGTAATCCAAATTTTTATAGTCTGTATAATTACTCAAGCTTGAAGTCCTTATTATTAAAGCCTACGGTGAAGTGATAATTTGTGTCCTGCATATTGATCCATCATGAGTGTCTATGCCCCCCATCCTTTGAATAATAAGGTAGAATTCTAGTAAGAAAGTCGTTGCCGGAAACACCGCAATATTTGATTTACATACAAGATTATGGCTTTTAAACTTTTGACCCGCTTCTGAAAACATACCTATTTCATTTGAGTTTAGAAATCTGACCACGTTATCACGTGATCACGTGATCTTTTATTTGGCAATTTTTTTATTGGTGTAACTTCTCGCAAACATTACTTTTGTTCATCTTCCACGATCTCACTCACGTTAATACAACAAGTTAACATACATATCACATGTTTTACGCAGTTCGGGCTACTCAAAGAAACAGATTGACAAACTCTTTGTTCACTTCCACATTTGCTGTTTGTGTGTTATTGGTGGGTGCCAATTCTGCACTTCCATGTCCTATTGACAGCGTTCATGGCAATGACAGTAAAATCGATGAAAGACTTAAACATCGCAGTCAAAACCCACAAGAAGCCAGGTAATTTGCTTCGTCAACCCGTTTAATGCATATTCAGAGCGAGTCTCTGTAACAAAGATTTACATATTGTACCATAGCAGCAGAAAGCGAGTCATACCTACAGCTATATAATACGCTCTCCACTAAGGAAAACACTCAATTTTTCACTTATGAAAATTGTTCAGTACATAGTTCACCTCGTGGGCGTCATTCAAGCTGGAAGACAACAAAACTCATGGAAGATTTTGTCAGGCACTAGTTATCCTCATTATAAACATTACAGTTAAGAATAAAAGCCAGGTTCCTATGGGGACACGGCTCGTTGTAGCATCGTTTCATCGTCTTTCCATCTGAGCCAATAGGATGCTGAGGATTATTGCATGCGCGGTGTGCATATAATGCTTTTTCTTTTACCTTCAAATGAGGGTCATCTAATAAAATGTCCCATTTGTCACGGTTCCAAAAAGTAGCGAGATCGCACTATTTTTCCCACATAGATCATGATACCGATTAGGCAATATAATAACAATTTTACTTCTACCTAGTTTAGCGCAAGTAATTAAGACGCAGGTTAATTTATAATAGAACAATTTGACGTGAGATCATTCATTTTTCTATAAGAGTGCTATCAGCTTTCAAAAACGTTTAGAAAAACTTAATTGGTACCATAGCTATCATCCTTTAAACTCCACACCCAAATACCGGCTGCAAATTATAAAATGGCTGCATGTCTTCAATCCTCAACCTCTTTGGGGTACACTTTTCCAACTAAAATTAGTCTTAAGGACTTTGATGACTCCTTACTGATGGAATTGCAAGTTGCTAAAGCTTTGAAGCTTGATGACCAACCAAAAGCTACCGCTCCTAAATTCCTGTCAGTGCCTCTCTCCAAATCTTTTCCTAACGCTTCAAAACCAAAAATTGATCCATTAGCAGAAATCATCTCTGCAAGCAAAAACTTGATGGCACAGTATCTGATGAGCATGACAACCACTTCATCTGCTGAAAACCAAGCGGCGCAATACCCAATGAAGAAACTGACCATGACTCCAAGATCTACAAGAAATGCACCTGTAGCTATGTACAGAAAAAGAGTCAGATCTGGATCCAATGAAGAAAACGACCAATTCAATGATTCTGCAATGGATTTACAAAATACGCCAGTACCAAACAAGACTTTTTATTTTGGAAGTAATACTAAGGTAGTCACAAGAAGATCCTCTCAAGTTTTCGGTGGTCTGTCGACACCAGCAAAGGTAAAGGAAAACTCAAACATTCAGAAGCTCTTGACTGGAGATTGGGCTCTGGTGGTCTCTGGGCAGAAAGCCCAAACTAATGCTGTACCATCTATGGAAGTTGAATTTGGAGCATCAACTCCAAGCAAAGCCACCACAAATGAACTTCAATTTATGACCCTCGATGAAGATGAAGATCAATTGGCTTGCCACGCAGACAAAATTTTACGTATGGCAGTGGACTCCACCATGTTAGGCTCTTCATACAACAACAGTTTATCATTTTGCTCTTTGAACGACTCAATGAATGTCCTTCAACGCAAAAAGAATCCCCAAGTCGAGATTTTTGATGACAATGACCCAGAGAAATCGCTCCTCGAATTGCGTAAGCAAAAGTGGAATATTCTTAGTAGAGAAAGAGCTACAAAGATTGAAATTAACGAAGATGATTTGAAAAACGTTCTTGGCGATGTCTAAAAACCATTTTATTGATTGAATATATACCTGATGAATTTGGCATCTCTCTCATCAATGTCCTTTGAATATCCGTCTCTAAATTCTGTGTCGCCCTTGACCGATATTTGTAACTCTGTCAGACATAGTTGATATTGTTTGTAAATTAATGCATAATTGTCTTTATTTAACTTCGGTAAGACCTCTTCTCTTAGATGTTTCATATCAGGTGTTACGGAAGCTTGCAACAACGTTTTAACTTTCAGTGGTATCACTCCGTTGTATTCTGAAATACATTGAAATAAGTAGAATTCAACAGCTTTAACCGCACCACAATTCATTGCTGATTTTAAAAATTTTTGGTATCTTTCGATACTTATATACAGTGGTCGATTCTTCAAGTATTTGAAAACTTCCAAAGAAACAAGAACAGAATTTCTACTCTTTGAAATTGCTTCAATTATAATATCGTACAGCAGTTCATTAAGCCACTTATTGAGAAATTGGCTGTCAATTCTGTGCAAACTGGAAAGCAATTTCGTTATACCAGTCACGTTTTGGTGAATATTGATATGGTTGAGTAAACAATCTATGAATATGGTATATGTTTTAGCATCGGCTTTGATATCTTTTAAATAATTCATGTGATGTTCCACAAATTTATCCAAGGTAGACAAATTAGCCAATACATTTCCTCGTTTTGAAATTTCCAACAGGCGATTAACAAAATCCTCAGGAAGTTTGTCTGTAGAGTCAATCGAGGTTTGTTTGGACAAGATTTCATCCTTTTCTGTTAACGAAGCGTCTCGTTTCATAACATTTGCATCCAATACGACGTAATTATGGAACTTGAACGAAAGAGAGTTGGTAATGTCTTTGTAACTTAAGTTTTGAAGATCATTTGAAAGTTTGTTAGATTTCTTTATAAACCCATCCAAAACGTCGATAATGATCTCAATGCTATGATCCTGTTCGCTTGATTCTTGAAATTCCCTTTGCTTTAATTCCTTCATACTTTTTGCATTTTCTTCCCATTCTGATTGCTGATCATTGTAGCAGTAGGCTTGAACAATGTGAGAGCAGATCTTTGCATTAATAGCTTTGTTTCCTTGAAGGCCACGGTGTACAAAGTAAAGCTCTACTAGCTCAAGCGTCCTCTGTACGTCACCATGGGTGGAGAATGTCTGTAAGATACTAAATATAATTTCCGGGTCTAAAGAAGCGAGCTCACTGGGAATATTATTTTTAAGGACATCAAAGTTATCGGTGGTTTCATTCGAGCTTTTTAAAATATTATCATAAATGTAACAAATCATATCATAATTATTTGCATCGAGGGCAGAAGACATCAAAGAATGCATATGTACAGTTTTGGCTTCTTTGTCTTTCCATAATCCCGTGATACCTTTATTTGGACTATTTTGAATGATCTCTAAAATCTTTAATGCGCTATCAAAATTACGTTGGAAAACGAGCTGATTGAGAATAATTTGTGTAGGAAATACGCTCAAGACTAATTCAGGATCATGGTTTAGTTCTTTGTTATCGTTTTGAGTCAATGAAACGAAAGATGACATGTACAACTCAAAGGCCTGCTGAAGAGATGCAGATGAATTCAAAATGGATATAAATGATGCAAAGTATTGGATTTCTAAATCTCTTTTTGTAGCATTAGGGAAGAAAAAGTTTTCCCAAAGTAGTTTTAACTTGAAAAGGGTGCTAGCAGAACTTATAATTGGAATTTTCTTGAATAAAATCAGACCAATATCTGTGTTCGTTTCCATATCCTCTATAAGTTTATCAGTGGAACCCTCTACAGGCTGTGCAAGTGGTCCTACCACACGCAAATAAAGATCCACGGCCTCATTCCATTGACCTTTATTGCAATAGTGCTCAATCAAGAGCTTATAGGTAGGCATGAAGTTTATATGAGGACTCAAGGCATCCTCTATCAAGTTAACATTATACTTCTTCTCATGTTGGAGTGAATGGCGAAGAAACAGATTGAGCAGGGAGAGTTTCTCAAACTGCTTTTGTTTAATGACATCTATTGCTTGAGATAGCTTGAAGGTACGTTTACCGCTCCGAATAGCAAGCGATAGGGACCTTATTTGACCCATGACATCCAGATGACCAAAGAGTACAATTTCAATTTCCTGCAGAAAACGATCAAGTCTTTTGTAAGGCCAAAAAAAAATTGAAAGTTTGAAACGCTTTTGAATATCACCAACAACTGGCCAAAAATTACATATTAGAACATCGTTAATAATCACCATGTTAGCCATTTGTCGACGTCGCATGGCTACCAGTGCCAAGCCACCGAAATCTTCGCAGTTTAATGTGTTTGATCGAGAAGTAAAACGCATTCAAAGACTGAAACCAGCAGTCATTAACCCTGAAGAATCGCGCAGAGTAGACTATATCAAGAATGAAGTTGCCAAAAGAACCATTGAGAGGTTGGCATTCATAACACGAGACTTTACCAGAACGCTCGACTTTGGATCGGGAGCAGGTAATTTCTTAAATGAAGTATTGACTTTCACTCCAACCCCAGAAAATGCTACAGAAGAAGAGATCTTTTACACAGAACAGTACAATAAGGATAAAGAAACTATCCGCAACAAGATTCTGGAATTAGTAATGGTTGATCTGTCGAAACTGTTACTATTAAGAGACTCTGATCTTAAGCATGATTTCCAATTTCCTGGTGATGTCAAAAAAGTTGTTGCTGATGAGGAAGAATTTACTCATCCTGAGCTTGCCAAGCTGGATCAATTTGACGTGGTATTGAGTAACTTATCACTTCATTGGATAAATGATCTTCCACAGGCATTACAAAATATAAATAGGATTCTTAAACCAGATGGAGTATTCATGGGTACAATCATTGGAGGTGATACACTTTACGAATTACGTACCAGTCTTCAATTGGCTGAGCTTGAGAGAAAAGGCGGTATCTCGCCACGGGTTTCACCCTTGGTCCATTTGAATGATGTGGGGTCTCTCATGAATCGTGCTGGTTTTACTATGCTTACAATTGATTCGGAAGATATTGTTGTTGGTGGCTTCCCAGATGTTGTTTCTATTTGTGAAGAACTTCAGAATCTGGGAGAACAAAATGCTGTCCTTTCGAGAGCCTCACACTTGCCACGAGATGTCCTTTTAGCAACAAACGAAATTTACAAAGCATTGCATGGAGAAACAGATGCCAATGGTGTGACTACGTTGCCAGCAACATTTAGTGTTATTTTCATTGTTGGATGGAAAAAGAGCGAAAACCAACCACAACCTTTGGCTCGGGGAACAGGTGAGGTCAGTCTTAAGGATGCATTGGCTGATATCGACACAAAATTCAAGAACAAATAAGACCTCTTTCAGAGCATCATGACCGTCTGTCATTATAAAAAATCGAACCCTGGCATAACGATAATCCACTTGCTGTATATATAAACTAATAGTAATTACATAATTTTCACACTTCATTGACTTCGGATTAACAAATCAATCAAATGGTATAAATAAATCCAAGGAAATTCCAGCTTGAATTGTCTGAACGTTTGATAATCTATCTTCTTGATTTATTCTCTTTGATATTCTGTACTTTACATACATCTTTCATATCACATGGAACCATTTACCCGATTGGGAAGGTTATTGCGCGTGCACATCACATTAGCGTATCTTGCCTTCAAAACATATTAAAACCTCATCCAATGTTGTCCACAGTATAATGATATAGCCTTTCAATCATATTGTCTTACAATTCCATCTTTTTTTCACTGTTCCCTCTCTCAATTACGTCTATTTGTCCCCTCTTTAACTGCTGCTATCGCAACTATCACGTGCGCGCTCGATTTGTGGGGTCCCTGCAGTCCTGGCCTCGGATAGTTCGATAAAGAGATCTTCTTCTATCTAAGTACCCAGGACAACATGGGATTCAAGCTTTCTTCACCACTGCGGCGCCTCGAGGTGGTACTACCCTCGTATACGCTCGATCTGAATCTAGTTCTTCTTCCAGGAATTGTTTACAATGTCTCCTTTCTGCGTTTCAAAGCGGCAACTTTACTTTTAAGGTACCAAGGAGTTGTTCCTGATTTGCCACTCATTCGGAGTCTTTTAAGTGAGTATGATTTCGGTCAACCTTCGACTAAAAAGGGTGATCTGCTGCCAGAAGATCAACCCGGTCGTATGTCCAAAGAAGCAGCGGACGGTATCAAAAAGTTCAACAAAGTTTTACCCGAGGACAATTCCACCGAATTTGATGACTTCATTTTAGCCATTACCCCTAACTTTAACAAAATCTTCGAACCAGAGGAGGTTAAAGTTGTGGATTCTTTAGCTAAGGAAAATGTCGCAACTGTAGTCCGTATTGTTGGGATAACAGACGATACCACTACAGTCAGAATCACTTTCCAAGCACTTAATAGGGCCTTGAAAGTTACAAATTATAAGGGTAAGGCAAATGAATTAAAGGTTTCGATCAATACTGATACCGAGGTCGTCCTGCTCAAGCAAGAATTTGTCACTTTATGCTCCAATGTGGCAGATTTATTTACATCCATAGACAACTTCATTGATGACTACAGGGAGGCGTTTGCAGCTTCAACTTTGCAATCCAAAAATGCTCGGATTAAAAATGATCCCAAGGCCAATGATGCCGGTGATACTCCGGATGGTGATCTTCTTATTTTAAATCCATTGGCTAATGCCTTATACTTGCAATTAGCTGCTTCCAAGGATTTCACAAAGGCCTTCTCGTCGTTAAGATCCATTTACGCGGGCTATGAAGCCAAGCCATCCACCTTAGACTCACGAGCTTTCTTGAGACTCATTGACTTGACTACAGCTATTATGCCATTTCCAAGCTTTCAAAAATTGGCCCTCTTACTGAAACAGCTGCCTTCTCAAAGAGTGCAAGAAATTGCCAATATGATCCAAGTATTGATCGACGTTTTTGAGTCCATAGAGGATAATAATCATGTGCTTAATCATTGGTTCTTCAAGGAAGCTTCAAACCCTCAAAAAGCCACACTTGTCGCCAATCAACTTAAGTCTATCAGACTTGTTCTTGAAGGAATGGCTACAAAGCTGACAAAATCTGTCACTGGCGGATCGAATCCTTCTCAATCTAATCAATTAGTAAGGAAATCCAGAAACAGTGTTGTGCCTAGTGGAAACTTTCGACCAAATCGAGGTGGAACTGAAGATGAAGACGAAGAAGACGACGACTTGCGAGTTATCAACAACTTTATTAAGAAGCAACTCCCTAGTATTGTTTCCATAGCACCGGATTCAAAGCGGTTGATTCTAAAAGACTACAAGCGTATCAAATCCTCTCCACCGGGAAACCTGGACTTCCATGTAATTCGTAATTATTTGGAAATAGTTGCAGATTTGCCATGGGACAGATACGTTACATCTTACCAATCCAATAAAGACATCGATATCCAGGCTGCACAGGCCCAATTGGATAAAGACCATTACGGTCTTGAAAACGTGAAAAAACGTCTTATACAGTACTTGGTCGTGTTGAAATTGCTAGCCATTAGAGCTGATGCTCAGGAGGAAACGAAGCCCAATCTGCCGGAAGAAGGGAAACCTACTAATAGGGACACTGGTTCTTCGGCAAATAACTCCATCACGATCGATAAGGAAGATGATACCGGTATTGCTAATGCAGAAGCCATAAAGCAAAACGAGATTTCGAAAGACGAAGCCGAACGGGCGCCAGGTGCCGAGAATAGAGCGTACTTGAAGGCCAACAGAAATGGAAAGGCACCTATCATTTTACTTGCCGGCCCTCCTGGTACAGGTAAAACATCATTGGCCAAATCAATTGCTGAGCTGTTGGGTCGTAAATTTCAAAGGGTTGCTTTGGGAGGGGTAAGAGATGAGGCAGAAATTAGGGGACATCGTAGGACTTACGTTGGTGCAATGCCTGGAGTTATTGTTCAAGCTTTACGTAAGCTGCGATCTATGAACCCAGTTATTTTACTTGATGAAATTGACAAGGTTATCGGTGGGGGAGATAGTGGAATGAGAGCCCACGGAGACCCCGCGGCTGCCCTTTTGGAAGTATTGGACCCTGAGCAAAACACAACTTTCAACGACCACTACTTGGGATTCCCAGTGGACCTTTCACAGGTTATCTTTGTGTGTACCGCCAACGAGCCATACAACTTGTCTAGACCTTTACTTGATCGGTTGGAAATGATTGAAGTTGGAGCGTATGATCATAATGAAAAGGCGATCATCGGCAGAAAGTACTTGTTGCCACGTCAAATCAAAAGAAATGGTTTCCCTGAAGACAAATTGGTTGATATTAGCAATGAAGTCTTGCAAAAGATCATCATAAATTATACGAGAGAAGCCGGAGTCAGAAACTTTGAAAGAAAGTTGGGCACTGTTTGTCGTTACAAGGCAGTTGAGTATGCCAAACATTTAGAGGACAAGCAAATAGCATATGATCCCTCGGTAGACATCAGTTCCCTTCCCAAATACTTGGGTATTCCGTACTCACCATTTTCGAGTGAGCTTCAAGAGCCATTTCAATCCGATAAATTTGGTGTAGTCAATGGTTTGTCTTACAATACTGATGGGTCTGGGTCTGTCCTTGTGTTTGAGAGTATTGGTTTTCCCGGTGATAAGTTTTCTCTCAATATGACCGGTAGACTTGGGGAAGTATTGATGGAAAGTGCTAAGATTGGATCTACTTTTGTGAAGCTGATTCTCAGTCGTAATTTGTTGAATTTGGAACCCAATTTGGAGAGCTACCTTGAAAAGTTGCAGAAATTGGAAATTCATTTGCATGTCCCCTCTGGTGCCATCTCAAAAGATGGTCCATCTGCTGGTATAACCATGGCGCTTCTGTTTTTATCATTAGTTCTTGAAAAGCCTGTTCCCTCGGATATTGCCATGACTGGAGAAATTACCTTACGAGGCTCTGTTTTGCCCATTGGAGGAGTAAAAGAAAAGTTGCTTGGTGCTCATTTCAGTGGAATGAAGCGGGTAATTTTGCCTCGTGAAAATCGTAAGGATATCATCAAAGAGTTTTGTTTCGCCACCAACGATGATTCCAAACTTAATGATCTTTTGATTGATAATGAGCACAAGAGTGGTTATCAAATGAAAGAACCAGAAGAGTTTTACGAACGGAAATTGGGAATTAAATTGCACTATGCCAGTGAATTTTGGGATGTGATTAGAGCAGTTTGGGGGCCTGAACTTCTTATGAAGGTGGAACAAGCTAGAATCGAAGAGTATCATCTTTGATTAGGGTTTGATTATTTTTCTTAGGCTTTGTCTATAGACGTTTCAGACTAGGAATTGAGAGAAAGTTATTAGTCATACGTATAAAGTTCAAGAAATTATGTAAGGCTAGGCTCTATAAATATTATAATGATGATGGAATAAAGTATTGGAGAGTAGATTATAGGTACAATTGAAACTAAAGCTTTGTAGGACATGCAAAGAAACATTTACGATTTAAAGCCTTCATTTATAATAGTTGTACATATAGGCTTTGGGCTGCAAACCTGGCTCAAGCTACCCCCAAAGCAAGGAAAACACAACAAGTCAAGTTTATTGGTCTCTGTTATTATTAAAAAAAAAAAAGCGGGTGCATTTGCAATAACGCTGACAGAAAAAGATTACTGGCGGCGCGCGCTACAAACGCGTATAAACAATTCGCGTCTCTGCTCGTTTAGTGGGCCAACACGAGGAGAGGGAGTGCCTAAAGCAAAAAAAATCAAGAGGAAGTTAATATTGGATGTCGGAAAGGTAATTATCTTTGGTTTTATATCGATTATTAAGCCAAGAATTCATCACCTTACCAGCGATGCTGCAAGTCCAGATCTGCACTGCAACCTCCAAGCCTTCAAACCGGCTTCTTCTGCACCGCTTCGCCTTTTTGTCTGGGCTCATCGCTTTGTCGGTGATATTTTCGCTTACATCATCCGCATTCCTTACATTTTTCGCGGACATCCCTAAATTAATCCGTTGCTAGGACGATCTGCTCTCATCGCACTGGGCTGTGCTATTATAAGCTTTCGCAAGGATAATTATACAGTGATGTTATAGTTGCGGTATCTTAGACGACAAGAAGTTCTATTTGAAACGTAGTTTTACCGTTGCTCCTCCCCTCTCTTGCCTTTACGGTATTGATGTATATTGAAAATGTCTAAATCATCAATCAATCGATGATTATCAACCATTGAAACTTTCTGTTATCTTGAGCCAAATAATTTGATCTTCGTTTTATGACTTTGTCAATCTAACAATAAAAATACATTATTTAATCCTTTCTGCACTAAATGCATCCCTACTTTCACTCTAATATAGTCCTTGTTTCTTCTTCCCACGCTTTTCCTCTGTTAATCAAACATATCTGCTACATCCTATCCCTTACACTCTATGCACCCCAGCTTCGCTGCTTCCTGCAGGAGGACCCGTCCTTGTTTTTCAGATCAACTAATGCCGCCGGTTGTTTTTTTTCTGCAACTTTTTTAGGGTCAAGACCAACACGTATTTTTTTCCCTGTCAGACAATCTTAGTGTTGTAAAGCTGTCGAAATCTTGGATAATCCCCTCTACAGGTGTCGTTCATTACTTTCCATTCTTCCGGTGATTCCGCCCAGCTGTCTACAACAATTAATTTGTCCCCTAATTCAACTTTTCTCTGTTCCCGAGAAAAGAAATCCAAATCCTAAAAAAAGACCTCTCGGAAAAGATACAAGCTTTTTTTAGCCCATTTTTTTTGATTCGAAGCTTTAACTACCGCCGAATTTTTTTACATCGCCCTTCATACCATCACTGTGGTTGAACATGCGTCCCGTATTGCTCGTGGCGTGGTTTGCGCTGTTGTTTGTGACATCCGTTACTGCAAAACTTTCGCTTCTGGCCACCTCCTTGGTCACATGTATGGAGAATTCCCAGATCTCCCCAACTTACTTCAATGTTACTTTCAATCCAGATGATCGCTCCTTAAGATATTCTTTGGATATTGATACCACTATTAGTGGTAAAGTCCGCGCCCATGTCCAAGTATATGCTTATGGATTCATGATTATTGAAAAGGATGTCGACATGTGTAATCTTGGCTGGAAACAATTTTGTCCATTGTATCCTGGTCTGATCCAAATTGATTCTGTTGAATACATTTCTGAAACCTACGTCAATGAGATCCCAGGGATCGCATATCGTGTTCCTGATATCGATGCTGTCGTGAGAATAGATGTATACGACTCTACTACTGATGAGAAATTATCTTGTATTCAGTCAAATTTCTCAAATGGTAAAACTGTGTCTCAAACTGGAGCCAAATGGGCTACTGCTGTGATTGCAGGTCTTGGTCTCTTGATTGCCGCAGTCTTATCAACTTTCGGTAATTCAAGTGCTGCTTCCCATATCTCCGCTAATGCCGTTTCTCTTTTCATGTATTTCCAGGCAGTGGTTATCGTTTCCATGCAAAGCGTGGAAAGAGTTCCTCCCATTGCCTCTGCTTGGGCCACTAATTTGGCTTGGTCCATGGGTTTGATTAGAGTGACTTTCATGCAGAAAATCTTTAGATGGTACGTTCAAGCAACCGGGGGAGATCCCGACTTGTATTTCAACGGAACAACCCAGCAGGTCTTGGTTCAAAGAGCATACGATATTGTCAATAATATGTCCCAACGTGCCTCTGATCTCTTGCCTGAATTTTTCAGTAGAGATTTAAGTTTTTCTTTGTCTTCAAACTCAAACTTGATCGTGTTGAGAGGAATTAAGAGAATCGGTTACCAATCTCACATTGAACCCACCTCGATTGTGGTTACAGGTTTCACCTTTTTCGTTCTTTGTGGATATGTTCTTATCGTGGTCGTATTTTTCCTTCGTCTGATCTTCTACTTACTTGAGCGTTCCGGAAAGCACGTCCCTTTCGGTGGTCAGTTCAGAAAGAATTTCAATCAAGTTTTGAAGGGCACAATGTTAAGATACATCTACATCGGATTCACACAGCTTCTCATTTTATCACTTTGGGAATTTGTCCAAAGAGATTCCGCTGCTGTTATTGTCTTGGCTTGTTTGTTCCTTATTCTTTCACTCGGTATGATTGGGTATGCAAATTACAGAGCATGGTTCTTTGGTAAGACTTCCATTGATAAGTTTAAAAACCCTGCTGCACTTTTGTATGGTGATGGTAGAGTTTTGAACAAATACGGATTTTGCTACACAATGTTCAATGCCCAGAAGTACTGGTTCGGTTTGGTTCTTATGGGATACACTGTCCTTAAAGCTCTTTTCATTGCATTCTGCCAAAGTAGTGGTAAAGTTTCGTCAGTTGCCATTTTTATTATTGACTTGGTCTACACTGTATTCCTCATTTGGAAGAAGCCTTATTTGGACAAGTCCACAAATATTGTGAACTACTGTATGTCTGTGGTTAATACCTTGAATTCCTTCTTATTTATGTTCTTTTCTGACTTATTTGGAGAGAGAGAGTCAGTCGCCTCAATTATGGGATGGATCTTCTTCATTTTGAATGCTGCCTTCTCTTTAATTCTTTTGGTGATGATCATCGTGTTGATCGTATTGAGTTTGATTTCGAAAAACCCAGATGCTAGATTTGCCCCTGCCCAAGATGACAGAACTTCTTTCCAGAGAAAGGCTTCCGTCAGAGATAAGAATGGTACCAGAATTAATAGAGGTGCTAATGAATTAACCGCTTTGGGTGCTGCAGCCCAAGATCATTCCGAAAATTGGGAGAATGAAATGTACAAATTGCACGGAATGTCTCAGGATCAAACAACTGATGAAAAGGATGCCTCCACCGCTGATATTTTGACCGATAATTTTGAGAACGTTGACGAGGAATCCGATAACGTTGAGCCCACGAGATCATCAACCTTGGGCGCCAAATGGAAGAATCGTTTCTCGAAAAAGTATAAGAATCAGGATGCTGAATTAACCGCTGCTGAAAGGGAAGAGGCTTCTGACCGTCTTAACCCTAACAGTTTGCCATTTCCTCGTGACACTTCAAACGTGGAGATCAGTAGACACAACCGTCAAAACAGTGGATTCTCTGCGTATTCAACCAATCCAACTATTGATGAACCCACCCACACAAGAGGTATAGTTTGAGTAATCTCAAAGACTCCGAGTTACTAAATCCTCAAAGCGACCCATATTTCAGCACGTCTTGCACATCATATTTGTTTTTTGTACATTATTAATTATTGAAAGGTTATTTACCCATGGTATAAATTTTCTAGGTAAATAGTATAAAATCTACGTATCGTCTTAAGTTTATCGTACACTATCCCAAATTCTTTGAATTTCACGTACGGCGTTTTCAGCCTTTTTTATTGGTGATTGAATTATCCATATTTCTGTGAGGGAACGCTGGTTTAAATTTTGGAATGCTGAAACAATGTCTCTTATTGTAATAGAATCCAGAAGCCTTCGTATTTTACCTTGAAATCGCCAAAATGGAAAAGCAGTTAAATCAAATATTAAAAGACGATTGAGATAATCTGTTGTTGCAGCAATTGCTTTGGAAAGTAAATGTAAATCAACATCTGAATAGTTGTAGGTTTCATCCACTAATAATTGACTGGCCCAACTATTCCCCGCCATGTCAGCAGTCTCTGTTGTAGTAAATCGTAAATCAGACACTGGAGCAGTCGTTAAGTAAGGTATTGATTGTATAATATGGCTATTTTTCAAATTCAACTTAGCCAAAAATCCTTGCTTTGTACCATCCTCAGCGATCAATGGCATTAGTGCTCTAGCGGTATCTGGATTGCATTTTAATTGCAATGGTTGCAAAATGTTGACATCAAGCATTTCTGTTTTGATCATTTCCATTTTCTGACCTTTAGTGATCGGACATTCAAAAATTCCACCTACAAATGTACCAGGCATGTAAAAGGAAAATGCTCTTTTAGCATATCTTTTCTTTCTTGCCATTTTAAAACATACGAGATCTTTTAATTCCCATTCCAATGTTTCTGCCAAGGTGCTATTTTGAATATCTTCAAGGTGTGCAGCAGATACTTTTCCGGTGTATTGTAAATAATTACCTAGGCTAGCCTTTTCTAATGCAACCTCTAACTTGTATCTCAACATTTTCAAGATGGAACTAAATTTTGAATTAGTTTCGGTTTCCTTCACCTCTTTAAGTGCATGCTCATGCATCGGTAGAAGTTTACCTAGCCTTGGTCTAAGTAGACATATTGGTAAATCCCAATTGATATCGGTGTCATTTTGTGGCATATAAGTACGATAATCTACTTTACCATGATCACAATGAACAAATACTAAATACCGAACAGGAATAGGATCAAAGAAACTATACTTGTACTCTCTATAAATCTTAAACCCACTAAACGGAATAAAACTGTTTCCATTTGGATCGCATTCTTTATCAAATCTCAATATATTTGCCTGAGATTTTACGAAAAACAGCAAAAAGATGAATATGGAAAGTATCATATCAGGAAATATCCACATGAGCTTAACGCCAAAAAATTATTGATCAATCAATAAAAGATATGGTCACCAGTTATAGTCGAAATTAATATTATTTAGATGATCTAAACCAAACTTCTAAATTTATTCACTTGGGCTGCTTTTGTGATTGCAACCATTTGCCCCCAGCTTCCTGCATACAAACCTCATCTCCATCTCATCTGAAAAAAATTAGAGCTTCAGATTCTAAGCTACTGCAATGGACTCCAATCAACTGAACAAAGCCCATAGGGGCGGTTCTAAGAAGACCACGGCAAAGAAAAAGCTTCATCAGCAAGGGACAAATAAGAAGGCTTATGCTGTGAATGCCCCCATGAAATTGCAACGTATGGCTAAGCGTTCTCACGATGTAAAAGAAAGAAAGTTGCATGTTCCAATGATTGATAGAACCCCAGATGATGATCCTCCACCAGTCATCGTGGCAGTTGTTGGTCCACCAGGTACTGGTAAAACCACTTTACTCAAATCTCTTATTAGGCGATTGACTAAGACCACATTAACTGAAATCAAAGGTCCTATTACCGTGGTGAGTGGTAAGAGAAGAAGACTCACGTTCATTGAGGTTTCCAATGACTTAAATTCGATGATAGATGCTGCAAAGATTGCAGACTTGGTCCTTTTGATGGTGGACGGAAACTTTGGTCTTGAAATGGAAACCATGGAATTTTTAAATGTCGCCCAACATCATGGTATGCCTCGTGTTTTGGGTGTAGCAACTCATTTGGATCTTTTCAAGTCACAGTCTACATTGAGAACATCAAAAAAACGATTGAAACATAGATTTTGGACCGAAGTGTACCAAGGTGCCAAATTGTTCTACCTTTCTGGTGTCATTAATGGTAGATACCCTGACCGTGAAATTCTCAATTTATCAAGATTTATTTCAGTGATGAAGTTCAGACCATTAAAATGGAGAAACGAACATCCCTACATGATTGCAGACCGTATGACCGACTTAACGCATCCCCAAGACATTGCTGAAAATCCTAAATGTGACCGTAAGGTTGCCCTCTACGGTTATTTACACGGAACTCCATTAGCGTCCGAAAACGCCCCAATACATATTGCAGGTGTGGGTGATTACACGGTCCATTCTGTGGAAAAGTTGCCAGATCCCTGCCCAACTCCTTACTATGAGCAAAGATTGGAAGAGATCGAAAGAGAAAAAGCCAAGGCAGCAGCAGAAGCTGGTGAACCATACGCAAAGACTACAAGACGGAGAAAGAGATTAGAGGACAAACAAAAAATCATTTATGCCCCAATGTCAGATGTTGGTGGTGTTTTAGTCGATAAAGATGCAGTCTACATTGACATGGGTAAAAACGACGAGGCTTTCGTGAAGGGCCAAGAAAAAGGTGATGGTGAGAAGCTTGTCACAGATTTGCAAGACGCTCTGAAGACCATGGCTGAAAGATTTGAAGAAGGCCCAGGTTTGCAATTATTCTCAAACTCTAAAGCTTTGAAGGATCTTTCGGAAAATGAAGAGGAATCAGAAGAGGAATCAGAGGAGGATGATGAAGAAGACATCGAAACCAACTTCAATGCCGACTCTGGAAGAAAATCGATGAGAAATCCAAGAATTTACGGAAAATCTCTTCAAGAAGATGACGAATTTGACGATGCAGAGGACGTGAAATCTGACGACGAGGAGGAACGCGAACCACGTTTAGTCGAAATTGATTTTGACGACAACAAATACAAGGATGAGGAGTTGCAATTCGAAGAAGATTCTTCCCTTTCATCTGATGAGAATGATTTTATGAAAGCTGCCAATCTGCTCAAGGGATCTGTCCAAAGAAGATGGGACATTAATAAGTTACTTTATAAGAACGACATAAACCCCAGTGAAGCCGTTGCAAAATGGAATAATGCCGATGAGGAAGAGAGCGAGGAAGAAGACATCGAAGACGATGAAGAAGACTTCTTTAAAAAGTCAGACAATTCGAACTCCACCGAAGGAGGTGATCAGTTCGTGCCTTCTTATCCTAGTACTACTGTTCTCAAGGACTTATATATTGAGGGCAATGGATTTAAGGGATTAATGTCCCTCTTTTTGAGTGCTCCCAAAATCAATGACGATGAGGAAAATGAGGGCAACGACGAGGAGGATGCAAATGGCGACTTTGAAGATTTGGAAGCCGACGATGGTGAGCAGAAAGAGGAAGCAGAAAACCAAGCCAATGCTAGCGATGAATCTGCTTCCGAGGATGACTTTGCCGATTTTGAAGAAGAAGAAGAACCAGAGGAGGACACGGTCGAAGCACAGAGAAGACTTAATGCCGAGAAAAAGGCTAAGTTGAAAGTCCAATTCGAGGACGAGGAAGACAGAGAGTTTGATGCCGATGATCCCGAAGGAGCAACCGAAGCTGATACATGGTACGAAATCCAAAAGAACAAGATGGCAAAGCAGTTGGAAATCAATAAGTCCGAGTTTGAACAAATGGACCAAGCCACTAGACTCAAAATTGAGGGCTACAAAGCTGGTTCTTATGTGAAGATTGTTTTCGAAAGATTGCCTTGTGAATTTGTTGAAAATTTCCAACCTGAGTTTCCAATCGTTTTGGGAGGATTGCTTCCAACTGAATCTAGATTTGGTATTATGAGTGCTAGAATCAGAAGACATAGATGGCATAAAAAGATTTTGAAGTCCCAAGATCCATTAATTTTGTCTTTAGGATGGAGGAGATTTCAAACATTGCCAATCTATACCACTTCCGATTCCAGAACTCGTAACAGAATGTTGAAGTACACTCCGGAGCACGCCTACTGTTTTACTTCGTTTTATGGCCCACTTGTGGCACCTAACACTACATTCGTTGGCTTTAATTTAGTGGCAAATTCATCTACCACCGGATCATTTAGAGTCGCGGCCACTGGTGTCATCGAAGATTTAAATTCTTCAGTTGAAATCGTTAAGAAGTTGAAGCTCATTGGTCACCCTTACAAGGTTTTCCGAAATACTGCATTTGTGAAGGATATGTTCACCAATTCTCTCGAGGTTGCCAAATTTGAAGGTGCTTCGATTAAGACTGTGTCAGGAATTAGGGGTGAAATTAAGAGAGCATTATCCAAACCGGACGGTTACTTCAGAGCTACATTTGAGGATAAGATCTTGATGTCAGATACAATTTTCTTGAGAACGTGGTACCCTGTCAAGGTCAAACAATTTTACAATCCAGTGACATCTTTATTGTTGAATGACCATGCGGAATGGAAGGGTATGAGATTGACCGGTCAAGTGAGAGCTGAACAGAATATCGCGACGCCGATGAATGCTGATAGTGCTTACAAGAAAATTGAAAGAGTTGAAAGAAGATTTAATGCTTTGAAGGTTCCTAAAGCTATTCAAGCTGATTTACCCTTCAAGTCGCAAATTCATGCCATGAAGCCACAAAAGAAGAAAACATATGTTCAGAAGCGTGCAGTTGTTTTGGGTGGAGAGGAGAAGAAGGCCAGAGACTTAATGCAAAAGATTGCTACCATCCGTAAGGACAAAGAAGCAAAGAGAAAGACTAAAAAGGATGAAAAGTTTAAGGAGAGACTCAAGACAGTTGCTAAGAAGGAAGAATTGAGAAAAGAGAAGGAAAAGGAAAGAAGAAACGATTATTTCGCTAAGGAGGGTAAAAAACGATCTTCTCCAGCCGGTGGGAACGCTTCCAAGAAGAGAAGATGATAGCATATACATACATAACATAGACATTTGATTGTAGCTCTTTGAGAAAAAATCTGGTAATTATAAATTAGAAAATTATTCACAGGAATTCAAGTCATTTGCTTGACAAATATCTTGATCCGATTCATTGCTTTCAAGTCCTAATAAATACTTACATCGATCATATTTCATTAGCCGAGCCTCATCGTTTGTGTGGGGAAAAATAAAAATAGTAGTGCACCGAAAACTCACAAGACAATACAGCGAATGTCTTTTGAGCCATGGAGGATTTAGGATTCAAGTTAAAGCAACGTCGAGAAACGTTTGTGGATGATCCACTGAGCATAGAAGATGTCAACATCAAGGAGTTGGAGTTTGATGTTCGACATAAAGTCAAGACTTTAGACGGACTTCATGTGTTTCATGCCCTCAAAATCTTTGAACACACGCTTGAAGCGATAATGGCAATCCAATCAAGACCAGAAGATTTCCACCGATACCGTGCTGAGCAACTCAAAAACCTTTGTGGATTTGATTTGGATGATCATATTTCGAAAGAAACCTCAACAATGGAAAGAACTGATAGCGAAAATGTGGTACCTACCCCGCCGTTTTCACCAATGTCCACAGTTGCATCAAATAATAGTTCAGACTCTATAAATCGACCTGGTCGTGGATTAATGGCTCAAAATTTTGGCGAAGTCGTTCCAGATGTTTCATTTACATCTTTAGATGCTTTACCGGATATTCCTTTCAAAAATAAGAGAAGCAAATTTAACTATGAGTTAGACAAAAGCGAGATCGATCAAAGTATCAGTTTGAATAGCTTGTGCCCAGCAGAAAAAACAGATTCTATCGAAATAGAACACCCAGAGAATGATATAAGTGGTAATTCCCTTGAAGAAGTCATTCAGCATCCAGAAACAGGAAGCCTCCCTCTTGGAGCAGGCCTCGAACCCCCTCATGTCTCCATAGATGATTTAGTATTTCAATTCAAAGAGCAAGAGGAAACCGATCATAAATCCCTGATTGTGCAGAAAATCCGTCAGAAGATTCCCGAGGAAGTCATATCTAATCGACAAAAGAAGATTCAAGAACGAAACCAGCATATTCTCCGCCAGTTCAATCTTGCCGAGAAACCAAATATTTCCATAGAGTTGTATTTATTACGATTTCTGAAATACTCAAACTCAATCTCAGTTCTGGTTTACATTCATTCTGCTTATTTGATATATCGTCTTTGTGTTATTCTTAATGTGGTTCAATTAACAGAATTTAACGTGCATAGATTAATTCTAGCTCTGATTAGATGCCTGACCAAAGAATTAGAAGATTTGTACCAAAAACAGAAGTCTTTCTCAAGAGTTGGAGGGGTTTCTCAAGAGGATTTATTTCGAACCGAAGTGGGGTTTTTATTCCTTTGCAATTTTAACGTTGTAGCAACTGAAGAGATTATAGAGACGTTTTTATCCGAGAGTTTTATTAATCTTAGAGATCTGACCAGCGATACAGAAAACAAAACAGATGTTAACTAGATGATCAAATCGCATCGATATAGAACATTTTGTTGCAGATAATTGCATGGATTTTGACGTTACCTTGGCACCGGACTTTTGTGTGTGTGACGTATATTCTCTCTCTCCCCTGGGAGAATGGGAGTGCCGTCCAAATTTGGGCTCGCACTATCAACCCTCTAAAAACTCACATTTGTTTGTACTTCCAAGAATGGTAACTATGTGAGGGGACTTCGGTCCAAAAGCTAAATCGAATTTACCCCATAATAAATAAGCTCTACGTTTGGTGTAAATCCCCTCTCATTTTTCGTCCCACAATTTTAAGGTTGTGATACTTTGCCCATCCATAAGCATTGTTCCCCAGTCTCTGTACAAAATATTTCAATTTTCTTCATCACATGGTTTCGCAGATCTACCTGAGAGAAACTCCCCACATTATTTAGCTCGACTTGCTTTTGATTTTGAATTGAAATTAACCGCAAGGTTATATCAGTCATCATTAGGTAATACGGAAACTTGAACGCTAAACTTTAAGTGTTTTACCGCTCCGTTTGATGTTTTAATACATTCTGTAGTAAATCATTGATGTAGGTAATTAAAAGCCTACAAATGAACGAAAGCCAACATGTCAACCTTTGAACTAAAATAAATTCAAACAATAAGGATCACACCCCTGTGCATATTACAACATTCATTCCATACAAAAACGCACCCCTCTCGTATAAAATTTGGTAGTCAGATTAAATCGATTCTAAATGCTGATAGTTTCCTAATCGAGAATAACCGTTTTAGGAAATGTTCGAAGGGTTGCAAAATTGTTCTTTCTCAATGGTCCTCAACCTGACAAGTATAGTACTTAAAACCACATTACTCTCTATAATTTGTTGTTTTCAAAGATTCTTACACGTTCGTTATGAAGATAATTCTCTCAATTTACATAATATTTGCAACTTTATTATCAACCGCAGTTGCAGCACCTGAAAAAGTGTTGAAGCCCTCAGAGGATCTGTTTTACCAACCACCAAACGGGTACGAGGATGCCAAACCGGGTGACGTCTTAAAATTTAGAAAATCGCCACATACTTTGAGAACAGTTTGGGCTCCACTCAACATTCAAAATGCTTACCAGTTCATGTATAGAACTACTAACGTAATGGGTGAACCATCTTACGCAGTTTCTTTATTAATCGAACCTTACAATGCAAATAATTCCAGGATTTTACAATACAGTATTGCCGAAGATTCGGCTTCTTTTGACTGTGGTGCCTCATATACATTTCAGTATGGTGCATCCATGAGTACAATCGCTGGTCAGGCTGAAGGTTTATTACTTCAAGCTGGATTGAATGAAGGTTACTGGGTAAATACTGCTGACTATGAAGGTCCTAATGCTGCGTTCACCGCAGGCAGAATGGCTGGTCATGCAGTTTTAGATGCTGTGCGAGGTGCTTTGAAGACTTCAAATACAACTAACATTGAACCGAATGCTGAAGTTGTATTATGGGGATATTCGGGCGGTTCATTGGCATCCGGATGGGCTGCATCATTGCAACCGACTTATGCACCAGAGCTTTCGGAAAATCTTCTCGGTTGTGCACTTGGAGGCTTCCCAGCTAACATTACATATACCCTTTTGGCTGTTGACGGTTCAGTTTATGCTGGATTTATTCCCGACGGTATTTTCGGTTTGAGTAGAGAATATCCAGATTTGCAACCAGTTGTTAAAAAGTTTTTCCCAAAAACATTCACGTATCTTGCGAATAAAGTTCAGGGAGCCTGCGTGGTACCAACAATTGCGTACATGGCATACTCACAAATGTTTCAAGGTCCTCACAGAATTGTAGCCGAGGGATTACTGGTTATAAGAGAAGAATCCGTGAGAAATATTCTCAGAAATACCACTATTGGTGTTGATCCTAATGAAGTTCCAAAAATTCCCATGTTCATTTATCATGGTATAAAAGATGGGATTGTACCCGTGAATAGCACTTTAGATGTTTACGATGCATGGTGCCCAAATGGTTTGATTGACTCATTAGAAGTTAGTCTTTCAAAGTCCACAAAACATATTTCCGAAGCCGTACTTGGTGCTCCTGCCGGATTTACTTGGATTAAGGATCGTTTCGAACATAAAGATAACTTAGTCAAAGGGTGTTCCAAGACCGTTAGAGAGAGCAATTTATTATATCCTGGAATAACTGGAACAACTCTCGATATTTTCGAAGGGATTGCTAAATCTTTGTTTGGATTTAAGGTTGGTGCTTCATCTTCAACTACCAAGAGAAGTTTAGGATTAGATTTTGATATTGATGAGATGGTTGAAAATCATATTAGGGATATGAATCAGAACCAATACGGAGGGGGATTCCGCAAGGCGTAAATAGTGCATTTGAGCCATTTTCGCATTACGACGAAACGACGAATACCACCATAATTTTATCAACTTTTTATTAGATTTAAAAGATTCAAATGTATGCAATTTTTTTACAAAGCGGTATGTTAATTTTCAAGCATTTAAGCGGCAAGGTATATATAGTTAATACAGAAATTAAAAAAAAAATGCGATTTCTGTGGATCGAACACAGGACCTCCAGATTTCTTGACTGAAGTGTTCTTCAGTCTGGCGCTCTCCCAACTGAGCTAAAACCGCAAACAAACCCACGGCGGGAGTCGAACCCGCAATCTTTTGATTAGAAGTCAAACGCGTTAACCATTACGCTACGCAGGCAACTGTTGAAAATATACATGTTGGGGGATATACGTCCTATTGGCATAAACCGTTTATTAATTGGGAAACGTTTTAAGAATGTTTTATAATGTGTCAGATTAATTGAATTGTAAAATCTTAAAAGCTTTTATGTACCAATGCAATTATGAGAACTGTACGATTTTCATACGATACGTTCGCCCATATTCCGAAATTACTCATTATGACGATAATCAACTTTCTTCAATAAACTTTATGAGTCAAATTGGTTCTTAAATGTGTGTCATAGTTGCGGCGCCTCGTGCCCCACAATTCAAAAATTGTATGACGCACTAAAATTTAGATAAGGAATTCGCTACAATATTAAAATTAATCCTTGCATGATCTGTATGCACGGGCCCTGTTGTGACGTTAATTTACTATAAACAACTAATAAACTTGTCTCTCACAAATACCGGTCATACACGACTGATTTGTTTTTAAACCCTTACATTATTATATAAACATATATACCTCCCTAGGATGTCACAGATAACTTTGTTATCAAGATCATCAATAAGAACCTTAGCGTGCTCCAGATCAAACGTCAATAAATCAACCATGGTTGCTAATCACACCGTTCCATTGAATGATTTGATGAATACTGCCTGGATGAGACATCATTTATACATGGTAGGTTCAGATCTAATCAGATTAAAATTATACGAAAAGTTAAGCAACGTTATTAAGTCAGGTGGTGGACCTATGGTCAAGACATTGGTATTCGAAATGACCTCTTTCATTAGAAGAGAATTAGGCCAACTGAATAGGAAAGAATTGACTGATTCTCAGTTGAAAGACTTAGCTTTCTTTGGTTCCAATGTTGGTGTTTTGGAACCAGAGATTTACGAAAAATATAACATCCCTGAATTCAGATGGTTATACATAACAGTGGGCTATTTAATGCTCACCCCACAAGAAGAATTGTCGGACGAAATAATAGAGAAAGTAATTAACATTTATATGAAATCTCGCAACACTTACTCATGCTTAGCCGGATCTAGTCATGAGCTGGATAAAGTAATGGATTTGGTCACCAACTACTTTGAATGTGTCCCAATAAATTATAAGTTGCTTTACGATACGCCAGAAAGTAACTTATTTATAACATTACATGAAACAAAAGATTATCATATTATGCTTCCTGCTTTACCAAAGCTCAAAAGTAAAGAAAATTTGGTCAAATCGTTAATTCACAAGGAATTATACCGAGCATGGTTACATCCAGATCACTTTTTCGCTCATGAATTGAAAACTGAAGGTTTGGAGGTAGACCCAGGAGATTTGAAAGGTAGGTTGAAATACGAATTGAGTTTCTTAGACGGTCTAGGGGATTTATATTTAGCTCAAGAGTCTTCTAATTTGTTGTACAGGTTTAGAGGAATCCCGTCTCAAGGACAGGGGGGAAGTGGCGTATTTGGAACTAGAACTTACAACCAATTGAGAGTTATTTTGCAGACCAATACATTTCTCTCCCAGTTGACAGTTGCATACAACTTGCACAGAGGTCTAGAAGACGAGCATGTTCGCAATTTGCTTATGGAAGAGTACGTGCCAAATGTTGGACGTTGGAATGATCCAGAATTGGACAGCGATGTTAAGAGGTATGAACAGGAATTTTTGGCTGATTACTTCGAGCAGTATGTGGGTGCTTTGTATTTGGAGCAACCAAATGTGGCGCTGAAGTTCATCCTGGAAATTTATGAAAACACATTGAGACTGATATCCGATGTACATCGTCTCTCTGAAAGAGAACGCAAAAAGCTATCACAGTCTTACAATTATCGGGCCTGGTGTGTCGACGTTATAGGACGTAATATTTGGAGATAATCAATCATTATTTACAGGTTATATCAATCGATTATGAATTAATAAATTATCTACTATACATTGGAATTCACAACAAAGTTAGATCTTGTTAGCATCTTTCATCAAGTCGAAAAATCCTCCTTTCTTCGAGCTTTTTTTGAACTTTTTCGAATTGATAAACTTTGCATCTTTGTAGTCGTCGTCTGATCCACTCTCATCAGAGGAAGAAGAATCGGAAGAGTCATCATCTCCACTTGAGGCAGCTTGCTTGCTATCTACAATTCCCGTCTTCGGCGCGAATTTGGAGCCATTGGAATCCTTCACTTCTGGGACCCCTCTCATGGCTAAATCACTAAGAGAGGTTAAAGTGGGAAGCCGACTCAACAAAGAGGTTTTGGACGAGTTTGAAGAAATTGATTGGCCTCCATTGTCTACCTTCGGCAGAGCAGCTCTCTCAGGCGACTTACTCCTAAGTGATTTTGCTATTTTGGCAGATTCGCGGTCCTTGGAAATTGAATTGGAGTTCGCCGTTCGTTTAGATTCCGAAGTAGATTTTTTGAGAACGCTACCTTGCGAAGGCAATTCCACAACCCGGGGATGTTTTTTCGAACTTTCCTCCTCTGACTCATTATCAGAAGCCGATGAATCATCTTCAGAGGATGATGCATGAATGACATTTGCTGCACGTAAAGGACGAGAAGTTAATTTAGATGCGTCATTAGAATGTGACTCAGAACTTTGAGTGTGTTTTGGATGATCACTTTCATTATTATGGCCACCTTTAGGGTCTTTTTCCACGCTTTGACGACGAGCTTTGTCCAAATTCTGTTTTGCGAGACGCAACTGTTCAGCGCGCTTTTTTATTCGTTGTTTCTCTGCCATTTGACGCTCTTCTAAAGTCCCATTAGATGTAGATGAGCTAACCCGATTTTTCTTGATGCCCAGGATTCCTTCTGTAGCATGCAGAGCTCCTGCCGCTTGCTTTATCTTTAAACCGAGTCTGGCCCTTTCAAGAACGGAGAGATTCGGTTTCTCAATTGGGCGAAGAACATTTTTAGGTGATTCTTGTGATTCTAAAGTAACTGACGGTAAAGCGTGATCAGGTTTAGTACTAGCATCCATATCAATATCAGCTGGGTTTTCTTTGGCTTTGACGTCGGCGTTTTCCTTGGCTTTGACGTCAGTGTTTTCTTTGGCTTTGACGTCACTGTTCTCTTTCGGTTTAACGTCAGATTTGATGGACTCATCGATGGTCCGAACACGATCAAAAATTTTTTTGAGTTTGTTGGCTGTTGACGAGGGTGTCACTACCTTTTCTTTTTCGACTTCTTTACGACTTTCTTTATCATTTTCTTCACGAACACTCTCTCTGTTCGTGCTGCGATTGCCTGGAGAGTCTATTTCCATTTTGTCGGTCTCAGATACAGCCTCGACACTTGGTGTCTCATTAGTTTCAGCTGCATCCTTGTTGAGGTCGCTTTTATTTATGATCGATGTTTCGTCACGACTATTTTCCATTTCCACGTCACCCTTTTCTATATCCTCAGTTGCGACCACTTTGGCACGGCTTCTGGATCTTCCACTACGAGAAGGAGTTTTAGGGATCTCATGATCATCTTTGTCGGATTTTCTCGAATGAGCCCTGCTTCTACTTCGATTTCTATTATTCAGCGGAGTGTCGACCAAGGGCGTACTGTTACGACGCTCCCAACGTGTACGTCTTCCATCTTCCTTAGCCAACTCGACTTTTGTAGTAGTTGATACCGTAGTTCCGTATTTAGTACTAGTTATGGTGGTGACCGCGTTTTCATCTGGTTTTCTCCTCCGACGACCGCCTTCTTCTTTGAATTTCTTTGAGGCCTCTTGAGCAGCGTGTCTAGAAGTTCTTTCTGGCTCCACCTCCCCCATGGTGCGGCCAGTAGTAGAGATGGTACCTTCGTCGTTCATGGTGATCTCTAAGCTTTTTAGTGTTTGGACTTGCTTGGGGTTGTAGGACTGGGTACGATCTGTTGGGAATTTCATTCCATTAATGAAGTAACCCATTATTTCGTCTTTGGTCATTGTATCAACTGGTTGCTTCTCGACGTCCTGTTTCTCGGCGACCTTTTCCACGACACTCTTCTCTGTCTCTTTTTCTTCCTCGATCGGCATTTCAACATCTTTTCTTGACCTGCGTCCTCTCTGTTTTGATGAACTTTCATCATTTGCTGAAAGTGTGTTGAAGCCATTTGCGGTATTGGTGATGTCGGTAGGGTTGGAATTCTGAAGTTGTCTTCCCCTTTTTTTGGGTACGACCAAGGTCTGAATATCAGCTTCGTTCGTAACCTTTTTAGCGAAAGGCGTAGACTCACCAAGAGCTCCATCCGTAGAGGGGTTCTTAGTGATATCGGTTTCACCCGGCACGCTTAGCATTCCCGACGTGACTCGTTGCACGGGCTTATTTTTAACCAGAGGGGTTCTGCTTGATCGCTTGTGCGGAATTATGTTGGCGATTTCTTCTTCAGAAGGAGCGTGATCTGGAGGTGGAAGAGAAATATTGGGTTCGTGCAAGGGTGAGGAAAGTTCCTGTTGGGATGAATTTGGAGTGGCTCTGGATTTTCGGGTGCGACGACCCCCCTGAGCTGGCTTTTGGGTGAACGAGTGGTTGCTGGTATCATTCCAAATTGATGATCTTCTGACCTTGCGAGGTACATTGGTATCTACAGTATCAAAAAAGTTATTCAGACGTTTCCGTGAAAGATTTGGTGCTGGTGTGGCGATGGGAGTACTCGAAACTGGATGCTTATTTACTGCAGGAGTCATTGAATTTGGATTAATGCCACTGTTATCGACCTCGGCATTATTCAATGTCATCAGACGTTCTAATATATTTGAATATTGTGAATTAATGCTGTGTTGCTCAAAAGTATTTGTTACAACGAACTGAATGGTGTCTCCGGTTTCGAAAATATCTCCAACTAGATAGTCAGGATCCAAATCGCAGGACAGAGCATCACGTACTTGCTCAACTTGCAAAGGTTCATCAGAAGGGTATAATTTCGAGTAACGCTTTTTAACATCTTCACAAACTTCCATTAAAGTCTTGCTGGGGATGGTGAGATGAAGTAACTTTCTGGCTGGATTGAGCCATAAATTCATGTTTCCCATTTGGGATTGAAGTTGCAGCATCGAGCTCAGTGGCTGATGGGTTACCCTATATTCGTCCGAGGCCAGTGCGGCCGGGTAGAACACCACCTGGAGTTTAATCATCGTGTGATGGACGTTGGATGTACCCACCAAAGCTTTTGCAGTCGTATAATAAACACGCGAAGTTTGGAAATTATTTGTTACAAAAAAAATTTAACTTTTTTGAGCTGGGCTGGGCTAAATGACATACGGGACATCTAAAAGTGAATTGAGGTTCGAAATAGAGAAGCATGTTTGTTCACATAATTACTAAGAATATGGAAATCTTACTAAAGTCAGCACACAATACGTCAATACATTTCCATTGATATTTATCTTGTAATAAAATGTTTAGTGGATCGTATTAGAGATTTGGTAGTTTTTTTTAGAATCTTAATGCTTTCATGAGGACATATTAATAAGTGGTACGACCGCAACGAATTTTGACAAATTTTCTTTCATTTCCTAGTTGGTAAAATTAATAGCTCTAGTCTCACTATAATTCTTGCGTTTCTCGCCCTATATCTGAAATGAGTTTTTTTTAGGACAAAATTATGTGCAAGTTAACTTTTTTTCCGCAATTAATGAACTTCAAAAGGTTAAACTGGATTGCCAAATTACCACATTACTTAATTCTTCCAGACATCACTGAATTACTATGTTTTGAGCTCGTAAATAAGTACATCTTTAAATTCTAAAATTTTCATTTATTCATTTGCCCATTTTTTCGTTTGCTCTTTTAATCAATTTTTGTTTATGTCTGTGTGGAATTAGAATTTCAACTTAAAATATGCTCTGTTTTTGCTTCGAATACTACCAGGGGTAATGCATCATCATTTTGTCTAAAATTAAACTTCGTATCTTCTTTAAATCTATAATAAGTTCTTTTCCGTTGAATCGAACACCAATCGAGTAAGCCCGATTATTTTTTTTATTGATGATAGTCCCATGTAATTATTTCTCCATCCATAGTTCCACATAAATATGTCCCCAGAAATTTCTTCATGTAAACCATCGATGAAGTTCTCCCGGTATTTTTGCTTCCTTTCCTAACCAATCTCGATACCAATTTTCCATCCAAAGCACGATATACCAAGACATCACCATTATCAGAAGGAAATAATAAGTGCTGAAATTCGGTCTCCTCAGAAGGACTTAAAATAAACGATAAGGTTTGAGGGTACTTATTTCTCGTTAAGGGCCCAAAATTTACCAACTTATTTATTGGTGGGGCAAATGATGAACTCATATCCCAAACCCTGACTTTATCATCGTTTCCTGCAGTATAAAGTACATGCCCGAGATCACCCCATTCTATACCATTTACAGGCCCCAGGTGGGCTTTGACCGATAATTTCTTTAAATTATCAGAGAAATCGCCATTTTCACCAGTTTTCAACATATCCAATCTGCATAGACAACTCTGAGAACGTCTGATATCCCAAATCTTAGCCTCCCCATCGTAACCGCCGGTTGCAAGAATATTGCTATTACTTGGGTGCCATTTTACCGATAATGTTTTACCTTTGTGAGCATTGATTGAGTGCGCGGAAGCACTCGATCTCAAATCTAGAAGTCTTATGAATGGTTGATCACTAGCAACTGCAACTAATGCATTCGCATCGTAATTATTTGTTTGCTGTCCGCATATGTCAATCGAATAAACACGATTTGAAACGTCAAATGAATAGACTATTTCTAATTCATTGGTGTCCCAGACTTTTACGGTGTGATCGAAAGATGCACTTACGAACATTCCTGAGTCGTAGGGCCACCATTTTATGCAAGATACTCCAAATTCATGAGCTGCTTTTCGAGGAATAGTTGCCAAGTTTGTTATAGTACTAATTGGGTTATCGTAATCATAATCATCTTGATCGTCATCTTGATAATCATTATTATCTTCCTCTTCATCTTCTTTATCTTTTGTCTCCAAAAATGAATCTTCTTTTTCGCCTCGCAGTGCTTTGACACTTACCTTCGTGTCCCACAACTTGATACTAGAATCAGCACATCCACTTAGTAAATATCGATCACCAGAATCTAGCGAAAGTGAATTCACCGCAGCGTTGGAATGGCAATTAATTGGAAACACATTGATGCCTGCTCTTTGACGTAGCCCGGAATAAAAGAGCTCTACAAGACTAGTTGAAAACTCTAACGGGCGAATGTTTCCAATCTTGGCATCCCAGAGAAGCGAATCCATCTCCTGACATCCTTAGCACCGCTACAATTTCAAACTGCACTATTTCCTTCTTCTGTACAGTCGTTATCTTTTTCATTTACAATGATGCGCTTAACAAAATGACTCCTAAAATTATCGCGGCAAAAAATTCGCGAATGCGGCTCTTTGTGTGAGATTTGTCGATGTTCAATAATTTTTTCAATCGTTACTAAACTTTATAAGGCCAGCTATGTTGGATATCAACGCGTTTCTTGTAGAAAAGGGAGGATCCCCTGATAAGATTAAGGCTTCTCAAAAGAAGAGAGGTGCTTCTGTCGAACTTGTGGATGAAATTATTGCCGACTACAAGTCTTGGACAAAAATTAGATTTGAGTTGGACTCATTGAACAAAAAGCAAAATGCCATTCAAAAGGAGATTGGTTTGAAGTTTAAGGCCAAGGAAGATGCCAAGGACTTGTTGGCTCAAAAGGACACTCTTGCTGCTGAAAAGAAACTGTTGGTTGAGAAGGAAGAGCAAGCTGACAAGGATTTGCGTTTCAAGGTAAACCAGATTGGTAATATCGTTCACGAATCCGTCGTTGACTCTTTGGACGAAGACAACAATGAGTTGGTTAGAACCTGGAAGCCAGAATCTTACGCCGAGGTTACTCAGGTTGCTGCTGCAACCAACAAGCCAGCCGCTCTTTCTCATCACGAAATTTTGTTGAGATTAGACGGTTACGACCCAGAGAGAGGTGTCAGAATCGTCGGCCACCGTGGTTACTTCCTTAGAAACTATGGTGTGTTCTTGAACCAGGCATTGATTAACTATGGTTTGAGTTTCCTTGCCAAGAACGGTTACACCCCATTGCAAGCTCCTGTCATGATGAATAAGGAAGTTATGGCTAAGACCGCCCAGTTATCTCAATTCGACGAAGAATTGTATAAAGTGATCGACGGTGAAGATGAAAAATACTTGATTGCTACTTCCGAACAGCCAATTTCCGCTTACCACGCTGGTGAATGGTTTGAGTCTCCTCAAGATCAATTGCCTCTCAGATACGCTGGTTACTCCTCTTGTTTCAGAAGAGAAGCTGGTTCTCACGGTAAGGACGCTTGGGGTATTTTCAGAGTCCATGCTTTCGAAAAGATTGAACAATTCGTTTTGGCTGAGCCTGAGAAGTCGTGGGAAGAATTTGACAGAATGATCGGTTTATCCGAGGAATTCTACAAGTCTTTGGGCTTGCCATACAGAGTCGTTGGCATTGTTTCCGGTGAATTGAACAACGCTGCCGCCAAGAAGTACGATTTGGAGGCTTGGTTCCCATACCAGAAGGAGTACAAGGAGTTGGTTTCTTGTTCTAACTGTACCGACTATCAATCCAGAAACTTGGAGATCAGATGCGGTATAAAGCAACAAAACCAACAGACTAAGAATTACGTCCATTGCTTGAACTCTACTTTATCTGCTACTCAAAGAGCCTTGTGTTGTATTTTGGAGAACTACCAAACCGAGGACGGATTAGTCATTCCAGAAGTTTTGAGAAAATACATTCCAGGTGAGCCAGAGTTTATTCCTTTCGTGAAGGAATTGCCAAAGAACTCTACTTCTGCCAAGAAGAACAAGAAATAGGGTCATTTAAATAGTGAATAATATATTGGTCAATAAAAAATTTAGTGTCGATGCTAGAATAGAGTAAGTATCATATTTTGATGGTGGAAATATAACGATGAGGCTTCTATATTTGGGCAGATTTGAGTAATTTATTAGGTTCTAACTATTTGTCAATAGTTTTATTTGCTGCTCGTTATCTAATTCTGCCACGAGAACGGTGATTTGAGTCTGCCCTGAAACACTCATAAACCACCCAATTGAATTAATTTATCAAATGCACTCATCAATAATTACAACTTGACCACTAACAAACGTCGTAAATCATGTCATGTGCATTCGTATCAAACACTCGTATTTTACAGAGTCCACCTAATTTTCTTTGTTATTCTATTATTACGTGTCATGCAATAAGTGTAAGGATGCAGTTTTTAGCACCGCAGGCTGCAATTCTAGCTAAAGAAAATTGGGCCATCAAATTAAGCTACCTTATCTACTCGTTGATAATTAATATCTGTCTCATCTTTTCTTGTAGAGCGCTTCAATCAAAAACACAGTTGTCTTAACGAATTACATTGATTGCTAAGATTTTGTAGTTTTAATTGGACATGTATCATCGATTAAGTGACCCAAAAGTTCTGGTAGTTCTAAGATAGACTTCATCTAATATTGGAACAGAATGTCATTTGTGGAAATTTCAATTATTCGTAATTTCCCGAGTGATATATCCTTTCAAATTTAATTGCAAGTTTTTATAACCCGAGAAGGTTCGAAATCTCTTCTACTTGTTGAAGTCAATGAGCTAATATCATATAAATAACTACTCACTGTAGTTAAGCATCTTAGGTATAAAAAAATATAATGCGCATACCTGCGACAATAAACAGAAATTGTTCGTTGTGATGTAGGTGTTTCACATTGCTACGACCTATTAGGGTTGAATCGGCTTTATCCGAGGATGTGAAAACATGTGAATTGCCTGCCCGTCTATTAATTTGTATCTAAAGCAAAACCTTGACTCTTACCTGGTATTAAGTTGAATGTTTCATCATTTTTTCCATCAGTTATCATTAACTTATTCGGGAATTTTCTCTGCGACCTATTGCATGAAAAAAAAACAATCCCCCATCTTGCACGGCGACAGCCGTAAGCAACGTGGCTGAGTAGGATTAGAAGACTCAAAGAATTTATAGGGTTCGAAACGTTGATTAGGGTTTACAGCGAGATAGGTACCACTATAACAATAGCCAATGTATCATAACATATGCCCTTCTTGATTTACGCTGCCTATTTAAAACCAATTCCATGATGCGCAGTTTGGCCGATCGGGGATCAAGTCAATCATAAAATATTTCAATCGTTAACTTCAAAGATATCTACAGATGGCAATGGGCAAACACCCTCAATGATATATAAATCACAATGTCTATTCTCGTATACTCTTAAGTAATGTTTAATTAACACATGGCATCAGCACAGCCCTCTGCGCAACAACAACAGAGGATGGCAGCACAACATCCACAGAAAGATGAACAACATCCTCCACCTTGCTTTGGTGGGGCCTGTTGGACGTACACTGGTTGTTGTTGTTGATAGTAACCCTGTTGTGGAGGGCCTTGTTGATAGTAGCCACCTTGTGGTGGAGGAGGTCCTTGCTGGTAATAAGACTATAGGTATTGGTTAGTAAAATTTCGAACTCATCACTTCAGATCACTTACCATTTAATTCAAGTTTGGAGTACAATCAATTTTTTTTAGACGGTTTTGATCCTGTCAAATATATAAGCGCTATGATCACGTGATATACACTATATTTAGATGTAGCACAGCCTGCGTCATGACGCCGAAAGAGGCAAGAGAAGTCCAATAAAAAGTGTATGCAGGTTCACATGAATCGGGTCACAAGACAGACAATAGGTGTCTACGAGATGATACCAATAACTCTGTTCAAGGCTATGGCTCTTCACCAGAATTGCTACTAAATTTAAAACTGAATTTTTCTTAATTTCTCTTGAGTTAATGCTAAGATAGTTGAGCTACCGTATTTTTCTTGGATAAGTGCTCTTTTTTTTATTTCCTTACCCCCACATAATTTATACATGTTTCTACAAACGTTTGAACCTTCTATTCCCTCGGAATGTATTCTGAATATCAATAAAAAAGATCCGAATGTCAAATTCGAATCACATCTAAAATGTTCGATCATCTAGCTGCCGTTCAAGATTCGGTCTATACTAGCAAGAACTAAATATCATTATGCTCCTCTTGGGGTTGTTCTTTGAAGAAATAGTCCCAACGATTTTCCCGGAAATCTTTAATTGCTTGACGATAAGTCTCTATTTTGTTCTCGATGACATCTGTTCCCGGCATGGTTGAAGCATCGTTGAATTCTGCGAATTTAGCAAATGCTCGGTGAAACCATTCAATCACTTTGGAGTATGGAGCGACAGTTTCCAACATATTTCGACAGCTCAAAAATTCTTTGGAAAACACTCTTAAGTCCAATTTTTCAGTTTTGATCACATAAAGTAACGAATCAACCATACTGGCAACTTCATAGAACGTCTGTATAGAGAAAGAATAAAATCCCGCCAAGTGGAGTTCTGTAGTAACTTCAATACATTTGAGTGCGGAGATTTTTAACTTCTCCAAGAGATCTTTATCTGGTGAAGGAACCAAAAATGACGGTTGACATAAAGTAACATATAAGAAGTTGTACTTCTGAGAAATACGCCAGCGCATGATCTGCTCTTTCACATGTTGAGCTTCCCTTGACTTGTTGGGGTTTGCATTGGGCCCGTAATAGATATCGAAGATTACTGCCGTTTCATTATTCCAGTTTTCAATAGCATCTTTCAATGTATCAATCGTTTGGCGGCAACTTTCTTCACTGGTGACAAATTTTCTAGCACTTAATGAATGTAATTTACGCTTAACATCGGCATAAACCGTACACCAATTAGTGAGGTAAATCCAAGAAGGGTCTTCGTTGGGAACGTCCTCAGCCCGAGGGAATGGCAACTGAATGTCATCTGGGTTTATTCCGAAAGGTCTTCCCAAAGAGTTACCACTAAAACAGTCTATTATGTAGATGTTCCAGAAAATACGTGTCCGCATAGCAATTTGCTCCTTAGTCATTTCCTTGGCTTGCGAAGAAGTTAAAACCCGATTGAGCCCCAAATAGTAGACGTCTTGTACAGCTCGACCGAAAGTGTTCCATGGTTTGGATTTTGTTGTGATCAGGGCGTAGGTAACTAAAAGAATTTGTCTTCTTATATTAACCACAGAACTTTCAGATAAGTCGTTACATGAAGTTACAGCTTTCCACTGAAAGTACTGGAGTATACTATCATCATTTTTGAATTTATTGCTCCTCACTGAAAGCTTATAGCCAATCAGAAAAATAAAGTACAACTCAAAAAGATGTGGAAATGAATCAATGTCATGCATATCAAGGGAGTCCACAAAACTTCTGTCGATACAAATAACCAAGTCACGACCGACCCAGAAAAATTGATTCAATATCGTGGTAAGAAAGCTTGGTAGAAATGATCTGGGCAGGTAATCGGGCTTTTGGTTGGAAGTATCGAATCTGAAAGATGAAATGATCATATTGTCGTCTGGAATTGGAGTTCCATTTTCAGAATTTGGTCCCGTGAAGGCACCTTTTCCTGACTTACTTACTTTAAAATATCCTTCCTCGTGGCCATTTGAATTGGAGCTATCATGGCTACCATTTGACTCAGTGGCTGTGCCATTAGAGTTCCCATTCCCATTTGAAATGGGCTTCTCAGATTTGCTTCTCTTTTTCCTTGGTAAGTAAACACAATCATATTTAAGTTTGCTACAATTGTAACAGGATGGATGTCTTCTGTCACACTTTTTCTTCAATTTTCGACATCTGGTACAACTGTTTTCGTGACGGTTCTCCGAGTCAGTCTCGGTTTTCTCTTGTCGTATCCTAAACTTCAGTACGAGTCCTAATTGAGACATCGCCAGACCATTTGAAGAAGGAATCATGGAATGCTGTGGGATTGGATTATTATGGTAATGATTAATGTTGGGTCTATGTGAGTATGCCTCCATGGGGGCATTATGATGCATTGGTTGTGGTTGTTCAGCGGATGTATTAATTAGGCCAGATACTGGAACTGATCCAGTTATGCCGGGATTTGAAGTGTCAATGAAGCCATTAGAGATTGATGGATCATTTTTAACTAAAATCAGTGGAAGTGGGGTAGATTGATTTAGATTCCGGAAAGAAGCTGGGGATGATGTATTAGAATCGTCACTTAAAATATTAGATATCGACAATCTGTCTTTAATATCCTTATTGCTGCCGCACATTTGCAATATTAATGAAATAATATCACTGGGGCTTAAGATGGATTTTCGGGTGTTCAGTCCCTCTTAGAATTTGGAATATCTTCTTTATAGTAACTAACTCTTGACAGAAGAAAAAATATCGAAAATCTGGATAATAGTTTATTAAAGGGGAAAAAAAAAACCTAGGTGAGAAAATCGGTACAAGTTTCTAGATAATTTTTAAAAAAAGACGTTAGAAGCAGCATGATGAACATTAGTAAAGTATCGAAAAAAGTAATGAAGAACGGGGCAGTAAATGAAAGATACGACCACTTATGAAGATATATACCATTTAAATCAAAAAAAATTATGAGATAACCCATTCTATTAAGGATATTTCAATACTAGCAATGATTTTGCCAAATATCCGAATCCGAAAGTATTTCTGACTGGCGCCGGCATTCATAATACTGAACCAATTTTTAATGCCGAAATTTGTTTGTTCTGGCGAGAAAAGTAATTAACAAAAAATAAATTGAAGTTTCGAAATGGGCGTTACAAAATTGCCCGAACAATCGAGATAGCCGTGGAAAATAAGCTCTATATAGCAGTTAATGCAGAATTGCGTGGAGGTTTTGACGATAAATAGTGTCGGACTCTCGGCTCAAAATACAGAAAATGCCTCGATTTGTAGCCTTACTACTCCCATAGCAGCAATCGATAGCGGAGTCTTGTTCAAGTTTATGAGACCGTTATTCATCTCGCATCGATTCATTAAATTTATAACGCACTTGCTCCTATCTGCTCGCGAACGCATACACTCCTATCTAAAGTTTATTCATTTGCCTTGAATTCTTTGTTTTAAGTTTAGCGATTCCTAGAACATATTGAAATCCACTCAACCTTGCGGCTCTGATACTTTATAGTAGACCTATCATATGATTTTCTATTCAATCCCGGCTCCTTAACGCATTATTCACAATTACCGCAATTGTAATAGGACATTCTCGTTTGCTGCGGAACTAATTGAATTGAGAAGTCTTATTTGCCTGCATGCAGAAAGTTCCCCCAGAGGGCGGTGTCTTCTGCAGTGTGTAAAAACGCTCATAACATTTACCTTCTTACTCTAAATTTTATAATGCCCGACGAAGCTCCGGTTATAAGGCTGATTACCTGCAAGACCCCTAATCGTGCGGTACTAGGTAATAAGATAGAAATTACCTGCCAATGTATACCGAAGTGAACTATTCCCGTTAGAAATTCTGGATTATTGACTACGTCATATCACGTAATATGTCAACATTTGTTTTGCCAATAAATATGTCTGTTTGTGTGGTAACCCCCACGCAAAGTGTTTTGATGCGCCGAACGATTGGATAATATTTTTTAATTACTGCACCACCCTGTACTGAGGTTGGATTTCTACAATCGGAAACACTACGAATTAGTCCGGGCCCACGCCGCAAAGAGAGGAATCCCCGGTTTAATAATATTTTATTTTCCTTGTGTCTGGTATATCTTTGACGAGGCTTACTTCATAGAGCTCAACAAATACGGTAACAAAAAATAAGAATTTTGATATATTTTAGTTTTTGACGTTTTTCTACATGTTAATATGAGTTGCTTATGTTAATACTTACTCTGGGTCCCTGGAATGAAAGATCGAAAGATTATTAAATTTTAAATTGATGAGGGTACGGCTCTGCGATGGAAAAGGCGATGTTACATAAATTTCCATCTCCTGGGCATTCACTAACGTAACATCTGATATATGCACAACTTACTGACTTAAAAATATTTTAGCAAACGCCTAAATACTCGGCAACAGGCCAAGAATCGGCAAGTGCTCTTAATAAGATTTGCTGAATCAGGGGTTTGATAAATCTCGAACGTACTTTATTTGATTATTTGTCTTTGGTGTACCGATGTGCAGTAAGGTAGTATTAGATTATTATGCCTGATAAACCGTCGTAAATGCAACAGAAAGGTTCTTCTTTAACGCACCCTTGTTTCATAATAGTAATAATTTACCACTATTTCCGTATATATTTTAGTGTCCGCTGTGATTTTGTTGCACGGAACTACCTGCTGTCCCGCGTCTGCCTGCAGTCTTCGAAGGCCCCACGGAGTCTGTCCCTCGCGCAGTGTAGACATATTGACAGTAGCAAAAAAATCATTTATCTGCAGGAATTAGGGCCTCATCGAAGCTAAGCATTTGCATCAGGAATCAAGTTAGAGCAAAGAAGTCCTTATGTCTGGATCAAAAGAGGAATCGACAGGCTCTTTTCATACCAATGCATCAGGTGGGTTTAGTTTAGCAGATTTACCAACTCATTTACCCAACGAATCTATCATTGTAGAATCCAAATCGCCAGTGAAAAGTGCTGCTACACCCGAACCAGTTCCTGAATCTATCAGACAGAAAGCCGAAGAAGATATAATCCCACAATCTCAGATCTCTTCATTAGACTCTGAAGAGAAGAAGAAGAAAATTTTTATACAAAATACCAATATTTCCTTGGATACTGAGGAAGATATCCAAAAATGGATCGCAGAGAGACGAAAGAATTGGCCGACTCGTAAAAATGTCGAGGCAAAGCAGGAAGCAAAAAAATTGGATGCATCCCAGGTTAAGAAGAGAGGAATAGATGATGAGACAACCGTAAGCAAGAAACAAAAGCGTATTTGCAACTTTTTTGCACAACACGGACGGTGTAAATTTGGAAATAAATGTAAAAATGTTCATGAGGAAGAGAATAATAGCACAAATGACAAAGCAAATTCTCCAATTGATGCTATCAAGAAAGCTACGAAAAATTCCAACGGTAGTCTGGTAGTAAGAACAATAAACGGGGTAAAAGTTAATATTCCTCAGCGATTTCACAGTGAGTTTTACGGAAACGCACATGCATCTCTCTCTAACATGTTGTTGCATAAGGAAAATACCGATGGAGAAGGAGCCAAAATCTTGGATTTCATCCGTTACTTGGATTCACAAGGGTTAATAGATCACGAAATTACGTTTAAATAGCATAATAGCATACCATATATTTAGAATGGATTTATTGAGTATGTAGAAAGTATACTAGTTTGTAATATTTATAAGCGGTATCTTAATAACCTGGTAGAATTTTGTCGATAAAGTGTTTGTGTCGGAATATCTCTATATTTTGTTTAGTGATCAGCTTCAGGCAATTTTTTTGTGGCTTCTAACATGATCGAACATTGTTTAGCTATTTCAGCAAGTTTGCTTATAACAATCTCATTACCCTGACCAAACCCATAGATGGAGTATTTGAGACCCACGTCTTTACAGAAATCAATCACCAAAGGCTGAACTCTTCTGAAATTATGACGGGGTAAACGGGGGAATAAATGGTGGATAGCTTGGAATTGTAAGCCCCCGTGGAAGAAGTCAAGCCACTCAGGACAGTCTACGTCCATAGTCGTACGTATTTGTCTCAGTACAAAACTTTCGGAAAGGCCCAAATCTGCTGTTGACATTGCAAAATGACTGAGGGTAATCTGAACATGGACTATCATGGTTGTAATATGACTTATCATAACAAAGGAAAATCTGTCCCAATTATTGTCGATAGATTTATATACCATCAAGTAAAAAAACCAGTAGAAGAAAAATGAAAGTCCAACAATTTCAAAATAACGGAACCATGCCGCTTTGCCCTTTCTTGGGCCCAAACCCAAAAGTAAATGTTCCCAAGAAAGACGGTATAAGTTAAAGCGTCCAAAGCAAAGAATCGGATAGTACAAATAATTTTGTAAAGGAATGGTCTTCTTGGCAAATGCATCAAACCACAAATACTTCGAGTAGTACGTGGAATACACGTCTCCAAAGAGACGACTGGAAACAGCAAAGAATGGCAAATGCTGAATATCCGGATCATGAACTGGGTCATTTGTGACAAGATGATGAACATTGTGGTTTCTTTTCCACCATCCCAAACTTAAACCACCAAACCAGTCTGCTATAACCATACCAAAGATATTATCGATTTCATAATTATGGGTTAAAGATACATGGCCAGCATCATGAGCTATAAAAGTCATTTGCTGCCAACCCATACCGATGAAGAATGCAGAAAGGGCAAGTTGATTGAGCTTGAAAAACAGAAAGCCGTAGAGAAATAATGATCCAATTTTGACAAGTTCTCGTACGTAATTCCAATAATCACACTGATAAAGCCCATTAGCGATGAGCACATCGTGTAACTCCACATATTTTTGTCTTAAAGTCTCTTGGGTTTCGTAGTCAAGACTCGGGATTGATTCTAATATTTTCTGTGAGAGCTCATTATCATAGTTCACCGGTAACATCAGCGGATCGACTATTGCCAGTCGATCTACGACAGGAAAGACCACTTTCTTCATATCGCGGCTTACTATTACCGTAGGATCGACAACAGGTTTCACTTTACCATCAGGATAACCGAATCCAGAACTTTTAACTGGTTTCTCTAATGTCTTCTGCTCAAGATCTTTTTGCGCTAAAATCGACACCTTCTTACTTTTGTAATTACCACCTTGAATCGGTGGGAGCATGTTTTTCCAAGGCCTCTCTACGTGGCCTATTTTCCACTTTCGGAAGGTTCTTATTACCTCTGTACTATGATAAGCATTCATCTCATCTGTAGCTTCACGTCCGATCATATGCATCACAGCTGTGTCGCCACCGGGATGCTTTTCGATCCAAGAGGTAAGATCAAGTGCCAAATCTTCGTATATAACCACGGCTCTGCCTTTGCTGATGAGATCCACCACATCTTCGGGTGATAAAAACTTCAGAACAGTCATCTTACTCACAAGCTGCACTGGTGGAGCACTAGTAGTTGTACGTGTGCCCATTATGTATACCTCTGTGATGAAATGGGCGCAGTTTAGTAGTGGGGCCACGCGGAACGATTTTTGTGGAGGAGTGAAAAATTGGCGTTTCTATCTGCATCGAAATATGCAGCATCCCGGAAAAATCTCACTCCCGATTAGGCTGATTTATAGATGTGGTGTGATAGGCTATACGAGGAAATACAAGAATCTTTTAAGTTGTCTATTTGTTCAAAAGATACCGGGGCCTGATTTTAGTCGCTTTTGATATCTAGTCTGAAAAAAAAGTTGATCTTTCATACTACATTAATTTTACATTTCTTTATTATCATATACCCTTTTATTTATCATTTTCACCAACAAATGTAAGGGCTTCATCCTTATCAATTTGAGAAACAACACTTACCTTATTATTGTATGCTACTCCGTAGAATTGATCGGCAACTTGCAACATTTCAGGCCGGAAGGTTGTGCAGATAAATTGAGCGTTTCTGGCTAATGATGATATCACGTTTGCAACCGCCCCTCGATACTGAGTATCCAAGTTAGCATCAACTTCATCGAACAAATAGAATGGAGCAGGATCACAGCTTTGAATCGCCAAGATAAGTGCAATAGCACATAAGGACTTTTGCCCTCCTGACAATTGTTCAATCCGTTGTTGCTCGTCATCAGTGGAATTGAAAGAAACAGATATTGCGACTCCATCATAATTATCTAAGGTTTCACTTTGAGTAGCCTGATCACTTCCTTTCTTCAGAAGAATCAATTTACCGACACCATTGGGCACTAACTTATGGAATATCTTTTCGAAACTGGCACTAATTTGCGAGAAGCTCTTTTTGATTGCCTCATCTTTTTGTTCCTGAAGACTATAAATTAACTCTTCAATAGAATCCTTTGAAACTTCAAGCTCTTTCCTTCTCTCAACTAAATCATCTCTCTGTTTGGTGAAAATGTTGTATTGCTCAATTGCTTTTTTGTTTATGTGTGAGTATTTGACTAAATCCTCATTAACAGAGTTTAAATTTTTGAGTAAATCGTCTGAAGTGAAGTCCTGGTATGTTTCTTGCTTGTATGCTTCCTCAGGTAACACACCTAATTCACGAATTCGTTTGAGAATCTCGTCATGTCTATTATTTAGAATAGCTTTCTTGTTTAAAGACTTCTCACTAGACTCAGAAAATTTGGAAAGCTTTTTAACCAACACAGTTCTTTGCTTTTTCGCTTTTTTAAACTGATCACCGTTTTGGTCAATACTTTTTTGAATAGAATCAATCTTACTACCGAGCAAATCTATTGTTTTGCTTAAACTCTCATTCTCCTTTTCTAGAGACTTGACTTCATTAGCTAAGGACGAGTCGTGATCGCTGGCAACACTTGTCTTAAGATTGATCATGTCTTCATTTAAGTTCGATAAGTATGGTTCATAGTTATCTTTCAATTCGCACTCCAATTTCATGGACTCTGCTTCAAGCTCTGTCAATACCACAGAGTTTTCGTTTAACTTCTCCTCTGCCGAAGAAATTTCGATTTGAAGTTTTTGAAGTTCTTCGAGCTCTTGATCACTCAATGTCATCTCCGAATTCATTTCCCTCTTTAAGTCTGATATCTTCTTATTCAATGTCTCCACCACAGCGGACAAATTGACTTCCTCCAAATTCAATACTTCAATTTCACTCAAAAGTGTAAACTTAGCTTCATTAAGTGTGGCTAGTTCAGTTTTGATTGGTTCTTTACTACCGGAAATTTTATTTTGTCTCTTGATCATGGCCTGCAAAGAATTATTGAGCTCATTTAATTTGGGGCCAATGCTTTCAATTTCAGCACTTATCTCTTTAGTAGCCACCTCGTTTTCTTGTAATTCTTGAACCATCTTTTTCTGAAGCTTCAAAGCATCAATCTTTGATTTACGGTAATCATGGAATCCACCTGATAATGTTCCTCTGTCGTCTACCTTATCTCCATCAAGTGTTATGCAATTGACGGAGTATTTCTTGGCTATTTCACTGCCCTTTTCCAAATCGACTGTCAATACATAGCTTCCAAATATGTGCTGTAAAGCAGGAAGAACCGTGAGATCATTGGTCTTTATCTTCTTCATCAAAGGCATGCATTCCTCAACTGACGAATCTGGATACTTGTACTCTTTGGTCCTGATTCTATTCAAGGGAATGAAAGAAACCCTTCCGGACTTGGTTCTCACAAGCTCTTCCATTATGAGTGATGCAGTGGAATCGTCTTTAACAACGATATGGAATAGCGAGTTACCGGCGACAACTTCTGCAGCAGTTTTGTACTTGTCATTGACTGCGAACAAATCACCAACAGGGCCGTAAACAGATTTCTCCAATCCCAACAGCTTTGCAATTTTTGAGACGGCTAGGAAACCATGTGCAAGATTCCTATCCATTGTTTCACGTACAGTCTGCTTGGCATAGTTTAAACTGTTGATCGTTGAGTCGTGTGCACTTTTTAAACGTATTTCATCTCTCCAAAGTTGCTTTCGTCTGTCAGTCAAGGCAGTTATATCTTTCTTTAATTTATTAACCGACTCCTGAGCTTTAGTGAGCTCAACTTCAATTTCTGTGCTGACTAGTGTTTCATTCAATTCTTCTATCTTGGATTCAATTTCAGAGAGACTTTGTTCTTTCTTCGCTTGAACATCTCTTATTTTGGTTAATTCATCGTTTTTGGCGATGAAGTCCGTAGAATACTTTTTGATGTCAGTTTCAAGCCATTGGTTCCTCTCTTCTTTAGTCTTGAATTTCAGAAATCTATTCTGTCTCAGATATAAAAATCTCTGTCTACCAATCAAAGCTTCAAGCTCTCCGGTCAACACAGTTTCTTCAATTTTAAATTTTTGAAGCTTGGGCTTCTTCTTCAGCAAAGATTCACGTGCATTGGATATAAGCTTTGTGTAATGATCAATATTGGCTTTCAATTCCCTTTCCAGCTCTTTGAGATCGGCTTCAGTCTGACCCAATTGTTCCATCTCGACTCGCTTTTTGCTCAACTTATCAAAACTATAATTGTAGTCAACATCAGCCTGAGCTTTCTCAATCTGCGCCAAATCGAGAGATCTTTTAAGTTCCAAACTTTCTGTTTTGAGATTTTGAATGTGTTTATCTTTTGCATCTAAATCCTCCAAATCTTTACGCAGTTGAGCAAGTACATCTGAATATTCCACATTTATGTTCTCAACCTGTGTGTTGATTTCGTCCAATTCACGATCAAAAATATTAAACTCATAGATTTTTTTAGACTTTTCCAAAACTTGATATTCTTTCAAGTCATTGGACTCTATTTGCAAGTCCAGGAGTCTTTCTTCAATAGATTTTAAAGCCTCGTCTATTCTCTGATTCTTGAAATTGGCGGCTTCCATTTCTTTGCTTGATTCTTTGAGCTTAGCTTCAAAAACTCTAGCACCGCTAACTTCTTTGAGCAATGATAATCTTTCGGTATCTTTGGAATTGGTCAAATTTGTAATTTTTCCTTGAGGCACGATATAATAAGGGTTGGATCTGGAAAATCCCGCCAGTTCCAATAAGTTCATAATATCAGATCTACTTGCAGACTTGCCATCTAACGAATAGTCATCTTTCTTTAAACCAATAGTTCTTCTGACAGAGACCTCATCTTTTGCAAGGGGAAACCTCCTGTCAGTGTTATCGAAGATTATTTCCACATATGCTGACAAAACGGATCCAGATCCCTCGTGTATAAGTCCCTGTCTTTCCTCCCTAGTCATATGAGTATAGGCATCAGAGAGAACGAATCTGATGGCGGCGAAGAAGTTTGATTTTCCAGAACCGTTACGACCGACGACAACATTGTGATGTGGTGACAATCCATCCACAACGGTGGTATTTTTGTAGGTCTTAAACCCCTGGATGCTGATCCTTCTGATATACATTGACGCGTCTAAAGTGTAAACAGAGGTGTGTAAATAAATAATGCGTGAAGCGATCCAAGTGATGATATACTGATGTGCAGGACAATATTATGGATGCTGCTTATAGGATGAATCTACAATGAACGATAAGCTTTTGTGTAGAGAACAACCTATTTGGTTCAAATTTATCATAAATTTCAAGACGTGACTTTTAAAACAACTTTAGGTTAAAATTTGGTAAAAGATTTTCAATTACTTTAATTATAAATTATTTTCCTCTCTTTTCAATCACGATTGAAATGTAAAGTCTTTAAGATGTAATTATGAACACTTTTGAATGCTAAAACGATCTTACTCAAACAACAATTCGTTACTCCAAGGTTCATCTCGTGTGTCATACTTGGAAGGAGGAAGATCAAACGGTATTTCAACAGAAATTTGCTCCGAATTCAGTTTATATTGTTGCGGTACTAAAGTTGACTTACATGGTATCAAAACGCCAAGTTCATAGCTGGCAATTTTGTACTTGCCGTCGTTCATTGGATAGCCCCAAGCCTGCTTGGAGAGATTATGACTGCACATCAAGACCCAGTCAAGTGACTTCCAGTCTGAACTGGCACATATATATGTTTTAGTATGTGGTGGTGCTGTTTGTCGACTGGCAGACTTCCATTTGCAGAGATAAGGTTTGATATTTTGAAGATATTGGTTATTTGTGGGTTCAGTCAGTCGTTTGAAATGTATGGCTTGACCTCCTGACCACCCAAATGTAGTCTCTCCTATGTTTGTAGTAGTGGGGTATACTATATGAGGCTCATAATTGAATTTGGTTTGATGACTCTTACACAGATCCACTCCTGGTTCCAACGGTTGAAATCCTGGGACTTTTTTGTTTACAGACGTACTATTTTTCAATTCAACGAAAGAGTCACTTTGAAATATTGATGGACAAAGTACATGCAGAAAGATCGAAGCAGTTGTTTTATTGGCACTTCGATATGGCGACGCAATTGAAGATACTTGAGCCAAAATATTTCTTTTGTTGGAGTTCTGACCAATTAAGAGATCATTTCGACTTAAAATCTGCCTTAACTTTAAACAACCGTAAGTTTCGCTTGAATGATTATTCTTATCACTATATTTTCCTGGTGCTGAAGCGAGCAATTCGACGTCGATGGGACTGAAATTGTAATCTTGCATAATCCTTAGAAGTCTGTTGAGTTGAGGAAGTTTATAACAACGAAGATAGGCCAAAAGATCATTTTTGAACGTTAAACCTTGCCCTTGTGTTTCTCCTTTGTATAGCCTACCGGATCTCCAGCACATTTGAGTCAAACCTCCAAAGTCTAGCATCGTTAAGTTTGCAGTCATTATCACCAATTCAAGAGAATCATCACTGAAGAAATTGACCATCATTTTAGAGTGATGAGTTCCAAATCTATCTGGTATTGGAGCCACCAAAGATTTTACTTGAAATCTTTTAATGAATTTCTCATCTATGGGCTCTATTCTATCTTGCAAGAGATTGGTCCCACTAATGAAAGTAACTTTCGGCTTTGCTTGTGGATGAATGTGATGAAGGAAGAAATCAGCTTGAATGCTGAAGTTGAATTGAAATGTTTCAATTAAATCTTTATGTTGAATCAAGTTTTCCAAAGATACACCATCAGTCTTTCCCGTTGCTGGTGTTTGTATGAGCTTGATGGCCAGTGTATTTCGTAAAGGTGTTGAATAATTCCCAGTAGGCTCTGCAACTGGTATCTTTTGAAAAGGATCGGAGTTCCTTTGATTTACCTTTGAACAATTCACATCGTCAAGATCCGAGGTCAGATCGAAAGAATTGACTACTACAACATCTATTTCCAGGGCCGAATCATTCAAATCGGTTGGTTGACGCAGTAAAACTGGCAGTGACAGCACCAATTCCGGATCACAAGTTGTCTCTTTCAGAAAAGATGTTACCACAGGCTCACTTTGCCCTTTAGAATGCCGCTTCAGCCACTTCATGGCCGCAGCAAGCGACGCAGCCGATCTCTTCATCTTGTGAGAGGACTAGAAATTTTCAAACTATTCTATGTAAATTTTATAGATGGTGATTTATAGCGAGATAAGAAGATTGGTTTTATCAAAAAAAAAGTGTACTTACAAGGTAATACTAATGAGATGTATGTACAAAATAACAACATAATATCATATTCACACCCCAGAGCCGCCAAGCATAGTTCGCTCACGTGTATCCCTCACTATTAAAATGGCTGTGGGGCAGTTTTATATCACAATTATATGCACACATGCTGCGGCCAGTTTACATAAGTTTCGATCTCAATTTGAGTTTCAATTGAGCGAATATGGTGGATTTTGACTTCCAGAATGGAGAGATTGTTCTGTCTCCTACGGTCATTGTTAGCGGACATCTGCTGGCAACTGGTCGTGGAGTCATTCAATTCGTCAATAACAGTAATAAAGTGTTCCCACCCCAAGTTTTCGAAGTGAATAATGGCTACTTCAAAGCCATTTTGCACCTTTCTCCGGGTGGAAATGATTTCGAAGTTACAGTCTATGATAAAGTCGGAATTAACGAATTTGGTTTTGCCAATTTTGACAAGCATTCTGAGGCTAAAGATTCTTCGAAAATCTCCTTGGTATATGAAAAGCATGATAATAAAGTTGTTCACCTCTGCTTGATTGTGGGGAAGGATTCCAATGGGACTTATGATATGCCCAAATATCGATTGAATCGTGGGGAAAGACCAAGCATTGATACCGCAGTACGTAAATTAAAGGTTGCTGGACGTTTGATGCAAGCTTTTACCATGAACGATATGAGAAACGCTGGCTTCCACAATAGATCCTTTCAATTTGCAGAGGAGACCACTGATGATCAAGGTATTTTTGGGTACAATGTGAAGTCACCCACACCACACCAAGAAGTCAAAGTCCATGTTCTTCGTTCAGATAAAACCGTCGCACAACTTCGAGACCCCGATTGGGCCCAGCAGAATAAAAATGCCAAAAATCTGGGTGCCCTCTTTGATCATGCTATCAATCTTGTGAAAAATACCCCAGAAATATGGGGTGAGCGGCAGAAAACTGGCTCGGCAGTGCAATGCGCATGCTATTACTTGGATTCAACTTGGGATAAGAAAAATAACCTCATCTTGACTCATGCTGCATTGGGTGGAGGAACTGGAGAGGTCAAAATGGCGATTTTTGGATCACATGGACTTCATCTGTGGCCTGCTACATTCCCAGCAGTGACTCCTTCCTTGTTAGACGCTACACATTTGTCGATTAACGAAGTTGCTAACGATTGTAACGAATGTGGTACCAGCTGGGAGTGTTTGAATATTACCATGGGTGCCTTCATGCACGAAATTGGACACTCTTTGGGTTGTCCTCATCAAGAAAATGGAGTTATGCTTCGAGACTATGTTTGGTGGAATCGAGCATTCATGACAAGAGAAAATGAATGTTTGAGAAGACGTACGAGAGGTGAAACAATCGGGAATGGAGGTCAGTGGGGCGCCAATTGCACTTGGCATATTTGTGATAAGATGCGTTTCTTCTATCATGATTCTTTCACTATGAAACCAGACCTCAACGATCCAACATTCCCTAAATGTATTGCAACGACACTCCAACCTGACAAGCTGTACGATGAAAGTGGTTACAGCTCTTCGCCTTCCTCATTTAGCTTTAAACCAAACGAACTTACAGTTCTGTCGCCCAGTGGATTTTATATGATAGAATTTGTTACCGATTCGTTAGCTCGTGCTAATATAACATACATGCCCAAGTCATTCGGTGGCAACGGTCTTCCAAAGCAATTAACATTCTCCTACCAAGATTTGCTTCAGGAATTTAGAAAACGTCGTCTGGATGGTCGTGAAGATTTTGATATTCGATTTTTATCTCTTCTGGGTGACTTGTACATCAACAAACTTAAAGAGCACTTGCGTTCTCATCACGAAGACACCATACAGGGAGACTTTGGCTTAGGAAGAGGTAATATTCAAGCATTTAAGGGAAACAGGTTGGGACGAGAGAACGGACAGATGATTGTGGCTGGATTCGATTCAAACACTCTTTATAAAATTAGAGTATACCATGGCGGTGCATTAGATGGGGTGGAATTCTTTTATCGTACAGGTGGTTCTTCTCTGTCTTCACCTCCAGTACCGCCTAGAAATTACTTGGGATTTTTGGGGAAAAAGGTGGAAAAGTCTACTGGGTCCGAAGTTAACAGTCTTCTTGGAAATCGTAAACCTTCCTACACAGACTTTGACCTTGCCCCCGGTGAGAAGGTATCTCGATTCATTCTTCGTTCAGGTGCCTGGATTGATGCCATTCAGATTGTGACTACTCTGGGTCGTAAATCACCTATGCTTGGTAATACTGGCGGTGGGGGTGTTCATGTCATGGAAGTTCCCGATAACCGCTTTGAAATGGTGGCTCTTTACGGGTATAAAGGCAACTGGGTAGACGGTATTGGTTTACTTTTTGCTGAGAGGCGATAATCTATTTCTTCATATATACAATTATATTTTTGGATATTGCCATTCACATTGAAAACGGTCTTCATTTTGTAAATGTACAATAAAGCTTCTTTAAATCATTCTTATCACGTCATTAAAATCGCAAATCACATAAAAAGCAACACAACTTATTCTTCAATCACTCTTTCCATGACTTTATCCCTAGCAGAATTGTACTCTATGGGATATTTTTGAACCACACCTATACTTTCTTTTCGGAATAATGCAAATTTTCCAGAATTTACTCCATATTTGAGCCGATCTATCCTAGTTTCAATATCATTAAGATCATTATGAAGACGATCTAATCTACTAGGGCCATTATCCGTCGAACTCAAATAAGTTTCATAAAGTTTTTGAAGTGATTTTAGCCTTTTCAATACTTCTTCAGTTTTATCTGTTAACAATTGATTTTCGTTGTTTAATTTACCACTTAATTTGGCCTGTTGAACCAAACACTTATCAAGTTGATTTGAATCCATAGCCTGAGAAAGCTGACCGGAGAAATATGCTGTATGATGACTCAATGACTGATGATATGGGGTTGATGTTGCCTCTTCATTATCTGATACAACATAGGATGAGTCATTGGACAGTATTGAGCCCGTATCAGACATATTGATTGTGTTTATGTGGGGTTAAATCAATAGTGTAAACTCCTATTGATAATGTTATATGGATTTGTCGTGCAATGTAATGAAGGAAGTCAAAAATTCTTTATTATGATCTCGATAATATACCAGCACGCCAGCAGCTAGTATTTGCTTCGGACAATCAACAATATTGCAAGTAGCCAAATTAATTAAGCAAATAGATTTTAGGATAAATATTGGAAAATTATATTATTTATTAAATATGTTGTTACACAGCAGGATTATTTTTCTTTCTCAAACCTTCTTTGCAGATAACAACTTAGAAAGTCAAGAAAACATCAAATTATGATAATTAAAATTCACTTTGTAGCACTAAAAATCGACAAAAATGTGTATCTTACGATCATTAAGTATCAATAATTAATTTGTTCCTATCCAGTAATTTAGACACTGATTATTGTAAAATAATAACGACTACTAAGCCACAGCCCTCCATTAAATTCTGACACTCAATCATTAAAATCCTACATAAAAGTTCACTGCGAAATCTCAAGACTTTTCCAAAACCAACCTCAAGCCTAGTTAAAGATACGGGCACAATCGGGCTTACCAGGGCATAATGGCGTCATTGATCTCCAATAACGAAGTGCTTGCCCGCTTGAAGCCGTTTGGCATCCTGTTTGAGAAATCACTCGCAGATCTTATCAAAGGAATACGTCATCATTCTAAGATCCTGCCTGAATCTCTCCTGCAATTCTTGGAGGCAGCCATTCAGGAATGTAGAGATGAATTAAGTACTACAGATCTTGAAACAAAAGCTATGGCCATTTTGAAGCTCACGTACTTAGAAATGTACGGATTCGATATGTCCTGGTGTAATTTCCAGATTCTTGAAATTATGTCCTCCTCCAAGTTCCAACAAAAGAGAATTGGATACCTTGCTGCCATTCAACTGTTTAAAAACGAACAAGATCTCCTCATACTTGCCACCAACCAATTTAAAAAGGATCTAAATTCAAATAATCCATTTGAAGTGGGTTTGGCGCTTTCAGGAATAGCCACTATTGTTACACCAAATTTGGCCAAGGACATTAATGATGATGTACTCCTCAAACTCACTCACACAAAACCCTACGTTCGAAAGAAGGCAATTTTGGCCATGTACAAGATCTTTCTTCAATATCCCGATAGTTTGAGAGTTAATTTCCAGCGTGTAGTCCAAATATTGGATGACCTGGATGTCTCAGTAGTCAGTGCTGCCATCAATGTCATCTGTGAAATCTCCAAGAAATCTCCGACAGTTTTCATGAATTATTTGCCCAAATTCTTTACAATTATGGAAGATAGCAAGAATAATTGGCTCATCATACGTATTTTGAAACTCTTTCAATCGTTGCTGAAAGTAGAGCCACGAATGAAAAAGAAGATTCTTCCAACAATTATAAATTTAATGGTATCAACCCAAGCATCTTCATTGATATATGAATGTATCAACTGTATTGTTTCAGGCTCCATGCTCAATCAAGAACTTCTGAAGGATAGAGACATTGCCAGCCTCTGCATAGAACAAATCATGAAATTTTTTGAAACTAGAGATGCCAATTTGAAGTACGTTGGTCTTCTTGCTCTTATCAACATTTTGGAATTGTTCCCCATATTGATTAAAAAGTCTGAGGAAATTGCAAATCTTATCATGAAATGCATTGTTGATCATGATATGATCATCAAAACGAAAGCCTTGGAGATTTCTCACTACATAATAAACGAGGATAATATAACGTCAATGGTCAAATTTATGTTGCAGCAGCTTATTCCCGGCGATGACAATGCTGATGTCCCCGAGAGCTATAAGATAAAAGCTGTTTTTAAAATTTTGGAGGTTGCTTCAGCGGACAATTATGCTAACGTACCAAATTTGAGGTGGTATGTTGCCGTTTTGAAAGATATGATAAATTTGACGTTACTTCCGCTTCCAAATTCCACAACTACCGCTTCAGGTGTATCTGAAGAAGTAGCTGAGCTTTTATCGCTGGCAATTGGGTCCGAATTTAAAACATTAGCCACAAAAATTCCTTCTATGCGCTCAGAGATACTCAGCAAAGTAATTTTTCAATTCGCTCAAGATATTAATGTTCTAGAAAGTTGCCCTATCCTTCTCCGTGACTTTTACTGGATCCTTGGGGAATACATAGATGATCTCAAAGAGTTTCATGAGGAAGAAAACGATTTTAGTGATACTTTACTGCCAATAGACATGGGAAAGAAAGTGCAAATTTTTAACACGTTTGTCAACAAGTATGTGGATCAGGAGTTGCAATTATCAAACATTTCTTCTAGAAAATTCTCAATCTCTGCTGGAATCGTTTCCCTCAAGGCAAATGATCTATTGGCCGTCTTTATTCAGGCATTGGTCAAAATCTTCAGTGGAATAGTTCGTGACTATACCACATTTTATGCACATGAACAGTCCATAAGTCACGAAAGATTTGTGGAGTTGCAATTCAACTTGTGGAAATTGATCCAATACTTGAAATCTTTCGAAAATCATGTACATTACGAAGTACAAGAAAGAGCTGTACTGTGGCTTGAATTTTTGACTCTATGCTTGGAAGCGATGTCGGGTAATGATAAAGATATCAAACGTATGAAAGCTGATGAATTACAGTACTACAAAAATCAAAAGCGCGCCGAACTGACCACTGACGGGACAGAAACTGACGAAGATAGCGGGGACAGTGACGAAAGTGGAAGTGGAAGCGACGAGTATGGTCAAGAAAGTGATAGCGATGATAGCGTTGATGAATCCCGGTCTATATCGGCTAACCCCGACTATGAGCCAGTTGACGAGGAGGGGAACTCTGGATCTCTTGAAGAGCTAACTTCCAATCCTTTCAGCCAACAAGATTCTTTACCTCCATTGTTGACACAAGTGCTTTCATCTTTCTTCACTGTATATCAGCTCAATCCAATTGCAAAGGACGCACAACTTAATATTCCCGTACCAGAACTGTTGGATCTTGAAACACAGATAAACGAGCTTGATGCCATCGAGTTCTCTGAAGACGATGACTCTGAAACAGAATCACTCATCGATTTGCACAATGCTTCTGACACCGAAGATGAGCCTCTCATCCAATTGCATAGCGTGGATGAAGAACAAAAGAGAAAGGAACGCAGGGAAAAACAGAAGGATGATCCGTTCTACATAACATCAGAAGAAAAGACCAAGTCTAAAAGTCGGCTGGCCAAGCTGACTTTTGTAGTCGACCAACCTGGAAGTGGGACAAGTTCAGAGATTGTTTCCATCAGCTCCAAAGCATCCAAAAAGCCTAAGAATAAAATTAAGAAAGAAAAAGTTGTTATTCTTGCCGAAGAACAAGTGCCTTCACAATCTGGTACTCAGCTGCCTGTCAACTTATTACTGAGCTCGATGGATACTACAGTGAAGCCTAAAAAGAAAAATCAGCTTCGTATTGACTCATCTAATCTTGACAATTTTGATTTAAATAGGCCAACGGAGTATGTTCTTGGAAACGAGGATGATTACGAAGTTGACTTAGATGCATTAAGAAAGAAGCTTCTGAGCCAAACTCTGGATCCAAGCAAAAAGAAAAAGAAAAAATCCAAGGACGCCAAGGATGTTAACAAAAAAGTGAAGAAAAGATCCGACAAGGCGGTAACGGCGGAGAAAGATTCATCAAAAATCAAATCTGGTATTGAAACTCTCTCGATGGATCCCAAAGAAATTACATCTGTTCCATCTGCTAATTCGCCAGTTCCATCCACAGATTCAGTTATAGAGGTTAAAAAGTCTACCAAGAAGAAGAAAAAAAGAGCCGTCATTACTTAGATTTTAAACAATACCATGACTCATTTCATACTTTGACAATTTTTTCCAATGTATATTACCACATATCTATTTACCATTCATGGATTCATCAATACACAAATAAAACCATGACACTTTCTGGTATATCTAAAGATTATTTATTTCTTTGTCACCAATGGGGAAACCTCGGTGACGACTTCAACCTCAGAATCTGTATTAATGTCTGACTCTGCATCTGATTCTGTTGACTCCTCTGTTTCAGAAGAGCCCCAAGTCTTAGCGTAGCCTAATTTGGAGTAGGAAGCCTGCATTTTAGCTCTAGTTTCTTCGCATAAGGCTGCCACATCCTCGGCAGTTTCCACACCCACGGTGGAAATAGGTTCCAAAACGTCGAGAACAATTTCACCACAATTGAAAGTTCCAGATGCGGAGTGAAAAACGGTTGAATAATTACCTACAACAACCGGTATGATGGGAACACCGGCATCTTTGGCCAAAAAGAAAGCGCCCTTTTTGAAAGGAAGTAATTCCAATTTATCAGATCCTGATCTAGTACCCTCTGGAAACATGAAAACACCTCTTTTCTCAGATTTTACCTGTTTCAAGGCCTTTTCTAATACTTTACGTGCTGCAGATCCCTTAGCACGGTCAATAAAGAAAGTTCCAGACAAAGCCATGAACCAGCCAAGGAATGGGAAATACTTCAATACCTTTTTGGCGGTAACAGTGTAACCAGGTTGGAATAATTTACCCAACATGAACACATCGACAGCAGATTGATGGTTTGATATGATAATTGCAGGCAATGCATGTAACCTTTCTTCGTTTTTCACAGTAATCTTGAGTCCAAGAAGAGTATTACACGAAAAGTAGAAAGCTTTAGCCACGGTCCATTGGCATAACTCTTTACGACCGATAAGGCGCAATACAATTGACAGAACAACCCCGTAGATCGCACATCCACAGATAAGCGACCCGTAAACGACTGACTTGAGGTAAAACTTAAGCTTTCCCAACACCATTCCAGTGGTTCCCTTCTTGATGAATTGAATATCAAAAAATTGGGCCTAATCTTCGCACCGAAAGGTGGAGAATAATTTTTTGGGTCAACCATTAAAGAATGTGCGTTTAAATATGAGAAATTACGCGTTTCATAAGCTTCAATTATCGGCGATAAGACATGTCACAATTCATTGAGTTGGAAATTTCTATTTGTAGAAGTCAACTCTTTCATGAAATAGTAAATAACCCATTCTCTACGATTTCTTACCACTTCAGTCATCTCATCATCACTTAAGCCCGATTAGAGATATATGTACTGTATATAGTGTAAGACAGATCCCGGCCAATATTGTGCAGGCTCAATTCACCACGAAAAGATCCATTCTAGAGATCCACCTTACAATGGCACCTAGGAAATCATCACGTAAAACACCTTCTGCCCCGCAGCCAGGCTCTAGGTCTACTGCACAGGTATTTCTTCAACCTGAAGAAGAAAAACCAGTACCAAAAGCTCCAGAACCGGTATCCCCAGCAGTAGCTGAAGATGACGACGATCCTAGTAACTACAGCTTTCCGATAAACTATATATTCACCGCTCAGGATTTCTTAAATGATCACCTTGACACGGCAAAGTTCGTCCAACTTATGAGTTTGGGCTATATATGCCAGATTTTGTACCTTAATAACGGGGAATTGTTTTGGCAAAAGTACCAGTTGATCGGTTACAATATCATGGGAGTAGTGGTCTCCATATTTCTTGCTGAATCGTCACAAAAGAAGAATCACGGTATTAATCCGACAAAATACCCATATTTGGCTGCTCTTCCAGAATTTCAGCACCTTTACTCGGTCATTTTGCCTTTGGCTTTAACCATTTTGTTGTACCCTCAAGACTTAATATTAACATTGGCCTTCAACTCATTTGTGGTTGACAATTTACCAATTGCCTTAACATTTGTCTCGGCATTCATGTTTGTTTTCATCTACAACTCCCTGGAAATCGATTTGGCTACCACTAAGCATCTCTTGATCTATGTGTTCATCAAGCAATTCTTAAAATACGTCAACGAGGTACCTGAAGACTATGATGATGAAGCCGATGACGAGAATGATAAAGATTACGTGCAAGTAAGTGAAAATGAAGAGGAGAGTGATTATGAAAGTGAAGATGATGAAGATGAGGAAGAAAGTGACGATGAAGAGAAGTCTCCTATTTCAGAAAGACCCCCTCCAAAGAAGGTGTCTACCTCCAATGCAGAATTGCACCTTATTTCTTTGTTACTCACCAAGGTCTTGGCCACTGACTACCATATTGCTTCCCTTGAGGACCCAGCACTTGCCTTAATTATCTTAAAGGCTTTGTTGGCGTCTGCGATTAGTGCCTCTCTCTTTTTATATCCATTGTATTCCTTCTACAAGAGTCTCGATCCAAAACAAAGCATGGCAAAACTTTTGGCTGCTGGAATTGTCGTCTTCGGCAGTGGTCTCATCGTTATTTTGACAAATTATCAGCTCCTGCGTGTTTTGAAAACTGACCCAATAAGCTGGATTTTCAGCTATATCATTGAGAGCCCAAATCGTCTCAAACTCGTAGGCTTGTGGAGTTCCAACCTCATCGGCTTGATCACTTTTGTCTTTGTTTTTGCAGACAAGGTGAGTCTCAATTTGAGACGCAAAGTTTGGCATCTTGCAATTTTTGCTACATTGTTCCTCACTAACGGGTTAACTAGCGAACCTCAATTGACTCTTATTGCATTAGCTGGATTTTTGTTTTTGATGATTGTGGCTGAAATTTTCAGATATCTGAAGTTCACTATTGTGGGTGAAGTATTGCACTCTCAATTAAGATTATTCCAAGATCAAAAAGACCTCAAAGGACCATTAAACTTGTCTTATATTTACCTTTTGGTGGGTACCAGCATTCCAATATTTATTAATAATGTAGTTTTGGGTCAACATGTTTCCGAATATTCCTACCTTGGGCTTATATTTTTGGGTATTGGTGACACATTCGCATCAATTATTGGTAAAAAGTACGGTAACATCAAGTGGAAAGGTTCAAATAAGACAGTTGTGGGTTCTTTGGCATTCTTGTTCAGCACTTTATTAAGTTTTTACGGAGTCAATGCCTTTTTAGGAGTTGATATTTTCAACTGGGAGGCCACATTTGTTGCATGTCTTTTGGGAACATTTATTGAAGGCACCAGTGATATGAATGATAACCTTCTTATTCCTGGGTTCGGATTTATTTCGCTTTTTGCGTTGAACAAAACATCTATATAGACAATCTAGAGAAATCTATAATAAACAGATCAATTTTAAGAATCTCTTAAACAATTCACTGAATGTACTTCATTTCCAGATTCCAAGATCTGAAAAACTCAATTATAACCTCACCTTTCTTCAATCACGAAATATTTAGCTATGGCTATATAGATCAAGTATGAACAATTATTAGATAATCGATTTTTTGCTACCAAAGTATATGCATGCTTTCAAATATCGGTACAATAGAAAACAATAGTTTCTTATGTACGGAATTGCGAAATTAGTATAAGCATAGAGATAAATCTACCTGGAGATGGGGTAAGTCGTCACGAATTGAAGTTAGTGGAACATGGCTCGGCTTCGCATACCATCTTGATACCCTGCGTCTAAATCTCGATTGAGAACATGAAATTGAACCGTTTGTAAAGATCCGTCATCTCAGCAACGTTTGAATGCATGAAATTTATTGGCTCGGATCATCTTTATTTTTCGACGATCAGGGTAGCAACTTTAGCAATACTTGGCTTTAGTAATATTAATTTTTTTGATAAAGAACATAAACGGGACCTCAGTTAAATAAACCGAGCTAGTTCAAAGAAAATTAAAGTGATAAGCTTATAATAGAGTTGCATCGGTTAGATTTGTATCGGTTTTTTTTTAATTTAAATAACTTGCCCTTATCCCCACAACTTATAGCGATCTCAAGAGTATGGAGAAATATGTACACTTGGAAATTGAATCGATCTGCGATATGTAGCCTACACTCGATGCATATAATTTGCATAGAATTCTGATACAAGGCACCAATAAATTTTTGAATAAAGTATACAATTGTGGTGGTTTATAAGATTTAACTCTGACATTGAATACTTCAACTATTGAAGCTTGCAGCACTAAATTTAGCTCTCATAATGAAACTGCTCAGAATATTATCTTCTCATCTTTAGGCCGGGTACCCATCATAACCCGTATTTATTGATATTATTAGTTATTATTATTATTTTGCATAGAATTTATGCTGCCTACGCCTTACTTAGCAATCTAAAACGAGATTTTTTTCTAGGTATGCCAAAAGTGTCTGTTGTTGGACATTCGATCAAAAGTTCAGTTTTCAATCCATTGGTGGTTTTAAAACAACTTAATAATAAAGGATCTTTAATTGCCCGTTGAATCTATATATTTTCTCGACTTGTTATCTGCAAGAGAAACTACCACATTTTAATATAACCTTGTCATATCTTATTGACATAACTTCATAACCCGCATTAAGAAACAGGCGGCGTCACGGGAAAAAAAAACAAATATTAACCAACTAATTTTCAAATAAAGTTAGCTACACAACTCTAAGAAACATAAAATTACTACTGATTGCACATCACTGGACAGCTTAGAATTGCAGAAATAAACCCCTCATTAGTTTTGAAAATTGATAAAATATCAATTAAACCCTATAAACTCAATTAAGTTCTTTCAAAAGCAAAACAGACCCCTTGATTTTAAAGTATCCACGACATACATATCGGTTTAATTTCCGAATTAAACCCTACAGTGTTTGCATAAATCACTCGAAAGAAAAGCTAATTCGATAAAAAACATATTATTTTGGGGTTCAGAAATCTTAACATTTGATTAATATTTTACATTCCTTCCCACCTATATCTCAGAATGAACCATTAGGGACTCAACATGACTGAAGTTTTCCCCATCTCCTGCTTAGCTTGCCGCAAGCGTAAGATAAGATGTAATAGAGTGAAACCATGTGTTTCTTGCTCCAAACGAAATACTGTGTGTGAATACCCCCAAACTTTCAGAAACACAGAAGTTCATACTACTCGTCATGACTCTTATTTGGCCGATGAAGTCAATAAATTGAAACACCTCTGTACAAGATTACAAAACGAAAATACTAAATTAGATGGTTATAGCAGGGAGTTAATTAAACGCCTCCGAGATACTCGCAAGGACTCTTCAGATAAAGATATTTCAGATATACCAAGCTCTTTTGTGACCGACAGTATCAAATCTGGTAATTTAAAGCCTCCGGAGACAGGTATTACCATATCTGGTGAGACCACGGAGCTTGGAGATAAATACTACGGTCCCTCTTCCACTAACCATATGATTCAGTCGTTGAAGGACGAAATTAATAGCTCTGACTTAAGTCAAACCTTCGACAGTTCAACTAAAGACGCTGTTTATAAAGCAAACAAAGCAGATAGTAAGAATACCGAATCCCACAAAACCTCTCCTGACGGGATCAAATATCCAAGACCAGGCAAAGCTTTCACTAGGCTGCTCACTAAAAGAAAACTCCCTCAACTTGTTACCTCTTCAGATAATATGGAAGTTATTAAGTACATGGTAAAACTGTTCTTTCTTCAAAATCCACATCATTTGACGTTCATCAACCGGCTGCAGGTGTTTTCATTCTTATCAAACTATGACAAAATCGATGATAATGAATGGGAACAGGATGACGATTTACTTCTCTTATCAATGATTTTGAGTCTTCTGGTTTTAAGGTCAAGCCCATCAGTTCTAGAAGAGTTGGGTATCTTCAAGGGCAGCCCAAAGGACGCCTTAAAGTTTAAGAAGTACTTTGTGAAAAGCCACTTATATTCTCTTTTTGAAGACTTGCGCCATAACTTGATCAACGAATCTATCTCAACTATTCAGGCGTACATCTTGTGTATCGAGTTATATCTTATTGAACAAAGGTACGAGGAGTCGTGGTCTATGATGTTTCATGCTTGCTCAATTAGTTATGCTATAGGGTTACATGCTATGAGAAGATTAAAATACGAAGAGGTCACCTCGCACATAACAAAAGCTGGGCAATCGTCAGTAAAGAAAGAAGATGACTCGGAAGAATACGAAATGGATATCGAGAGATTCAAAGTTTGGTTTGCTTTGAAGAACATCAGCGGACAAGTCTGCTCTATTTTAGGTCGACCAAATCCTATCTCTATTCAAGTAAACTCCAATTCCAATATCAAGGATGTCTCCACATTGAGCGATCTGAAGTATGATGAAGTGATTACTCGCCTTCTTTTGAAAAGTGGCTTAAGTGAATGCCTCCGACTTTCCAACATGATGTTGATCGAAAACTTTATGGTCGACTACAGTATCGATGATGTTTTGAAATTGGATTACAAATTTGACCAAGAAATTAAATGCTTAGAATGGTTTAAAAACTTCGGAAGGTTGTATGTGAGTAGTGACAGCTTGTTCCCTGTACCAGACGATGCACTGTTGCCATCGAAAGAAGATTTTCCGAAGAAGTTACATATTGGATGTGTCTTGAAAGATCTTATCATCTTGTATATCAATAGAGCAAAACTATTGGAGCCATTTTTGACCCGTTCAGAATCTTCATCCGCCAGTGACCAAGTTTACGTCATCGCAAAGTTTTCAATTTTGACCTTATTGGACTACATAATAGAATTTGTTGATTTGGTCATTGCAAACTGGCACACCAAGGACGGCAAATCACAGGGCATTGGTTCGTTCGGAAAAATGTTTAGATACTACTATCCATGTTTGAACAGTTTTATTTATCAAGGAGTCGTCGTTATCTTCACCTTTTTGATATACAAAAGTAAAGCTTTTGTTAATACGGGACCAGAAAACGCAGCTGTCCAAGGGGTCAACACCAATGAATATTTGTCTCTTTTGGAAACAAAGTTGAAATATTTCAAATCATCAGGTGCGCCATCGGGGAAGTCAATCATATGGTCCTCGAATATCGTTGACATGGTAGATAAAATTCTCGGACACTTGAAATTAATCAAGGACAAGCGTGCCAAGCGACAAAACGCTATTGGTAATCCACCTTTTGTGGATGATGAGGTCTTTGCTCAAGAACTTGGGGGATTCAATGTCAACGATCCTTTTTGGTTACGGGATCCAAGCAATTTTCCATACATTCTTTCATGTTCCAGTGACGACGGGGTACTGCAAGCCTCTTTAGACCGCTCACCTATCAATTATCTTTCTGCGGATTATGGTGGAAATACCACTTCTGGATTGACTCTGCAATCGGGTCAAATGATGTCGACACCTTCCCAAATATCAAGTACTGCTCCTATGGGATTAAACATAAAACAAGAAACCGTCTCTCCGTACCCTGGAGATCTGGGGTTTATGGATGAAAGTTTTCAGAGGCTTCAAGACCCAAACAATACAAACACTGCCAATCTTGGACGTTCTGGTGCTTATCCGGGCGATCAGTTAGCCATGGCAGGTAATTATGGCTATCCGATCAATAATTATGGTAATTCAGGACAAGCAAACTATGCTCCAACGGGAGGTGTTGCTCCCAACTTGAATCAAGGCCAGCAACAGTTACATATGCAGCCGAATTTGCAACTGAACTTGCAGCAAAATTTGCAGCCACACATGCATCAGGCACAACCACCTGTAAGTATGCAGCAACAACACTTTCCAATAATGGACGGACCAGTTCATCAACAGGGGGTTCAAGTACAGCAAAGTCTCAATAATCCGCTTGGAGACGCTCGAGCTAGAGACGAACAAATTTCGGGCTGGGAGGAGAGAAAACGGATGAAGAGATGATGATAATTGGTTATGGCTCTGGCTGCGGTAGCAATAAAAGTTGTAGTATGTAAATGTTTGGTAGCAAATAAAAGCACCGAGTGTAAAGTCATTTAAGTCGCCATGCATTGTAAGTTTAATTTATGATGATGGGGTTATATTTTAATGAAGAGATATAATCGTAAATGCTTGACTTTAAAGGTCACTCAAGCTCTATTGAATATCCGAACGTATTGGACATAATTTCTTTAATTCACTCTTTACCTTTTTCATTTTAATCAATTGTTTATAATGCAGCACATTGGTTTTGTTCGGTAAAAGTGGAATAATTTCTAAACGAGATCGTATCCACCTTAATTAGAATTTGCCTTGCTCCGGAAGATGAGCAAGCGACACAATTTTCAAGAATTGAGTTCCATTTCCTTTCAAACTTAGCTTTTTTTTCACTTTTCTACTTTCATTAAGTACCAGCCACTGAGGTTAGGTAAATTTTCGGGATCCCCGTACATCGTATCTTTTGTAATTGGCTATGTTTGTCGCATTTTATGGTGCTTACTGCGAAAATTTAATAATTTCTCGCTGTGAGATTACGTTTTTTTGCGCTAACTTTTTTGGCTTTCGCGCTAGCTTACTGATAAATTTAACAAGAGCATCAGAATTGGATGGAAATTATGTTTCCAATTTGAGACATAAACTAATCCTAACTGCAATCTGATTATTAACGAAAAGGAATTAGGTCAATTCTCTACAAGTCCTCTTCCTAAAATTTTATCTAGCCCGATTTGATAGTCATAAAACACCCCGTATCTCATCTCCTACCACTCCGAAGTCCAGCCTGGAGCGGAACACTAAGTGCCGGAGATTTCCCCGCCTTTAAGTTACACAAAGCGATTTACCAGTTCTCAGCTTACAGCAAAATTCTGCGGAGAAGAAAATCGAGGAACCCGTTAAACCCAATCAACATGTCATCAAACAAATACTTCAAGTTGTTGTTCTCCAAGGAGACTTTGCGATACGTGTGTTCCACCCATTTCTGGGGTCCAGTTTCTAACTTCGGTATCCCCGTGGCCGCCATCTTGGACTTAAAGAAGGACCCTGATTTGATTTCCGGTCCTATGACTGGCTCCTTGATTGTATACTCACTTGTATTCATGAGATACTCTATGGCAGTGACTCCAAAGAACTACTTACTTTTTGGCTGCCACTTTGTCAACGAGATTGCTCAATTGGGTCAAGGTTTCAGATGGACAAAGCATCACTACACCAAGGATTCAACCCCTGCTGCTCCGGCTGCCATTGCCTAAACCCATCTTCTGTGTTAAAACACGTCTACTATAGTTAGAGTAATGCCTGATGTCATTTATTTATCGCCATCTAGAGGCCTCCGTGATCCGTTTCGTCGAATATAGACCGCGGCACTGAAACTCCTTGTGTAGGCCCAAAATCTTCTTCTTCGGAATCCCCTGTACTTTCACCGATGTCCGTATCGGCATGCATTTGTTCAAATAATGATAATTGGTCGTACCGTGTTCGTTTATTTGGAGCCAGCTCGTCTCTGGAAACCACCGACCGGGGTAAATCGAGCGTACCCTTATGCTTTAGTAATGCTTCTTCTGCTTTGTTTCTATTATGAATTTTGAAAGGCTGAATTAATTTTGATCCAGATCCTTGTATAGATACTCCATCTCCAGCTGTGATCAGTGTATAGACCATCTTGTATGAGCTCGATTCATATATAAACCAGACATTATGCCCTGGTCCCAAAAATATCACTTGCGTCTCTGAGTTATGTGAAACCAGCTTACTATCTGCAAGACTTGCTATAAGTGATGTGAATATCTTGAGTTCTCGAATGCCAAAGTTTATCAGAGGCATTCCCGGCCTTAAATTACAGTCGCTGAGCTCATCTATCGCCAAAGATATTGAGGCAAACATGGGCTGCTTCAAATACTCTCGATCTCTCATTATCTGTCTCGTATATCCGCTAAGAATAAGTTTCTCTTGATCCCTTTCTATTTTGAAGTCTTCCGTAGCTGAAGGTATCACATCAAGAAATTGCTTGATCATATTCCAATCCAAATTTACATAGTTAAAATCATTTTCACTGGAGCTATTTTGTTGCCTCTGGATTGATATTGATGATCTAGTCATCTCAACCATTTTTAGCATCCCACCCGGATTTATTGCTTCAGCAGGTTGATAGCTTGTCTGATATTTCTTGACAATCAATTTCTTGGTTTTCACTTCTATAAGTAACTTGTCTAAAAGCTGTGCTGGATAGAAGCCCAGCCACATGGTTTTGAAACAAATATATTGTAAATCCGCCGGATCAATGTGTTTGAAAAGAATCAAAAGCGGTCGAGAGTTTACCACAAACATGAAGCTTTCCTTATCTTGCAAATTGGCCGTAAATTCATGGAATCTATCCAGGGAGAACACTACTTCGTTATGTGCCGTGCGGGAACTGTTGGTGGCCGATAAAGAGATGGATGTGGCTTCGATTTGAAAACAAATGGAGTCAGAGATGGTCGCAAGCGAGGTTATTGTCTTGCTCCATGCGGCAATAAAGCTTTCTGAATCGATGGCACCAACAAACGACATGGTTATTCATGCTTTTATATGGCCCAGTCGATTATTCTGGCGCGTGTATTTTTATTTTCATCTACGACTGGAGATGAGACATGATCTGGAGAATGTAAGACACCCCAAAACAGAAAAAATTATAGAATTGTAAATTTTTGGGGTGATTTGTTTGACTAATATGTAAAAGATCTTGGTATCATATATTTATAACTAACAAATGACCCACCTAAGTTTACAATTAGGATAAAGTAAGTTGCTTCTTAACAATTTGGCCATATCCTGCATGTAGCATTGATAAGAAATGATCCGCCCAATCGCTGCAGCACTGCAGCATTTTCATCTTTAAATCACTTTCACTAAAACACTAAATGATCAATATCCTTGTTATAAACCCTAACTCATCACAGAAGGTCACCGACAACCTTGAGGCGATTTTGGTGGCACCTGAGGCCACCAAGTTCCATTTTTACACCGCCCCAGAGGAGGGTCCAAAGGAGATAACCCCGGAATTGTCAGCCATTTCTGCAGAAGTCGCTCTTCCAGATTTACTAAAAAAAGACCTTTCCAGATACGATGGCTTTTTAGTGTGTTGTTACTCTGACCATCCTCTAGTGCATCAATTGGCGCAACGTATCGATAAACCAGTATTGGGTATCATGCAAGCCACCTTGCTTTACGCCCTTCTGAGTGCCAAAAAGCTGTTTATTCTTACCAGCACCAACGAATGGGAAGATGTTCTCGATAAGGGCATTGTTGACTTTGTCGGTACTCTGGAGTTCCCCAGAGGTAAATTCGAGAAGACAAAGGGCTTGGATGTCAGTGTTTTGAGTTTAAGTGATCCACAAGAGTTTGCAAAGATCACTAACCGTGTTGAAGAGGTCTTTGAAGAATATCGCGACCTGAAAATTGATTGTGTTTTGCTTGGTTGCGCAGGTATGGCCGGTTTGGACGAAAAGTTGTCAAATAAGTTTCCTGGAATCAAGTTCATCGATAGCTGTAAAATAGGAGTGGAGCTTCTCGGTGGTTTAATTAGATTTAATCGTTATTAGTGATTTTTTGCATCTTGCGTAGATTACCTCAAGACTTTATTTTGCTGTGATTTGAGAAAAAGAGATATGAATATATTTATGTTGGCTTTTACATTTTCAATATCAAATTACCAGATCTTGATAGTCTTTAAAGACACTAAATTCTTGGCGTTCCATTCAACTTAACCTAGTTCTTCAAAATTTTTATCAAATCAAAACATATAATGATCAGACGTATCCCAATCAATTTTTCACTTGCTGTGCTCTTACTTATTTCTTCTCTGAAATTACACAAAGTCGCACAGATAAACTAAAAAAAGAACCCCAAGAAACTCTCTAACCATGTTCAAACTGTCGTATTTCTCCACAGCGACAGACAATCGCAAAAACAAGGATGATGGTCAAGGCTTAGAACCAGATACAGATGCTCTGCAGGCAGATCAGAATTCAGACTCATCTAGTAGCATTAGAGATACATATTCCCGTTTAGGAAAGCGGTCCAAATTACTACAACGATTAAAGAAGAGCTCCTCCGAAAAAGCTTCAAGTCCTGAGCCAACCAGATCAGAAAATACTTACACTGATAGTACCGATAGCTTAGGTTTGCCACCACTTTCTCCCGTCGAACTTTCAGGGTACAATGCCTCCACAAAAAATAGGCTCATGGATCAAGAGCTCGCAGATAATATTCGGAATTTACTCCCAGCAAGATACCAATTATTTGACGACTGGCACCTCGAATATTCATTGGAGCAACATGGAATTTCACTTAAAACTTTATATCGAAACTGTAACCCGGAATATCAAAGACTGTTGAAGAAGAAAAAGCAGGAAACCGGATTTGCCGACAACGTGGTCACATCTTTTACCACTCGCAATACCAATTCGCTGTATCTGAACCGCAGAAATCATGGATATGTGTTAGTGGTACGCGATGAAACACACACCAAATTTGGATGTTTTCTTAATGAAAATCTTCGACCAATGGATCACAAACGATATTATGGGAACGGTGAGTGTTTCATGTGGAAAAATGAATTGTACGACCCGCGTAAACTCACTCATTACAGTAAATCTGATAAAGAGGATGAAGAACATAAAAAATCATTCCGACCACAGTCAAGATTTAAAGCTTTCATGTATACTGGTATTAACGATAATATTCTCTATTCTAATCAAGACTACATTGCCATCGGTTCATCAGATGGAAAAAATGGGCTTTGGCTTGATAAGACCCTTTACAAAGGTGTGAGTTGTCCCTGTGACACATTTGGGAACGAAGTTTTAAACGGAAAGTCTGATGATAAAGTGGGTCGTTTCAAAGTGATGGGTCTCGAAGTGTGGCGAATCGGTGATTACGTGCATTAGCCCTTACAAACTTTTATTGCCTTAAAGGTCTAGTGCCTCGTAAAATACTCACATGCTGCATACTTCACCCACTTTTTTTACGATAGACTTCACGCACATAATAATATAAGCGAAATATTTTTGGCAGTGTAGATCCAGAAGCGACCCACAAACCACAGAGATTAGAGAGAACATTTCTTTCAGAGTAGATCTTCACACATGCTACAAAACTAAGTAATTTCCAAAAATTGTTGATTGAGCCATAATTATAAAATAAAAAAAACACTTGTTGCAGAACCTTTTCCAATACAATCAATTGATACCACCCTTAATATTATCCTCCATCTGTTATTTCAATACATCCACTTGTCGTATACGAAATTGTGAAATTCACCCAAGCTCATCTCATCTTCACTAGAACTATGAATGTCTTCAAGCAAAGCCGGATGGGATTCTATACATATACTACTCATCCCTTGTAGGCCGACTGAATCCCTACAATCCATCAACTTTTTATCTTCTTCATCTATCTCAAAATGTCGGACTTCAGCAGGATGGATAAGCAAATGATTTGGTTGACTTAAGTCAAAAACATATGAACTTGATTGATTACCGAGACAATCTTGCAATCGTGATACCAAGCCCTGGGTCTGAACAACCAGGATCAAATAAGTCAAAAGTAAAAGTATCAAAGACATACTGACCTACATCGATATCTGAATACCCTTTATAGGCCTGTATTAGATTCCGTAATGACTCACCGTATAGTCATAACCCTTCGAATAAGGTTTCGCTGTGGTAATTACCTATCATTATGCAGTCCCTCTATAAATAATAGTTTGCAGAATTTAAAAAAGGATATAGTTCCAATAATTATTGTTAAGGTGACATTCAAAGGCCATTTCTGTCACATTGCACCTTCAAAAGTGGGTGTTTCAGCCGCTTGTTATGAATATCCTGCACACAATGTCGGATGAAACAGTTGCAAAAATGTTGCAAAAATGTTTCAAAGTTGCAACAATTTTCATGCCGCAAAATCTTTACCATGCTTCCAAAATTACTTAAGAACAGGGATTTCGATATGTTTTGCCACTCAAGATGATTTTCCAAGTGTTAGGGCTCTTTGCCTTGGTAGCGGCTTCATGTAATGATCTTACAAACATCACACTGAATAATTTGCACCAAAGGGAAATTTGCGAATTGAGCACGCTCGAAACTGTTTATGCCACCACGGATGAGATAGATACTATTACATTAACGGTAACTTCTTGTTCTGATAATGGGTGCTCCAGAACAACTTATATTACTGGATTGACCACAGTGACTCGAACCAACTATGAGTCTACCACAGTCTTCACCACCTACTGCCCTTTAACTGAAAGCCACCTGGTTATTTCAACATCTACACCTACCACAATCAGTTCACCAGTGGTAACATCAGAAAGCACCCCAAGTAGCTCAACTTTTACTCCAATTTCTTCCTCAAAAACAAGTTTGAGTACTCCATCGGCCACTAGCTCAGTCTTCTCGAGCCTGGTTTTGATCTCAACGGATAGCGTTTCATCAAGTGACCTGGAATTTCCGCTGTCTTCATCGTTTTCTAGTCCAACTTTCAGTTCGGTAATCAGTTATACGTCCAGCGAAGTCAGTCTTTCCAGCTCGATCTATAGTACCAGCACCAGCTTATCAACATCTATCATTAGCCTGTCATCGAATTGGGACTCTGTCTCGACAACCAGTCTGGTTGCGAGTTTATCTACATCTTCGTCATCTACTCCAAGCCAACATACGAGTCCCACTACGAATTCCACTACAAGTCCAACTACAAGTTTAAGTGCAAGCTCAACAACAAGTTCTACTGAAGATTCAACTACGAGATCGAGTGCAAGCTCCACCACAAGTTCTACTGAGGGCTCAACTACAAGTTCAAGTATAGGCTCAACTGATGCTAGTGCAACTTCGTCAATTCAAACCATCGATTTATCCTCTAGTTCGATCCCAACTGTAAGCCCGAGCTCGGGCATAAATTCGAGTTTAAGTTCAGATTCAAGTTCTAGTGTGCCTACAAGCCAGAGTTCCATTAGTAGCCTTTCGAGAAGTTCTTTGCAAAGTTCTTCAATTGAATCATCTCTTGTGACTTCTCAAGAACAATCCTCCGTTGCAGATACATCTATCACCCTGTCCATGACTTTACCAGGTGTGACTCAGAGTTGGGAAACAGTTTACGAAACAACCAATGAAATCGATATCGTAACAATAACGGAGACATCGTGCTTTGATAGGGGTTGTACCAAAAGCACCTACCTCACAGGTTTAACAACAATCACGTTGACATCTCATGAAATTGCCACAACCTTTACAACATATTGTCCTTTTATAACTCATTCTCCACTGCCTAGCTATCCGAGTACAGTTGTTTCGAGCAAAGATTATCATAGGGACGAAAGTTCATCCATAAAAGATACTACAGTTATACCAAACCTGCTGATATCATTGTCACTCACGAGTCTGACAGAAAGATTTGAATCAACTCAAACTGGAAGTTCTGCTGTTGAATCCACTGCACTGTCAACGGAATCGACATCCATATTCTTAAGCAGTTATAAAGAGGGCTCAACTACCTCAACAAAGACAACACCTGATACAATCTTATCGAAAACATCCGAGGTAACTCTGGATCACACCAGCTCCACCCAAGACCAGACCAGTCTGTTGAGTAGCTCAACTAGTAGCTCAACCTACTCTAAAATAAGCACAACGGGATCTGAAAAAAGGTCGTCTCTGTCAACCCTGACAACTTCAACAGAAGCACTGACAACTTCAACAGAATTACCTACGAGTTCCACGGAAGTATTAATGACTTCAACAGAAGTGCTGACGAGTTCAACATGTACAATCTCTACCACCACAATAGTTACTACGTCCTGTTTCGAGGGTGTTTGTAAACAAAAATCAGTCACGACAGGAGTAAGCAAGACGACATTCACAACCGATGGTATTGTCAATACTCACACCACTTTCTGTCCGCTTACCGATGAGAAATTTTTGACACAAAATACCGTTACTACGGTGTCTTCATCCCAGGATGACGCAACTGAGTCTTCATTAGCCTCTACAACGACCTCTCCATTAAATACAGATGACGTCGAAAGTATAACAAACAGCGTCACCGTAACATTGCTGTCCGAGTATCTGTCCGGCATTTTGACTTCGAAATCGACAACACAGTCTTTGCTTACAAGCTCAATCCAATCGACCTACTCATCCACAACATCAGTATCGAAGAACTCTGTTGATGCCTCATCTTCAACGTCCTCTATTTATGATTCAGAGTGTCTGGGATCATGTACCAACATAGTCAGCACTCACGATGCTGGCGCTAGGGCATTAGACATATCCACAGCTTTGTCGTTCTTTGTATTTTTCTTCCACGTATTTTGAAGATTTTTTTGATTATCATCTACATGTAGCTTATGTTAAAAGATATGGTATTTTTTTGTTGAATGGAAAGGCAGGAGTCTAGGTCTCCAGTCTTACTCCAAATGAGCTTCCATACTCCGTTGAGGTTACGTATGGAAGTAAGTGATGACCAAATTTTGTTGAAATGAATCTGTGATGCAAAGAGTCGTAATATCATTAGTTTAGATACATACAGCTGCGTTGTTGAAAGCAGCTGGATGGAAACAGTTGAGTGTTCCATCGGTAGTTTTATTTTTTGTCATAAAAAGTAGGTTTTTTAGTTTTTGATCTTGGGCGAAGCTAGTCATCTTAAACGAACAAGCCTTCCAAAAGATCGAAGATAGTCTCGTTACCAGAAACAAAATCGTTATTAACCAAGTTACACAAAACATACTGGTCACTGAATGTTTGGGTCAACTTGGCAAAACCACTGAGACACTCAGTGTCTGCTCCAGTGGCTCTGACGGTTTCACTTTGAACGATCTTTCCCCATTCATCGATCAAACGGTAAGCTTCATCTTTCCAAGCTAAGAAAGATACCTTTTCGACAATAGTTGGTTGAAGAATTTCTTCACCGGGGAATACACCCCAGGTCACGGCATTAATATCTTCATCATTTGTGTTGGTGCTTAAGTCACCATTTTTATTGACGGCATAGTAAGTCAAGATCTTCAGGGAGTCGCTGGTAGCAGCATGGTTGAATTCATCAATCAGCTGCAATAACTTCGGAATGAAATCTTGATGACAGAAAAATTCTAAGTACTGCTTTTGATAGACGTAACCAACCTTAGGACCCCATCCGTAAATTGGGTCAGAAGATTTCACTGCATTGAGTGCAGGTTGAGAGTTCATAGTGACAAGGCCTTTTTCGTTTAATTTGACAAGTTGATCGGCAATCACCTTAGACTCTTCACCAAGTGGACCGTCTGACCAAGGTAAAGAACCTATTTCACCCTTGATGTACTTGACGATAATTTGGGCCAAGTCCTGTACAGATTGTGGGCAACCCCATAAATCATAGGCCTTCTTTGGTGATTGCCTTAACAAGTCAGTTGCAGAGAGGTCAATGTCACCAAATGCAGGAGATCTAGAATCACCCCATCTTCCGTTAGGAAACTCATCCCAACAAGAAGTTCTCAGAACATATGAATGCTTTCTGTTTTGCCAGAAAATAGGACGCACTGTTTCATTTGTTCTTTGAGGGTGAAGTGATTTTCTCCAAGGGAGAATAGATCCACCAATTACTTCATGGCTCTTGGCAATTTCGATCAAGTTCAAATTTTCTAAAATCATGACCGTGGCCCTTTCCAAATTCATTGTATAGAAATGAAGATGATTGACAAATTTGGAATCCAAAAGTTTTCTGCACATGTCTGATACGAGCTGGGTACCTCTTTCTCTGACCAAGAAATCGTCATCTTTAACTGGTTCCAAAACATCCAAGAAATGTTGGGGGATATTAATTTGAGACCATTTTGCTCTTCTGATAAAAGCTGCGTAGGTGGAGATTGGCATAATTCCGGGGATAATTGGGATATCTACACCAATCTTTCTAATTTGAGCACACCAAGAGATGAAATTGTCCACGTCATAGAACATTTGAGTGATGATAAAGTCAGCTCCAGCATCACACTTCTCCTTCAAAAAATGCAAAAGCTTCTCCTTATCGCCTTCTTCTGGGTGTCCCTCAGGGTAAGCTGCAACACCGATATTGAAGTAGTCACCATAATTCTTTCGAATGTATTTGATCAAATCAATGGCATACTTGAAATCACCGGTAGATTCACTTCCATCGAGAGGTGGATCACCACGAAGAGCCAAGATATTTTGACATCCAGACTTGTACGCCTTGTCCAAGGCTTCGTCAATGAGAGATACAGGCATGTTTGTACAAGTCAAATGCATACATGTTTCAAGTCCAAGGGCAGATTGTGCAGTATAGACCATTTCGTTAGTCAAAGTCAGCGAACGACCACCAGCGTTCCAGGTAATATCAATAAAAACTGGATTCAAGTCGTACATTCTGTCCATTCTGTCGTATAAGTTTTGCACACCTTGAGAGGTTTTGGGCACAAAAAACTCAAACGAAAATGTGGCCAAAGGAGGATTGGCACAGGTATGAGCCTGCTGTAATTTCTCGGAGATTCTCATCTTCGCTGTAATTTTAATCTAAGTTGGAGATGAGCAGAAGTTGGATCGAGTCGAAAAATATTCTTTGATCTCTGAGAGGTACGACTTTTCATGTGACTCAACACCTTATATGCAGACCAACGTGACCGGCGCCGGAGGGCACGTTTTCCATCGTAGAGGTCCAAATGGTGCAATTGGCATTTATTTTTGACTGAAAGGGTCAATATTTGATTTTGTCTTCGATTGATGTCCGTGTATAGGAAGTTGAGGTTTTAATTGATGAACTTGTACTTTTCTTCGATGTAGTTGTAGCCACGTTGAAGCGATCTCGATTTTAAATCCCGGTGCGGCCTAATTTGGAAATCTCCGTTACCGCTCGTTTAGCCTTGAGGTGCATTAAGCTGCAGCAAATCCGATGCGACATCTCACTAAACAGCTGAAAAGTAATTTTGGGTGCTTAGAGCGTTGTTTTAGTTTACTGAACTACTAATTTGGATAGATTACTTGAAAAAAATGGCATGCAATCAATTAGCTAACAATCTGATGTGAAAGAGAAAAACAGACACTGGTGACGTAAATATATATATTCATAGCAAAAAACACTATAACTCATCAAACTCCCAATCTTCATCATCGGATTGTTCTTCCTTCTCAAGAACCACCTGTCCTTGACTCTTTTCCTCCACCATCACATCGGCCTTTTGTACCTTGATCTTTTCGTATAAACTGTTCACCTCTTCGTCGTAACTTACCCATTCAGGGATACTTCTTCGAGCTCGATCTAATTTGGGTTCCTTGGTAAGCGGATTATTGCACAAATCTATCGTTCTAGCCTTTGATTTACTCTCCTCTGAGCACCAAGTTTCACACCAAAGCCAATTTTGATCAAGACTATGGATAGGTATAACATGTTGTAGATTATTTGGTAAATCTTGGTCCAAGTTAGAGAGAGAATTCTCATCTGACGAAAGCTTTTGGTAAGATGATCTAAGTCGATCTCCTGCTCGTAATTGTCGAAACCGTTGCAAATCGACAACATATAAAGCACTGATGTGATACTTTAACTCATCACCTAACACTTTCTGCCAGTAACCTTGCTTCCAAAACTGGAACCCTTCCATGCCCTCTCTAGATTCGCACATCGGGACGTATCCATAGGGAGAATCATTCAATTCTTCGTTCACGAGGTCAACCATATCTGTTCGGACAACTTGGTCTGCATCGACAAAAATGATTTTGTCTAAATCTTGAGGAAATAAGGTATCCAAAAACAAGATTTTGTAGCCCCAAATTTCCCTCTGCTTTTCACGCTGTTGACGGAGCCAATTTGGCCATTTGTAGGAAATAAATTCATACTCGAAATTGTTTTTAAGCGCCAATAGTGGAAGCACGTCTTTAAAGCTTGGCGAAACGAATTGCTCTAAAATCCAAAACTTCACCAGTTCATTGGTGTGCTTTTTTACCGATGTCATCATAATAGCCATGAACCGTTCGTATAAGTGCCCGCTGGCAATAGAGAAAATATTTATTGTAGAGTGTGAATTCTTTCGTCTGAACACATTGTCTTGAGAATTTTCATTCTTTTTAACACGCAAGTTGAGATTGTAACCAGCCAAATTGAATACAGGGATATCAATACTCTGTTTAATATCAGTGTTGATGTCATACGGCTGCTGCGAAGCTGATAAAATGTTGTGGTTTTCAGTTTGAGCCTGTAACCTCATTATTCCGGGAGCGGACTGCAATTGGATGTACCCCAAAGAGGAGATACTAATAGTGTCAGTAGCCTGCAGTTCGTTGTATAGAGATTTTGCCACAAGATGCAATTTATCAGCAGCCAAGCCATTCAGAATATCTTTAGCGAATCCTTCTAACAAGATGCTCTTTAAATTGTAAATAGCTCTATAATCTTTGACAGTGGTTAATTGCAAATTGTCAAGATCAGTATCAACTGGCTCTTGCAGTAAATACGTTATCCACCTCGATGGGGTATCGAGGTTTGTGGTTAACAACGTTTCCAGTGGAAGGTTAACCCTGGAATCAAACAGCAGGTCAAGATTTCCATCAATAAATAACAATTTTGAGCTGGGATATTTGCCGGAGTAAAATCTTTTGATATTTAAGGCATCGTTCGATAACAAGTTGGGCTGGAGAGTGATTTTAATGTTGAGAAAGGGTATGTCTTTTACCGCGTTAATTATTGAGACCAACTTTTGAGAAAACTCGTCGATTGGATCTACTATAGCAAAAAGATCTACCTTGCTTAAACCACTGTTCTTGATAACAAGCAGATTTTCGGTATTCATGCTTGAAAAATCAAATCTTCCCACATCCTGAGTAAATAATGAGGGTTCGTTGTAGAAAGTAGTAAATACAACTGAAGTGACTAGAGAAAACCAATCCGAGTATTGAAGCTTGGATTGATCGTAATACTCAGAAATCAGCGGCTTGAAAAGTTTGGGGTATGTTTTCACGATATCTTCAAGCAAGTCGGTTCTATGTTTTTTTTCAAACTGAACAAGATCGTTCAATTCGTTCTGAGAAAGTGTCTGTTTAGTAATTCGAACGTATCTAGAATTTAAAAGCACATATGCATGAGACAGCGGAAGATTATTCTTTTCCAACAAACGCAATTTGTCTTTATTCTTACCAGTGGAGATATTCGTTGTAGAGAGATCGGCGATCAACGAATCGATGTCTAACTCCTTTAACTTACTTGCGTCAACACGTTGAGCAACCGAGTGAGCAATTCCTTCCAAACCGGTATCAATGACCCGGATTTGAAATTGAGGTGAATTTCTGATCAATTTCAATAATTGTAAAAAATGTTCACTGGTAACTGGATTCCCAAAATCACCAACCAACCAGAACGTGGAAGGATACTTATCTTGATTGGAATCGTAATCTTCGGATGTAAATAAAATGGAATTTTCAATAAGTTCGTTGTTTAATTTCATGAACTTTAAACTAGACATTTCTTTCGGTATGATGCGAAGGTTTCTAGTACTCTTAGCATTTTTGTAAAGTAATTCACCAAGAGAACGTGTTACACCTTCATTTGCAACGTAATGTTGAATTAAACGAACGTCCTGTGATAACTGCTTTCCCAAGGATTCTTTCCACGTAGGGGAAGTCAATTCGTAGATGACACCGTTTACTATTATGGATGGGTCCGTGAGTGAAAAAGCCGCACATGTATCAATATTGGGCAATGCAATAACTCGCCCCTCCGGTATTTCAACTTTATCTATGAGGTCAGAAATTTCCTGGTCACTTTTGGCGTTCAAATACTTGTACAAGAATCCCATAACCTCTTGGAGAGACGATTCTTCTGCAAGAAAGTAAAATATTTCGACGAGGTCCTCTTCAAAATCATTGTTGGCCGGGAGGGGAACCAATCCGATACGTTGGGGCAATCCTCTATCAAGAATGATTTTAGAAAGTGCAAAGAAAGTCTCCAATTGTCCTCTCTCGGCAATATTTATAGAAAGCACAACATCGTGAATATTTTCTTTGAACGAGGGAATCTGGCCCGGCTTGAGGTTCTTTATTTCGTCAACGTAAGCTTTTCGAGCATCGGTAGTCATATCTGCGTAAGGCTCATCGGTTTCCAAGTCATTAAAGTATACAACACCCCCACTTTGTTGACCTGCTGGAAGACCAGAGACAAAATTGTGATGATGTAACTTGAATCGATTATCATTTTGGCCGCCCATCATAGAATCTCCTCTAAAGAAGCTTGCCTGCTTAACAGCGGATAATAAGGCAAACTTGGAAATAAGAGTTTTGGCTTCCAGGATCCCAAAACCTAATGTAATAAGACTATCCACAATGTCCTTTTCGTTTTTCAATTTCTCTACGAGCAGAAAGACATCGAGTTCAAGAGCGTTAAGCAGAGCACCGTTCAAATACAAACCAATCGAGTCTTTAGAAAGGCCCAATTTTTCATTAGCTTTCATTCCCAATCTAAAGTTTCTTTGGTTTGGATTGAGGTCGTTGATTTCAGATGCTCTACTAGGAAATTCCTGTAAAATAGTTTTGAAAGTATCGAATTGGTTCTCCGATTTCAAAGATTTTATGTAGGAGCCTAGTTTGATCCCCAAGTCTGGAATTGCCTCTTCAAGAATGGGTTTTACTCCATTAGCTTTATCAGCCTTTTGCAGATCTTTAATGTTTCGGTCATCCACAACAACATAATCAGTCCTTTTCAAGGTGTAATCCACACCATAACCAGTGAGAACTTCTGGTTTGGTCGACGTAGGAGATGGGATATAACGCCAAACGAAACGTAACTTACCCATTTCAGCTGCTAAAACCATATTTTTCAACATACGTCGAAAGAAAGAGGAGTTGAAATCACCGTAGAGAATTAAAATTGGTGCATCTATGGTTTCACCAATAATTCTGTCGAAAGGTTGGAGATCACTTGGGGTTAACTGTCTTTTATTGAGCTGGAGAGCGAAGATTTCATCAGGGGAACAGTAGATTTTATCACCATATAGTATCCATGCTTCTGGTTCCATATCAGTATCCAATACTGAATTTCCAAACGAGTCGGTGGCACATGTTTTATGGAGCCTATCGTGATAATTAGGGGCAATAGTGGATCTATAGTATTCATAATGAGCCTGTATTCTTGGGGAATGCACTTTGTAAATTGTATCAAACAGAACAAGAGACCACATTTCTGGATCAAATGATTGCATTGCTGCATTGTGCACTAATTCATCATTCAACTCACCATCCTGATCGAATTCTTCAATATCGACTAAATGCTGCAATGCTGAAGAAAACTTTCCGGGATAAATTGCCACGCTTTCCAAAAGATTCAAGGCAAAAGAGGTGCTATTCCACGGGGCATGTAGCTCTACATCCACTTGGGTACAAAAGACACCCAATGTGAGAGCAGCCCATACTAATAAATAGTACTGAAGTGACCTCATAATCATTCGACCGAACTTTTAAAAAAAGGTACCCTCAAAAGATCAATTTGTGGAGATGGATGCGATTTTAGGTGTCAAATTTAGTGAGTCCACATCAGTGAAGTGGATTTAAGATGCGAAATATTTAGTGCGATTTCAGCCTCACGAGAAGCGGTCTGTGGACTGTTGATAGAGGAGGGGGGCGCTCAATTATACGTCATTCACTGGGTTAATTCAGCATCAACTCGGAGATGACTTTTCTTTAACCAATGAAGGATTAAATGAGCTCATAATATCAAAATATTTGTCTAAATTAACCTCTTATTTACAATATCTTAACCATATCTACTCTTACATTTGGCGCACCAAAGCCGTAGTGCTTCAATAAAATCCCCACAATGCGCGATCTTTTGTTTTGACTGATTAAGATCCACATCACGGTTTTATGCTGTCACCCAATTTCTTTGCCCAACCCGGAAGTGATTCCGAACAGGCATCCTATGGGTCCGGGTTGCGACATGAATACAATCCTACCTCAGATGAGAGTATGGATGAGATTAATGACCAGAAACAACCAGCTGGTGATTTCAATACTTATGAAGATGAGCTTCCCAAATTGTATTTGCTGTCTGACGAAGACAATAGTGCCCAACTTAATTTCACCCTTGACAGCGACTTTGATGACGATTACGAAGATGATGGTGCCTCAGAGGAAGATGAAAGAGGCGTTTTCCACAGCGCTTTACGTGAAGCAGCCAACTTTAAGCGGAAGCCTCGCAATAAACCATCAAAGTCTGGCTATTTAAAAAGAAAGATGCGTCGAACCAGAAATGATGACCCCGAGATCCATCACTTACTTGCTCTCGGAAATAAGGCCTATGTCGAACAGGATTTCGAAAAGGCCATAGGTTTGTTTCAAGAGGTTATCGAAAAGGACCCTAAGAATTTCGCTGCCTACAAAACATTAGGTGAAATTCATAGGGAACATGGTGATATAAAAAAGTGTTGTGGTTTATGGATGATGGCTGCTATGAATAATCCAACTGATGTTGAACTCTGGGTGACAGTGGCTCAATTATCAGCGGAATTGAATCTCACAAGTCAAGCGATTGAGTGTTACACTAAAGCCATCAGTTATAATAGTAAAAAAGACTACAAATCAGTCATAGAAAGAGCTAAACTTTACAAGCTTCAACAAAGGTATGGTCGAGCATTGGAGGGATTCCAAAAGGTGCTCGTAGCATATCCTACTAATGCTAGCATCCTCAAAGAACTCGCGAGCGTGTACGTCGAACAAAAACGTTTCAATGACGCTATAAATTTATATATGGATGTGCTTCATAAGAACATGAGCGGACTGGAGGATGCATCAACAGTCCCACGTTTTACATGGTCCGAATTGAATATTCTTCTCGAATTATGTCTTACTCAGCACCTGTATAACTTGGGTATCCATGTCTTAAAACTTCTGGCCAGATGGATTCAGGATAGAGAGTCTGAAACCTGGTGGGATGAAAACGATGATGACGCTGAATTTGATGAAAGAAGATCAACTGTGTTAGCGTCTCTCCCTTACTCTCTACAGGCAGAAGCACGCAACAAACCACACAACGTGCCAATTGATATACAGTACAAATTAGGTGCCCTTAGATTAGGACTTAACCAAAAAGATGAAGCCATGATTCATTTCAATGCATTGAGGAAGGAAGAGAACGTACAGGACTTGTTTTGGGATGCTGGTGCCTTATTGGAGTCAAAAGGATACTACAACGAGGCTTTGCAATTCTTGGAACAGTTTGATAATTCAGAAATTCAACTCGACGAAGAGGCAGAACAGCAACTCATTCCACTATTGGGTAAATGCTATCAAGAAGTGGGAAACTATAGCAAAGCAATGGAGTGCTTCAAGCGTGTTTCCATATGGAAACCAGACGATAAAGAAAATAGGTTGGCTTTAGCAGAGGTCCTTTATCATTTAGGAGACAGAGACGCATCCAAAGACATATTGAATGCTATATCTTCGGTAGATGTCAACCCACAAATTTCAACCAATGATCCCATAGTGCAAGATGATGCCACGGAAGAAGCTAGAGAAGATGCCATTATTCAAAATCGTTGGAAGGCAAAGAAAGTTAATAAGTTGACACCTCAGGAAAAGGAAACTATGGAAAACTTAGCCAAAAGAAAAGTTCTAGAGAAATACCATCGTATGCAAAGGCTCGAACTGGCTATGCTCGAGGGAGATAATCTTGCAACATCAGCATGGATCCAATTAGCATCTCAATTGGTAGACATGTTCACAAGTGTCCGCAGTTTTTTCCCCAAGGATAAGAACCGAGAGTTCAATGGGAAGGTAGTCTACTGGAGGAAAAATATGGACTTTGACGAGAGATTAGCTCATATTCATAATTTGCATGAAGGCATCAGTACCGACGAACTGCTCACCAGACTGGTTGTTCAATCTATGGATGAGTACAGGGGATTGAGCTTTGAGACTTGGTTCTACATTTTTATGCAATATGCTTTATGTACGGCGACATATGAAAAAAATCTTGAATCTGCCATATCTCTGGTAAATACTGCTTCCGAAGCAAGTGTATTTATACAAAAAAAGCCAAAGGAAATGTTTTTGCGTTTAATTCAATTGAAGTTTGGCATTGCAGCCAATGATATAAATGGAGCAGTCATGACATATATCCGGTATTTCTTGACTACCAATCAATTTTCGCCTTTCGTGTACAAATTTTTCATGTGCTGCTTCCCCTCTGGAATAGAGGCATGGGAAACATTCTCCAACTATAATCATCAAAAGTTCTTTTTGAGACAATTGAAGGCCTTTGATTCTATTCAGAGTGGTAAGTCAAATTACATTACTGGAATGGCTACAATTATTGCGAACACAGAAAACATCATACCAGGAAAGGAGCATGCAGAGTTGCTCTATGTATACGCTAATCTTCTTGGGGGTAGCAGAAGTTATGTATCACTGATTGTGTACTTGAATCGAGCCTACAAGCATTACGATAAAGATCCCATGATTTGTCTTGTGTTGGGCTTAGCTCATGTCCATAGATCTATGCAAAGATTGAGTGCAAACAGACATCTTCAATTGTTGCAAGGAGTCAGTTATATTTTAGAATATCGGAAATTAAGAGTATCAGACCTGCTGGATATCTATGAGATGCAAGAAGTCGAGTACAATTTAGGTCGTCTTTTCCATATGCTTGGGTTGACATCATTGGCAGTTGAATTTTATCAAAAAGTCCTCTCGTTCCAGGTGAATGATCTGGACTACGATCTTCTGATCGATGCTGCATACAATCTTACCCTCATCTACAATATCAACGGAAATGGACAAATGGCTCGGGCCTTAACCGAGAGATACCTCATCGTCTGACCTGCACATTAAATAGATCTAAGTAAAGATTTAGTGAAGCTCATAATATTTAACTGTAAATATCTTAGGCCATGGTACGGTTGAAGCAGCGGTACATATTATTCGACATACTTCATCCATCTCTGGAAGCTGAACCATCTACTCCAGAAGATGCTCTCGTCAATTTATGTCAGGCGTCACCTGCATCAATAACACCAAAGCTCATCACTCAAGTTATACGGAAACTGATACAAGACACATACGGCGATTTTGGGCTGGGAATGGCTAGTATGCTGATAGCAGTTAAATATTTTAACAATAGAACATCTTTGGGGATTGTGAGGTGTTCAAGACTGTCATTTCCCCTTGTAATGGCATCACTTACACTCACAGACCGAATCGCCGATAAGCCGGTATTGATACGATGTGTTCATGTTAGTGGTACGATCAAAAAATGTGAAGAGTTTGCAATTCAAAAAAACCGAACAATTATAGCTGCAATGTCTACAAAGTCAAAGCAGTCAAATAAGAATAAAGAGAATGTTTACAACGACTTTAATGACAAAGCGCTCTTAAATTTAGAGGATAGGGAAGAGTGAAAAAAATCATTAGGTTAAGAGAATGGTTTCGAGGGCATAATAGCAGCTTAAAGAGATTAAAAGTATTGATTTCACTACGGTTGTTAAAAATTGTATCATATATAAATAATTAGGCATATAAAGCAATCATGTAGCGCTTTCAAGGCTAGATTTTGATGATATTTGAGAGAGGCTGCATCATTCGAGACCTAATTAAACCGGATTGGTCAACCATCTTGAGTATGTTTTTCTAAAGTCCTCTAGTTCTTCTTTCAAGTCATCGAAATCATCCACGTATCCAAATACAATGTTCAACCCTCCTTTAGGAGTGCTGATCAAAGATATGCCAAAATGGCACGAAAGTCCATTGGACTGACTGAAATACATATCTTCGGCTTCCCAATCACCACTTGCAATGTGTTTTAGACCAAGATTGGAAACATCGAGTGTTTGACGGGAATGCTTTCCGAATTTAGATTCCATGTAACTCACAATATCGATTACACTGAGCAAACTGACTTTCTTTGAAGCTTCACTATTCTTTAAACTACCCATCACCTCTTCGTTCATTTTTTTGATGTAAGGAACAAGTTTTAGGAAAGTGTTAGGCAATTTTGGCATGCCAATGGTTGCTGCTCCAACAACAAGACCATACTTTGGTTGAGGACCGTTTATGAATCTTCTTCCATTAATCGCTACAATTGTTTCAGTAGAGTAGTTTTTAGTGGAACTGACTTTCTCCATAATGGTTTCTTGAATACTTGCAAGTGTAGCCACAATCAGGTATGCGTTGAAGGTAACTCCATTGCTTTTACAGAGCTGGATTGTATTTTTCAATTGTGGTGGGTCTAGATGAAACATTTGGAATTTGGTGACTGGCTTTCCTCTTTGCAAAGGTTTATACTTGAAAATAGGTGAATACGCCGTTATTGGATCATAAAAGGAGTAGATGTATGAGAAAAGAGACTTGGTCCACGATGGTAACATTCCTCTGGCAACAGTCATCAATTTGTATAATAAACTTGAATTATAAATAGCCAATGTTTTCTCATCGGAACCAAATACTTGAGGAGATTCCAGTTCAAATATGGTATTTTTAAAAGGGGCAGTAGGATCAACTTTAGCCAACTCTTCCACGAGATCTTGATGAAAGTTGGATCCAGAAGTCCCATCGAAGAACGAATGATCGAATAGACCGGTAATGTATTGAAGAGGGTTTTCGCCCTCGTTAGTTGAAACTTCATGTACTATCACTCTCCACATTGGAAGTGGTTTATCAACTGGACACTGTTGAGCATCGAGATCAACAAGTACAGCTTCATCGAAGGCTGTAACCTCTCTATATTGAACCACATCGTCAAAATTGATCGACTTGATAGCACGTGCTGCATATGCATTTAGGTCTTGTTTGGAGTCTGATGTGCTATAGAAGCTGGTCGTGAATGCTGGATTTTTTGTGATGACAGCTGAAAGAGCATTTGAAAGCACCAGTTTCAGTACGTAGTGATTAAATCTTGTAGTGACATTGAAATTTGTGTAGTACAGTTTTAAATTTCTGGCCACCTGATATTTTTCAAAGAAGTTTGGTGGTCGTTCCATTTTTGCAAATGACTAGTTCGACCCAAGTTGATTGAGTTGTGAGTCTGGGGTTTTATAAAGAAAGAGGTTACTATCAAGCGCACCAAAATGACTCACGGTGGATAAGGATGCATGTACCCGGAAAATGGACTGCAGGTATGAAAAAGTCTTAGGTTTGTGAAGATGGATCGGATTCAAGATTATTAGAATCGGTGTAATGAAAAGATTAGAATTATGTTAACAGGTAAATTATTTGAGTCAAGAAATAAGTAAGCCATTTAGAATATTTACAACAGCGCTGTTAAACTTTCGACTTTCAAAGTTCAAAAGTTAAAGCAGCTTATTTGCATTGAAGGGGAGCCGCATTTTAGGGGCTCGCTAATTTTGCAAGTAAAGCAGATTATTGTAACAGCTCGCCAAAAATATTTCTGGCATTTAATAGTTAGAATTCAAACTTTTGCTTGAAGCAAATGTTTTTGTTTTCCGTGATGGTCACGTAAATCATATTATCCCTCATATCAGTAACCTGATTATTGGGCCATAAATTCTAGCATTCAACTGTCTCTGCGATATCTCGAACCTATGTTTTTTTTTAGACTCAGCGGCAGCACGTTGCAATGCTTTCGTGCTGCAGCCGCTAAAAAAATGGTACGTTCGTGTAGCGCTATTCTTACGCGGCATCTGATTTAACAGTAATCGCGATGAGATGCATTTGAACAGACTGGTCCACTAAGTTGTATTCAAAGTGTGGAGATATTTTATTGCTGCTGCTTGTCACCTTTCTGAGTCCACTTGCTTGAATTACAGCTCCATGCAGCATCATACAGCTAAAGTGGTCCCGTCTTCCTCCACAATTTTGTCCATGGTTTCTTGTTTACTACTATATGCGGGATAAACTTCCGCAACTTCGGAGATCGCCGACGTCGTGAACTCGCAGCCATATGCAATAGAAAACCGTGTCATATTCTTGAAATCATTGACCCTTTTTCAAAGATTTACAGTGAATGTGATCTGATTAAAATCATCAAATCACCCGAAAATACTTAGTATCAATTTTACATGCTAAAATCTCATCTATTATAGTCAAATCGTGGTGCTTTACCACCTTAAAATCAGGCCGCGGCGTCCCGATGTTATTCTCAACTATCAGTTATTTACACACCTGCATGTTACGTCATGCGACTTAAATAACATTGCGATATCTACGATTGCGGCAAAGCGCTTGAAATAGTGGAACGGCAATTAAAAATGATTGACATTATAAAACAATTGGCATTTCTTTAACCGATTAGATATCATTAAAAAATTGTTGATAATTTTACATCGGAAATGTCGTCTTTGAACGCACAATACCTCACATACTTGGCCAAGTACCCGTTGTTGACCAAATCAGTCACCGCAGGCGTATTAGCCGCACTTAATGAGACCATCGCCTCCTTTATTGCCGGGGATGGTAAGGATAACAAATTAGGCCGAATCTTTAATAAAAAGGTGTTAATCATGGTATTTTATGGGGCATGCCTTCTCACACCCACTCTGCATCACCTCTATGCGACGCTTAATAAAATTTACAAGGGTCCGCTTTCATGGAAACTCAAAGTTGCCCAGATAGTAACATCCCTCTCCACCATCACACCAATATTGCTGGCAATGTTTACTCTGTGGATTTCTTTGGTTAATGGATATAAATTACCAACGCATAAGACTTACCGTGAGATGACTACTCAAGACCTTAAGCACGAACTTCTCAAGATCAAAAATACAGTAGCGTCTGGTTTACGCAAAAGTTACTGGGGTGTGGTTAAGTCTTCAGTTCTTACATCTCTTTGCGTGTTAACAATTGCACAAAATTTCATCAAGCCTGAATTATGGGTCGTGTTCTTTAATGTTGTTTATTTTTTCTTGGGAACTGCTCAAAATACCTCTATGAAGCTTCGACTGAAAGAGCAGGAGAATCTTCTTATCAACAAGAGACAAAAGGTAGAGTCTAAGGAAGAATAGTTATAGGAATATCAATTGATTAATAGATTATTAGTTATGTAAATTAGAGATGTACATATACAACTTAAAGAAATTAGAGAGGGAAGCGTATACTCCACTTCTGTAGGCTATTTCGGTCAATATTATGTTTCGTCAGAGTCTTAAGTATGGATCAGATTTAAACTTCATTAGTATTTTTATTTAATTTTTTATTTTATTACCTACGATGCGTTAAAGATTTCAATCCCCGCTAAATCTTGAAACTGAAGAAGAATATTTTGAAATCAAGTTAAGTCATTTTCGATTACTAAGCAATTAAATTCAACAATGCTTTACTGTTGTAATACATTTCTAAACGATTAACCTTGTAATATCATCTACTTATTCGTCGTTTAGCAATCGTCCCCGCCGGGTATTACCCGGAGCCTGCTTTTCCTGCACGCTATGCGGGTTCTTAATTCCCCAGCCTATATCTTCTACATCATATTGATCGTATAACCACAACTTATTTCGCTCAACTATTGTACTATTTCAGTCAATGCTTCCCCTCCAAATCGCCTCAAAGCAATTTGCCAAATTCGCGGCATTTCAACAACACCTGTTCCGTACAATGATCACCGCTCACGCTGCAGTTTTCTCCACTCATGGAGAGCCCGCCGATGCTTTATACACCCACAAGTACGAAATTGACGATGAAAATGTGCCCTCCAAGTCAATTGTACTTAAGACCATTGCCTCTCCTGTGAATCCATCTGATATTAACCAAATTCAAGGTACTTATCCTTCTCAACCACCTAAAACTACTGCCTTGGGAACTTCGGAGCCAGCAGCCGTTGCCGGTAACGAAGGTTTATTCGAAGTGATTGCCGTTGGTGACAATGTTAGCAATTTCCAAGTGGGAGACTGGTGTGTGCCAACTACTGTTAATTTCGGTACCTGGAGAACACATGCTGTGGCGGAGGAACATGAATTCACCAAGCTTCCTAACCCCGAGCAATCTAAAGAGGCCGGTGCTAAAAAACCATTGTCAATTAACGAAGGTGCTACTATCAACGTCAACCCTCCAACTGCTTACCTTCTTTTGACACGTTATGCTAAATTGACTCCAGGCAAGGATTGGTTCGTTCAAAATGGTGGTAACTCTGCTGTCGGAAAATATGCTTCTCAAATTGGTAAAATCTTGGGATACAACTCTCTCTCAGTCGTTCGTGACAGAGAAAATTTGGATGAATTAGTAAAGGAATTAAAAGAAGAAAATGGTGCTACTCAAGTTATCACTGAAGAACAAAATTCCAGCCGTGAATTTGCTGGTGAAGTTAAAAAATGGGTCAAAGAATCTGGAGGAGAAATCAAATTGGCCCTTAACTGTGTTGGTGGTAAAAACTCCACTGCTGTGGCAAGAAAATTGGCTCCCAATGGTATTATGTTGACATACGGTGGTATGTCTATGCAACCTGTGATTATTCCTACTTCTCTCCATATTTTCAAAAACATAACCTCTGCAGGTTTCTGGGTCACCGAGTTGTTCAAGAATGATCCTGAATTGAAGGTCAAGGTTACAAATCAAATTGTCGAATGGTATCAGAGTGGCCAACTTAAAGTTGCGCCATCTATTGAGTCCAAGTTCGATGGTTCTGACCTTGCCAAATTCTACCTGGATGCTGTGGTCAACTCAAAAAAGGGTAAGCAATTGGTCACTTATGAATAAATTACCCTATGCACATAGTAATGAAAGCTATAGAAGATATTAGATGTATGTAAATTGGTATACATAAAGTGAGTTCAGTCAATTTGAGAAGCGAGTTATTTGCTGTCGAAAGAATTTGGATATGAAAATAAAGTAATAATTAATGATCTACTGAAATACCCTTTAGATCAAAAGCAAAAGCCACTGCTATATGTCTGTTTCAAATCTAAACTTTGTCTAACACCTATCTCTACCACTTTCAGCATTATAACAAGATCGCATATTTTCTCGATAAGGTAAGATAAGAGCGGCCTGCCGATTTGCTGCAAGGTAATTCTGTCGTGATGTCGAATACCTTACAGAAAAAGAAAAATAATTACGATGAATTGCTTTCATGCAAGCCAGTACCTTACATCCTTATTTTGAAGAGTAATATCTACAGATTAATTCACATGAACCGTCGTGGTATGATAATGTAATAGAAAATCAAGTGATCTATAAGTTGGGGATTTTAAAAGGCAAAAAAAACTACTAGCATTATGTTACCAGCAACATTCGACCTGATATTTGATTTAAGTAGTAATATTAGAGAAAAAAAGTTCTTCTATTTTGCAATGTTGGTTATTTTTCCTTCATCAAAGCAATATATGACCCCACTATTCAATTTTGAGTATTCTAACCCAGCACGATGGCTATCTTCTGCAGCACGCGCACAGGTAAGTGTTCCGCTTTGAAAATACGGAATTATAGACAAATTATGCGGATCATTTTTTCGGTGCAGCGTTTCTCCGCCTAGTAATCAATCTCCCTCACAACATCTGAATAAGTCTAACTTATCTCAAACTTAATAATAACCTTGGTATAACAGCAAGTCACAACTTAAACTTTTACAGAAATAAGAAACTATTACTGATGTCATGGCTCAAGTCAGCGAACACAATCCTACGACGGACAAAGCCGGCCAATTGTTTTTCCGCACCAAGATCGTTCAACGAAGAGTTATATCGACTTCGACTTCGCTCAACTGATACAACACAAGCCCCATAGAATACATGAGGCTGTGACTAAGTGTCTTAAACTGGATGTTGTGTTCCATTTCCCCAGCCATTCGACCGTAATGTCGCCTACTACCATCTTCTTTCGGCCCTGCATCATGCTGTGCCTTGCCGCAAAGCTCAAGGTTTCGGAAATCGCCGAAAGAAACGGTTCGGCGGTTCCGCTGATGGAAAAAGTTCGATGCCAATTCTCAATTTTTTTATAACATCGGCCATCGGCGCCGGATCCGGCGACATTAATTTAAAGGCTGGCGACAATATATGATGACAAGTATATCAATAATGATACCATAAGAATCCACCCCGTTCAAAAATGTGTACATACCGCAACCCCATGACTCAAATTTACCCCAGTATAAGCCCATGCAAAGCTGCTGCCAGTCATCTCGGAAAGTGTCATACATTAACATCATCATTTATTTCTTGATTTTTCCCGATTTGGCACGCCGGTTTTTCATTGGTACTTGACTAACCGGCGGCATTTTTCCTAATTTTTTTACATCACTTACAACGGGCGGCAGAAGAAGGAAACTGATATTTTTTTTGAACTCCAACTACTCTGTATTCATATAAGATATAGAATATCCATTTTGTTCCTATCCAACTAAACGTATTTTTTCACTTTTGAGGGGAAATTCAGCATCTTTTCTAAAGATAAGAAACTGCTTAAAAAAAAATCTGCCGATAAGCTTCGCTCGCTGCCAAGTACGCACAAAAAAATCGGCACACCAGATCAAACCGATCGGACGTGAAACAATTTCAGATCCCAATAACTTGGAGCATTAAACCCATCGCCAAACGGCTCCATTGCATAGAAAAGACTGGTTCAAACGAGCCATTTATCTTGTTTTCATCGAATACAGTCTAAGGCCATCTAAATATCATTAGTCTTACGCATCTACCATTAGTGGATATATAGACTATCAAAAGAATTTCTTAAAAAAATTACGAACCGCCATGTCCAAAGCTATTGCTTCTTCAAGTGTTTTACTTGAAGATTACGTTGCTCCGGCTACTATTATCTATTCCATCGAATCCGGAAAGATTTTATGCATTGTTAAGGAAGTTATCTCACATGATGATCCCATCTTGAAGCTTTACGATGTTGATCCAGCTGATTTGAAAAACGTTTCTCCACATATAATCATGCCGGGGATTGTTGATGCTCATGTTCATTTGAATGAACCAGGTAGAACTGAATGGGAAGGATTTGCTACTGGAACTCAGGCCGCTGCTTCAGGTGGTGTTACCACTGTTATTGATATGCCTTTAAATGCCATTCCTCCGACCACCACAATCCCAAACTTCCAGTGTAAAATCAACGCCGCTAAAGGTCAGACATGGGTTGATGTGGGGTTCTGGGGTGGTATGGTTCCTACAAATTTGGATGATTTACGACCATTAATCGCAATGGGTGTTCGTGGTTTCAAAGGTTTCTTGATTGATTCCGGTGTGGATGAATTCCCAGCTATTGACTCCAAGTATATTTTGAGAGCTATGAAAAAGGTTAAGGACTTGCCTACATTGTTGATGTTTCATGCAGAAATGCAACCAAGAACAGACAATCATCACGCTGTGTCTGTAGAAGCCATTGGAAACAAAACTCCGAAATTATTATTCCATGAACACGCAACTTTCTCATTGGAATTAGAAGAAGATAGCAGTGATAGTGGTGACGATTATTCCAGGCATATTGATGAAGTTTATCGTGAAAACCATTTGCATAATGCTGAAGTATACGTCAAGGACAACCAACGGGTTGTTGAAATTGCCAACGACATCGAAGCCATTGATTTAGGAATGTCTGCTTCTTTCATTAGTAGAGCTCCAAGGCCAGTGGTCGATCTTCTTCACCGCCATGGCCCACATGAAGGTGAACACGATCACTGTACCCTTCCTCACAACCATGCTGGGTCCATGAATCATAAAATACTTAGTGATCAACAGGCCAAAGCTTTATCCAAGTCACCATTCTTGGCTGCTGTGGAACCCAAAACCGGAAGATTTGCAAACTTGGCTAACAAGAGAAAGCCAGGAGCCGAATCTCCGTTTTTGAGGGCCTTAGAAATAGAGCAAAGACAACTTGAAGAAATGAGCTACTCGCCTTTGCTTATTGCTCAGCACGAAGACGAATCTTTGAAAAACATTGACCCCACTCTGTATGCTTCATTCTTAGCTTCTAGACCAGACAATTTTGAAACCACCGCCATTGCCGAGATCATTAATTGCTCTACTCAATTCCCAACTGTTCCACTCCATATTGTACACTTGGCAACTCACGAAGCTGTTCCTTTAATCAGGGCTGCCAAGGCACAAAATCTTCCTATTTCCGCTGAAACATGTTTCCATTATTTGTCACTTACTGCTGAAAAAATTTCAAATTGTCTGACTCACTTCAAATGTTGTCCACCAATCCGTACTGATGACAACAGAAAGTTACTTTGGAAGGCATTAAGAAATAACATTATTACCACGGTCGTATCTGATCATTCCCCTTGTACACCAGAATTGAAAGATTTGGAAAAAGGTGATTTCTTTTCAGCTTGGGGTGGTATTTCTTCAGTTGGATTTGGTTTACCTATCTTATTTACCGAGGGTAAAAAATTGAATCCACCAGTATCATTTGCAGAAATTTCGAAATGGTGTTCTTGGAATACTGCCAAGCAAGTTGGTTTATCACACTGCAAGGGTAAGATTAGAGTTGGATACGATGCAGACTTCCTTGTTTTCGATCCTCTTGTAACCTACGTAGTAGCCAACCAAAAAACATTTTTCAAAAACAAACTCACTGCTTACAACGGAATGGAATTTACTGGTAGAGTCATCGAAACTCATGTTCGTGGTCAGAATGTGTTTACATATGGTAAAGGTCATTCAGATATTCCAAAGGGTAAGCTTATCCTCGAGCCACGCTTAATCTAAGTAATAAACAATAAAAAATTGAAGAATCATGCAAATTTGGAGTAGCAAAATTAAATCTTTCCGCTGATTTTTATAAATAATTTCGAAAAAGTTATGTATTACACCACTTATACCCAACTTCGAAACTCATTATTATCCACCACTTCTTACTTTACTGATACCAAATACTTCTTGTTCATTTCTCTACTTTGTTGGTTAATTTGCAACCTCTGGGCCGCGCACGACCTACAAATTTTTCATTATGAGATTGAAAAAAAACCATAACCGAGAAGAAATAAGTGATCTCGCTATAAGTGTCGGAGGCAAACTCTGAACAATATCGATAATGTTACGCACTCAGGCAGCTCGTGTGGGCGGAACCCCTTACTGCCGTGCCGTTATTGGCGCCAGATACTTCCACAGCTCATTTGTTAGGAGCAGTGAAGGTCCCCCGCAATCTCCATTGAAGGTCTTTTTTGACACCTTCAAGGCCGAAGTCAAGAAATCTGGAGAGTTAAAAGATAATATCAAAGCATTACAAGATGAAACGGGTAGAGTCGCGGATTCTGAGGCTTTCAGAAAGGCCAAGGAAGCCTTTGATGCCGCACAAAAGGGTTCTTCTGCTGCGGGCAAAATCGCCAAGAAGACCGCTGAAGCTGTTGGTGACGTCGCCGTTAAAGCTTGGGATTCTCCAGTTGGTCAAGGTGTCAGAACCTCGGTCAAATACAGCGCAGATGCCGCTGATAAGGCGTTTGAACCAGTCAGAAAAACTGAAATCTATAAAGGTATGTCCGAAGTTATCGACGACGGCTCATCCACATCATATGGTGGGTTCTTGACCAAAGAACAAAGACTCGCTTTGAGACAAAGGGAAGTGGCTGAGAAGCTCAGAAAAGGTCAGTTCCTCAAGCCTGTAAAGGAAAATGAGGAAGCTGGTGGTGCTTTGGTGGCTACAGAACACAAGGCCACTGGACCTTCAGCATCCGAAAAATGGGAAAACTTTAAGTTGACCAGTCCAATCGGAAAAGGTTATGTATACTTGAAAGAGAAATGGGATGATTCAGAAAATGGTTTAATTTCTTTAGTCAGAACAATTATTGAAAAGGTGACTGGATTTTTTGCTGAAACTGAACAAGCCAAGGTTATCAAACAATTTAAATTGATGGACCCACTGTTCAGATTGATTAGTTTTCAAAAGACTTTGACCAATTACATTGTACCTGAATTGTTGGATGCATACATCAAAAATGACGAACAAGTCTTGAAAAGCTGGTTGAGTGAAGCTCCATTCAATGTCTGGCAAGCCAATAACAAGCAGTTTGTTGAAAAGGGATTATTTTCTGATGGACGTATTTTAGATATCAGAGGAGTTGAAGTTGTTACTTGTAAGTTGTTGCTGCCAAACGATGTCCCAGTGATAGTTGTCAGTTGTCGTGCTCAGGAAATTCACTTATTCAGAGACGCAAAGAGTGGTGAAATCGCTGCTGGTACCAACGACAACATCCAGTTGAGTACCTATGCCATGGTCTTGACCAGAATCCCTGAGGAATTTGACAATCAGACCACTGAAGGTTGGAAGGTTATTGAGTTTGCTCGTGGGGCCTCAAGACCATTCCATTAGTAGGTGTACATAGAAACTCTGTAAATAAATGACGACGAGCATATTGGACGCATGTAGAAATGGGTCAGAATTACAGTCACAAGTGTGATATGAATGAGTTGTTCCAATGCTTCATTAGAATTATGAACCAATATTTGAACTGTACTTCCTGATATTTTCACTGGAATAGTTTAACACTACAAACTTCTTGTAGCATACTAAAAAAATAAATAAAAAATAAATAAAAAAAAGTCACATAATAACTTCTTGATCTGATTATGAACATACATTTAGCCAGCTATAGTATTTCTGCCTGGCCATTAAAACGTAGAAATTTAATTAGTCAAAGTTTCCTTATTATTATCTACAAATTCAGACTGTTGATAATTCAAACCAATCATAAATCACTTTTATCTCTTCGAGGTCCCGACTTATCTTATAATTGGACTCGTACTGCACACACATCAACGCGGTTTCTGCCACTTTTCAAAAAAAATCACCGCTAATCGCCTGAGCTTTGAGCTGCTATCCCGATGTCAGACAATATTGCCAGTAAGGAAGAAGCCTCGCTTGTGTTCGACCGGCTCAAAAAGCAGCCAGCTAACCAAGCGTGCTTCGACTGTTCCAATAAAAACCCAACTTGGACATCCATCCCCTTCGGTGTCTTGTTATGTTTGGAATGTTCAGCAGTCCATAGAAACATGGGGGTGCATATTTCATTTGTTAAATCATCGAATCTTGACTCGTGGCAACGTATTCAATTGAGACACTTTAAGTATGGTGGTAACCAAGTTGCCCTGGACTTTTACCTGAAAAATGGTGGTTCCCAGTTCCTTTCTAAGAACGGATCGGTAGACATCAATTTGAAGTATACCTCACCTGTGGCTCTTAAATATAAGGAAAAATTGAAGAAAAAGGCTCAGGAAGATGCTCTTAAACACCCGGATCAGGTTATTTTAGATGACTCTAGTGATAACTTGTCTCTTGCTGACAGTAAAAACAGCAACGACTCGACGGATGACTTTTTCTCGAATTGGACCAAGCCAATCAATGCTACTCCTTCTCCTTTGTCACTGAGAAGTGGTACTCCATTGGCTTCCACTGATGATTTGAGCTCTACCACTACGAAAAAGCCGATCAGAACTTCTGTAGCCACCAGAAGAGCAACCGGTGCAGGTGCTTCTGCCACCGCCAAAAAGTCTATCTTATCTTCTAAGGGAAGCGGACCAAAGTCATCTAGATTGAGTGCCAAGAGAATTAACAAGAAGGATGAAGAGGATATTGATTTTGATGCCCTTGTTAATCAGGCTGAGAAAGAGCAAGAAGAGGCAAAGAAGTTGGGTTACGCACCCACCAGAGATGACTCTTCAACTAAGTTGAACGAAACCACCAAGAAAGTTGGCGCATTATCATTAGGTCCAAGAAAGAAGACAACTGATGACTTTTCTCAGGACGATGACGCGTCTAGTGGATTTGGAACCTCTAAAGTCGACCTTAACGCACATGCAGTGCAGGAAGTCAAACCACAAGCAATTAAGAAACTCGGATTTGGCATGGTTGCAGGCGACAATAATGTGGAAGAGACAAAGAAAAAGTACGCTGAAGTCAAATACACCGGTGAAGTTTCCAACAAATTTGGTACCCAAAAGGGTATTTCCTCGGACGAGCTCTTCGGTAGAGGACCAAGATTTGACGAGCTGGCTCAAAGAGAAGCCAGAACAAAACTTCAAGGATTTGAAGGAGCACAGTCAATTTCTTCTTCTTCTTACTTTGGTGATGAAGAAGCCAGTGCTGGTGGATCTGCTAGAGGAGGTTCTGGTAATGCTGGTTTTTCTGATTTGGAAAATACTGCAAGGGATTTTGCCTCGAAATTTTCAGGTAATGCAAACCAAGATTTGGATGTTATAAAGGATGCCTTGGAAGATGGTGCCAATAAGTTGGGAAGTTATTTAAGAGACTTTTTGAGATAAGCATTGCTTAGGTGTGTGTGTATATGTGATGATTAAAGACTGAATTTTGGAGAATGAGCTGATCAGAATACAGCATATTTCATCCCTAACTGTCAAAGTGCCAGAAAGTATCTATAGATAGGTAATAATATTAGATACTGAGAAGTTTAAAAGCATAAATGTTATAGATTCAAATTCTCTATTCGTAAAGATTCTTAAAGTGTCACGATAATTTAATTTTTAAAATAGAGCAGCTAATTATAATTGTTTTCCAACCTAAATTAATTTTCGGTAATAAAGATGTGTGCATTTTGGTGCCTGCGTTAAATATGATCCTTGACGTCTTTTGAGGGGTTGCACTTCAGCTAGGCCGTCTTAATAATAACTCCCCTCCTTCCCCCGCCTCCCTCACGAACGTGCAATTGACAAGATTGTGAATCAAATTTGTCTTAATCTGATATCTATATCGAAAAATAGATGACCACTTAAATAATTTTTGCCTTGTTTCATATATACTTTAAAACAAAGACGCAGCAGATTTGTCTAATTATTTTTCCACTTGGCGAGTCTCAAATACTTCGGTATTGCGATAACAATCCTCCCATTTGAGAAGAAGTACAAGGATAAGTACACAATGCAGTAACGGGGGCTAAATCAGCTATTGTTCTTGTAAAGCCTTATATATTATCTACATTTAACATTCGTCAGGTGTTTTGGAGTCGCCTTCTCGACTCGGGCAATTTGGTTATGATCCGCGTGAGAAGTTTCTTCCACTGATGTTTTTTTCCTGGGGTAGTCAATGTAGGTTGTGCAGAAATTGTGGGGGATTATGAAGTTTACGCTATTGATAAAGAAAGTGAGAGAGGGCGGGGGGTAAAGGAAGGGCATCAAAATGAAATGAGGCAAAATGGTGGGGGGGAAATTAAGGCAACAAGAAGGCTCCGGGGTTCTAGACTTTCTTCAAGACTTAATCAAAATACCGAAACATAACAACTCTTACTTCCAAGGATCTTAGGCACTATAATCCATACGTCATTCATTCTCGCATTACTTGGTGTAGCAGCTGTTCATGGCAACTTTTCAATTGCTGTAGAAATTTCCGGAAAAATCAGCTTACTGCCGCATTTTTTTCCACTTTAAAAAATTATTTTTAGCGCTGGTGGAAGCAAACATTGCTACCTCAATGCATACCTCAGAAAGACATTTCGAGAACCAATAGTTACACATCGTCAATGTTTTGATATTCAGAACAAACTCTTCTAATGCTTCCAGTTTTCCGCCGAATACCTCCGTCTTGTCTGCCTCTCCGAATCTCTTTCCGAAAGATGTTCCGGGTCCTAAATGAATTGAATAACGCGTTCTCTACAAATCTTCATGCAGAGGAACCGAAACAATAGCCCCCCGACCTCGAAACCTTGAGAGAGCAAAGGTGGGGAAGAGGGCGACCAACACGTCATTTTGGCCAGCAAAATAAACGCTATTCTTCAGTTGGGTTATGCATTTACACCCTTACGGCTTAGGTTTATTACCTAAGCTGCATGATTTCTGTTGTGAGCCCGCGCATTTATGTATGCAAAAATGCTGCTTTCGACCCACAATTAGACTATTGAGCTATTAACATTCTACGTGTAGATGACTACTTATTGTTTTTTAGGGCAACCGATCATATAAATGTCGAGGTCCCCCCCCTCCGTTCCGTAAACTTTTCCAAAAGTAAAAATTGGTTGCAAAAATGAGTGAAAAAGAAACTCCTGTCCAGACGACGGGTGCTCAAGCAACTCAAACTCCTGCTCAAGATGGCTTTTTTGAACATCAAAGCTCTCATTCATCATTCAGAAAGGAAGATGTGGAAACCAGTGCTTCTCTGGAAACTGATGGATTTGAGAGACAAGACAACATTCTTTCACAATACAGTGAAGAACAAGTAGAAAGCATGGGAAGAAACTACGCTCTCAAATACGGCATGGACCCTGATTTGTTTGCTAAAGGTGCCAAAGTTGCTAGAAGTCCAATGGATTTCAACTCTATGGCATTTTTGCTGGAAGAGGAAAAAATGGCCTTACACACTGAAGCTACTAAAAAATGGCACATTCCCTGGAAGTTGGTTATGATCATTGCTTTGGCTTCGATGTCTGCTGCTGTGCAAGGTATGGATGAATCCGTTATCAACGGTGCTAATATCATTTTTTATCCTTATATGAAAATCGATGCAGACACAAAGCGTGACAAGATGATTCAAGGTTTGGTCAATGGTGCTCCATACCTCTGTTCCGCCACTCTCTCATGTTGGATGTCCGACTATTGCAACAAGAAATTGGGACGTAAATGGACCGTCTTTTGGACTTGTTTCATCTCTGCCATTACTTGTTTCTGGCAAGCATTTACCAACACTTGGTACCACTTGTTTATCTCTAGATTTTTCTTGGGATTCGGTTTGGGTATCAAGTCAGCTACCGTTCCAGCCTATGCCTCTGAATGTGCTCCTAAACACATCAGAGGTGCTCTTGTTATGTTATGGCAATTTTTTACTGCGGTTGGTATCATGTTTGGTTATGTTGCTTCCTTAGCATTCTACTATGTGGGTTCACATGGTATCCCAGGTGGTCTTAACTGGAGATTAATGTTGGGTTCAGCTATGATCCCAGCTCTTATCGTTTTGGCTCAAGTCCCATTCGTGCCTGAATCTCCTCGTTGGCTCATGGGTAAGGAAATGCATAAAGAAGCTTTTGATTCCTTGGCTCAATTACGTATGGACAAGATAAGTGCCGCCAGAGATACCTTTTACCAGTACGTCTTGCTTTCTGAAGAGTCCTCTTATCAAGGTATTCCATACTTTAAGAGACTTACAGAATTATTTACCGTCAGAAGAAACAGAAATGCTGCTATGGCTGCCTTTGTCGTCATGTACATGCAACAATTTTGTGGTATCAACGTTATCGCTTACTACTCATCCTCTATTTTCATCGAAGCAAAAATGGGTGTCATTAAATCCTTGTTGGCATCTTGGGGTTTTGGTATGATCAATTTCGTTTTCGCCATTCCTGCTTTCTACACTATTGACACCTATGGTAGAAGAAACTTGTTGTTGACCACGTTCCCATTGATGTGCTTGTTCTTGCTTATGACTGGGTTTGGTTTCTGGATTCCAGATGACGATGCTCACCTTCAAGGTAGGGTTGGTTGTATCATTACTGGTATCTACTTATTTAGTGCAGTTTACTCATCTGGTGAGGGTCCAGTTCCTTTCACTTACTCAGCAGAAGCATTCCCCTTGTACATTCGTGATATCGGAATGGGTTTTGCCACTGCCGTTTGTTGGTTGTTCAACTTTATCCTTGCATTGACTTGGCCATTGTTGTTGAAGGCTTTCAAGCCTCAAGGTGCTTTCGGATGGTACGCAGCTTGGAATCTTATGGGTTTCTTGATGGTCCTTTGGTTAGTTCCTGAAACCAAGGGTAAAACATTGGAGGAATTGGATGAAGTTTTCAGTGTTCCTGCTCTCGAGCACGCCAAATGGCAAACTACTCATCTTATTCATAAATTCCAGAAGAACGTACTCGGAAAGAAAAACATCACGCCTCTTCCACTGTTGTACAAGTCTCATAGAATGGCCGTTACTAATCCACACTGGAACGACAAGGCCGAGGCCGAACATATTGAATAAATGTGCTTACTGGATTTTGCGCATATTTACATTTGATTCTAACGCTGTGACTATATAAGTAATTTCAATTAAAACATAACAGATGTAGTTCTTCTAATTGCGGAAATAACTCCATAATTTAGCTGCACCAACAGCTCCTATTATACCGATTGTTGTCAATTCGATTCCTTTAAGGACTCTATCTTGGTGCTTTTCTATCTCAACTGCTTTAGAATAAGGTATGTCGCCTCTGAAAGATATCATCGTGTACATTGGAATCCACTGAAAGAATTTGCCGTTGGCATATTTTCCCAAAAAGTAGTCGATCTTCTTGCGGAAAAGATAGAGACTACTCGTCACATGTGACGACATTTCTTTATAATTATCAAGAGCGAGTTTACAAATTGTTTGCAAATCATCCTTACGTTGAGGAGAATATGCCTTGAAGGCATCCTCGACTACTCCATCATGTTTATCGATCAACTCCATCAAAACTCTTACGTCCTCAAAACCACAATTCATACCTTGTCCGTAGAAAGGTACCATGGAATGAGCAGCATCCCCAATTATCAAAGCTCTCCCTGAAGGATGATGGTATGGGTAAGCAGAGACTTGCATTAGGGAGCCTCTTGGCAGATCTCTAAAGGTTTGACGTAATTGCTCGTCACCCAAAAGCTCTACTGCGTCCGGGAATTGCTCGTGGAAGAATTTCACAAAGTCTTGTTCGTTTTCGATCAGCTCTATTACCTTCCATGGACTGAAAAAAGTGGAAGTGAAAGAACCACCCTCGTTTGCAAGTGCAATCAACATGAAATTGTGTCTGGGCCAAATATGAAGGTGATTAGGGCTAAAATGAAACAAGCTTTTGTCCTTGCCATCTTTATGATTAACGGTAGAATCCTTTCCAGGAATACTGAGCTCCAAATATTGCATATCAATATACTCTTGAGATACATTGAGTCTCATGGAACGTTGCAATTGATATCTGAATTGGGAATGTGCACCATCTGCACCAATTGTATAGTCAACTTTATAATTTACGAGATCTTCAGATTCCCCAACGATTTGAAAGGATAATTCTGGTTTATCATCCATCTTGATCTTCACGAGCTTGTGAGTGAAATGTAACTCGATATTTGGATTTTTCCTTATTTCATCCAACAATGAGTCATTCAAGAATTTTCTGTCTATAGAATTAATACTTTCACCGAATAAACCATAAACTTGAGACTCTTGATTGCCCTTTAAGTCATGAATCATACGCCCATGCATTGGAATAACATGACGCAAAACTCTTTCGGCCATATCTTCATCAACGTACTTCAAAGCACGAATACCTCTATCACTAACAGCCAAATTTATTGACCGGAAATTACGAGAAGTGGTTTCATTTTTTGGATCTGGACGGAGTTCAAAGAGATGAACCTTAAACCCCTTTGCAGCAAATGCAAGCGAGGCAAGACATCCAACGAGTCCAGCTCCAACAACAGCCACGGTTTCTTGCGACATGGTGATTTTTTCAACACACAATAAACAAGTACACTGAGTAAGTGGCAACAAAGGCAATGCTTGCACTTAAAAGAAAACGGTAGATTTGAAAGTTGCGAATATTTTCTGTGGGGCAAAAACGGCTGATTTGAAGCCGAAATGAGCTAAAATAATTAAATATTTATACGAGATTAAATGATCCAAATACAGCTTGTTGAATAAAAGTAAACCGTCTGTTTTGATCTTAATAAATTCATTGGATGCAACTCATAAGTGTGTGTATGTATGTATGTATGTACCGAATTGTCAGCCCAATTGAGGATTCTCGGTCAATTTTAAACGACGTCATTGGTCTCTACAATTTCATGAATTCTATCTTATATCTTAATAAACCCAAGCCATTATAGATCTCACCTATAATTAATTCCCTACAAGAATGGTTGATGATTCAAACCTCCCTCGAATAGTTGCCGCCAAAATTTGACGTGTGGCCCTTTAAAGCCCCATACATCTAGGCGGAACTTTTCTGTATCTTCGCCTTCTTTATCTCAATGGTCTTTTTAAGTTGAGCAATCTGTTCTTCTAGCTCTTTATTCGTCTGAGCAAATTCTTCATTGGCTTTAATTGTATTCTGCACATTTTCCTTCATTGACAAGTTTTCATATTGCTCTTTTATGGAGTCTCTTGCTTTCAATAAACGCTCATTCTCGGCCTGTATATCTTCGAGCTTTTTCTTATAGGAATCGCTTTGATCCAAAATCTCTTTGTGAGTCAGACCCAAATTATGTAAAAGATTTTTGATTTCGTGAATTTTCTTCTCCAAGTCTTCGTTGACTTCTTTCAAATTCAAAAGCTCATTGCGATTTCGGGTCATAGAATTGGCATTAAGTAAATGATACTCGTTTTCAAACTTTATTATGGAAGGTTGGAATTTCAACACGTCGCTTATTTCAAATATTGAATCAATTTCATTAAATATGGAAAAGAACTCGATACTGTACAAGTATTTGGCAAGATCATCACACTCTAATTCGAGAATCTTCTTGGAATTTGCATGGTATATAGCGACAATGACTCTAAGGATGAAGTCGAATCCTTCGAATAAAAAGAAATCCAAAATTTGCACTAATACCTTGGAATTCTTAATCTCACCAAAAAATGTGGTCAAGATCTTTTTATGCAACGGAGTCAATTCTATACCCTGTTTTGTGATATGGAGGAACTCGTCGTTTACAAGTGTCTCCAACGACCTCAGTACCTTATACAAAAATTCGTCCTTTATAAGGTCATGAAATAAATGATTGAATTTGAGTAAAAGTTGCAAAGTTTCCTCCAAAGAGATTCCAGGAAAACTAGTAGGGGTGATGAGTTTAGCTAAGTTGTGGATAAATTCGCTGGGGGGTAAATGTTGACTGCTTTCATACAATATATCTGAATTTGCAATTTTTTCCAACACCAAATTGGGTGTTCCATTTGTTATAACCACTTCTGTAGTGTAATAATTGAAGATTTTGAGTACATCTTTGAGGCCCTGGTCGCCGGTAATGTTTTGAAAATATGAAGTTTGATTTCTAATGGTTTCTGAAGATTCGGCCTTTTTCAAAAGCTTTTCGTATGTTTCCTTTGAAAGAGTTGACCTTACACGCAAGGTTTTGAGATACACTGCTGCACGAAGCAGATCTGGGATCCCCTTTTCTAAAGCAGCCTCCAACTTGTCAACCTGATGTTCTCGGACTAATTTGTCATCCAAATCACCAATGAAAGTGATCCAAAACTCCGTTTCGGACAGTTCGGACTCGTCTACTGAGAGAGCCTCCAATTTGCGAGAAAGTAAAGTCAGCAAGCTGTCATGAGTATTAAAAATATCAGAATTTTCATTCGTGGTCGGGGATAAGTAGGAGTCCAATTGTCGTGATACACAAATGGTTGACAAATCATCGTCGAGATTATACAATAATGGCAGGTGACTTGCTGAAGGAGCGAGCTCTACCGCTGTCTTGGCGGAGGTAGTTTTCGTCGGGAGATCCGGAACTGTTTCCTCAGTTGCTGGCATATTCTTGCGCAGAGGCAATGGAGGAGGCGATGACATCGGGATTGTAAACGGTATCTATACCTTTAGCCCACTGATTAAGAACGGAAAATTCCAAATTGGTGTCAGTGAGATAGTGGGAGATAAAGAGTGGAGAACCGTCTTTAGATCGGAAGCGGGAAAATAGTGGAATGTCCCCGAGAACAAGCTAATTAAGTTTGGGCAAAGATTTATATTAAGAACGACTTAGGCCTGGCGTCAAAAGGATGGGCTGGAATATTAATTCGTTTGATTTGACTTAAGAATCACTGAATTGTGATTTTGTTAGGGTAGACAAAGCATCATCAACTTCACTGTTTATATATTCGGCTTCTCCCGCTTGTGGTTCCGGCGCGCATGAAAATGCCTTCAATATATTTTCATCGGGTATAACTTGATCTGCCGGAAATATTGTGGTTAATACCTTGATCAAGCAGTAATTCCCATTAACCTATAAGCACATAGGTTGAAGATACGTCTAAAAAATTCATCGCCGCATATAACAGAATAGCTTTATCGTTACAAATAATTCTTCTATACCCGTATTCATGCATCTCTATATAATATCCTAATTTTGACCAAGCCTTCGTCGCTTATTTGGGAAACTTCTGTAAGTGCCTCCCGGTGATAAATCTTGAGGCAGTACTTCCTCGGTGATCCCTAAACTTCCCACACTTTCATTAAGGTCTTCGTCAATTTTTCTGTCTACTTCCTCTCCATCTTGAATCACTAGCTTTTCATCTTTTGGTCTTATTTCACTCCGCCGCTCTCGTACATTTTTTAAGTTTCCTTCACTCGCACCACTCAGATTCTTGTACCTTTCCACCATCACTAAAAACTTATCAACCTCTATAATATATTTCTCATCTTTTGAATCCATACCATCAATGGTACAAGCAAAATCCGATACTTGGGTGACAAATTGCGTCGGAAGGACTTCATTCCCGTCAAACAATTGGTTAAGGATTTTGATTGTCAAGTTACTCAATTGTTTACCTATGAGCCCGGTTCTAAGCGATCGGTTATAAATTTTCCCTTTGGGCGCCTTTGAATTACCAAGTTGGGAAGACTTTATGTCATTAGTAAGTTTAGACTCATTATACTTATCTTCTTCTGGTGGAGCGGAGCTTTCCTCGGGCATTTCTATAATTTCAATATCATCGTCAAAACTAGAATTAGAAGACAGTTTGTTAACAATATTTCGTGGTGATCTTTGCATCCTAAGAAGCATATCTCTCAAATCTTTCCTCATATTATTTCTCTCTGATGCCTTAAAGAATTGTCTGCTCTGGAAATTATTAGCAGAAGAACGCCCTGATCTCCATAATCGCTCGCATTCAATATGATCACTAAGCCATTTCCGAACGTTATATATGACATGAATTCCACAATCATTGAAATTGTTTTGTTTTGGAACTTTGGCATTGACAATCCGAATATTTTCTTTTGGAATTGACACTTGGTGCCTTTCATCACAATAATCAATGATCAATTGTTTCAAGGGATTCTTGATGCTTGAATGGTTCAGCGATAATGAGTCAAAAACAAATATTTCCACCTTTGCTGAATTTTGTTTCTCTGTATTTGACTTTGAGGCATTATTCGTTTCTTGTGAAGAATCATTTGCTGTATCGATTCCTTTTTTTGAAAGCCCTACTTCTATTTGATTTTGGTCTGCGATTTCAGACGACTTCTCTTTTGAAATAATTGGGGATTCCTTATCACTCTTGTCTTCTCCCTCCTCCTCTTTTTCCTCTTTTTCCTCTTTTTCTTCCTCATGATAGTCTGGATCGACTAATGTACTTGCCTTTGGATGTTTACGAAAATATTCTAAAGCCGCTGGCAATCCTTTTATGATGCAACAATACCAATGTGAATGTTCGTTTATCGGTATCAAAACGTATGAAAAATGCATAAGGTCAACCTTTTGTAGCCACCTCTTTACGTTATGGTAGTAGTTGACTGGTTCATTGCTAGTCTGCTCTCCAGAGACTAATTTTGGAAAAAAGAATGAATTGAACGCATAGATATCGTCTTCAGCAAATCTCTCCTCCAGAATAGCCTCCTCTATGTCATACTTGATGAAAAAATCTATCACTGTATCATTGATCCAATCGTTATTATAAAGAGTTTTGAAATCAGAATAGGTAACCACGAATAATTTACCGTCATCAAACTTGTAACTCAAAGGCGGATCAAAGGGCGCTGGTTTTTCTTCTTGTATTTCTTCAATCGGTAGCTTGGCAGTTCTAGATCTCGTTCTTGTTTGTGTATCTAAAGATAACAATTCCGCTGGTTGACCCTTGGTGGGAGTCGTCGTGGTTTGACGAGTGATTCGCTCGGATCTAATTGGAGTTACCGGCAGTTGTGGCTTTGAGGTGTCACAGTCTCCTTGCACGGATTTAGGCACTCCAATGAGGGTAGGCTTCCTGCGGGGTGTATTGTTGAGGAGGGCAAAGTCGTCAATTTTTAATGCTTTTGACTCCACTTCTGGACTTGATTTCATGTCATTTTCACGTTCCTTCTTCGCTGCTGCTACCTTTAGTTTTATGTTCTCTATTTTCTTGAGTAATTCAGCATTTTTGAACCGCATATTCAAATCTACTGGCCATAGATCAGATTTGTCTTGAAATCTACGCAATAAGTCGGCGTCCAGTGATAGGTAATTGGCGTAAACATATCCTCTATTCGCACCCACAACTATAAGCAAAGATCTACCTACATCAGATAGTCTTATCTCACTAATATGCTGTTTTCGTTTAAGAATAAGTTTCTCGATTAAACGGTCTCCAATCGTAAAGTAAACAAATTCATCTTGGGGCAGTATGTTAAGCATCAAGGGCTTAGTGGCTTCGCCGATTATTCTTGTTCCATTAGTCTCCAAAGATTTTAACATCAAAAAAGCCACTGGCTCCTCTTTAAGAGGATCATATCCCGTTTCGAAAACCTTATCTGATGGCTTGATTTCTGTTTTAGATACATCATTGATCTCACGTGTAGAGTTCGGTTGTGACTTTTTGGCACCTTTCAAAGCACGGAAAACTTCCAATTTTTGCAAGAATTTTGATCTCTTTTGACTATCGTGAGCTGGTGCTTCAATCACCTTGGAATCAAGACTTTCATCTAAGCTATTGTGGAGCTTGAACCCTCCAGAACCAAAATTTCCTGGTTTTTGCTTCTTGCGTCGATTGAGAGACGGATATTCTTTCTTTAAAAGCCCGCTCATGGGCACCAAGACGTTGATTCGGTGCTATGGCTATGAATTATGATTTGAATAAAAGGCAGGTAAAGAAATTGGCCGATTTATTGTGTGCTTTAAGTGAAGATACTTAAAAAGTCTTTTGATGCGTATTTTCAATTTAATACTATTTTAGGGTCGCATCGGAAGAGGTGATAGACAGAAAAGATGAGAAGAACTTGATAAAGATTGAAGTCATTATATTGGAGGAGGTCAGAAAATACCTTGTTTCCTTTTCAGATCGAAGTTTCTACAAATTTTGTTTGAACTTCACTCAATCAGAAATTGTATGCCTCAAATCTTCGTTTAATCAATTTGCAGTACTACATCTGATGAGGTACATATTGATGCGCAAAAGAATAAAACGGCACATCTTGATGGCTTTTATCACATCCTTGAGACGAAATACACTGAAAATGGGTAAGTGATTCAATTGTGATAACATAATGTCATTTTTTAAGAGGGATGGAACAAGTTCTCTTAAGTTCTACTTAATACTCTTTTCTCAAATAGCCATCCTCCCTCAAGAATTAGATCACCATTTTCCTGTACAAAATACTTGTCTTGATAATCTAAAAACTCCTCAACGCATACATATCAAGACATACATATCGAAAGAGATAGATCATGTTCAAACGAATTACGAGGACGACTGTCCCTTTAGTCGCATTGGCTGGTGGATTCTTACTTTTCCCTAAGGAGTGGAGGAAAAATCATCAAAAAGTTTACACACTCAATCATTTCAATGAAGATGCCGCTAAAAAACTTACAGAGACCTCAGAGTACCAAAACTTAGAGAATAATCAAGCATTTACTAGACGATCAATTAGCCATGAGTTTCCACAGCAACATAAAACGAATCATGCAACATCAGGGATTCTTTTTGGGCCGAATTTAATGGAGGTGGATCCAATAATCTTCATTAATGAATCTGATGGAGAATTGGTGAGTTTTTGTCACTTGGGGTCGAAATTGGTAAGTCAAGACGGTCAAATTCACAACGGTATAATCTCCACTATACTTGACGAAGGACTCTGTGCATGTGGATTTGCCAAATTGCCTTCTAAAAAGGGTGTTACAGCTAAGCTTTCCATTGACTTCTTGAATCAGGCACGACCAGGTAGTACCGTAATGCTCAAGGCGAAGGTTATCGAAGCTAAAGGAAGGAAAGTGGTTATTCAAGGCAGGCTTGAACTGCTTGCTACTGCTTATGGGAATGACCCCATTTCAATTGCTAATGCAGAATGTGTGCTCGTAGAGCCCAAATGGTTTAAGTATTTTTCGTGGTTGCAACTTGAGTAACTATTTTGATTAGGACACCGAAACAATTGATAACAGGGCTCAGGAATTATTCTTGTAGTGATAACCTGGTAAAGGTGCATCAATTGTGGCATCTAACTTGCTTGCAGTGGCAATTGGACCACAATTGGTTGAGTGGACCCGGGTTATACCACCGCGGCGTGCATGGTAGCAATCAATTTTAATTGAGGAGCAACCAAAATATGTTTCGAATGCTGGTATTAGGGTTTCTAACCGCGACCCCTGATGCAGCCCAAAATGGAATCTTTCGCCACATACCGACCAAAAGTGGCGTACTCCAATACGTAATAGCAATTATATAATCTGGGGAAGGGGGGGTCCAAATATTATATAAAGGGTTGGAACATACCGTTTCATCTTCATTATTCCTCTAATTTCATTAAGAATACATTATTAAACATGTCCGACGCAGGTAGACAAGATATTGGTGACAAGGTTAAGTCCGCTGTTACCCCAGAATCCCAAAAGTCCACTGGTGAATCCATTGGTGACACCATTAAGGGAAAGGTTGACAACGCCGCTGGTAAGGCCACCCCAGAGGAAGACAAGTCTATCCTCCAGAAGGCTTCCGACGCTGTCTTCGGTAAGTAAGTTAGCAGAGCTAACCGTTAGTATGAATACACGACGATAACTTACAGTAACAATTAATGTAGACTCCATCAGTAGAATGATTAACCGGTGAATAAGATATCCATGATTCACAACTCCAAATGTGAAAACTAGTCTAGACCGTTGAATTAGAAGAGATTTATGTGCAAATGTGTGGGGTTCATTCGGATCGTGGGGAATGATCACTTGAAGTTTTGCAATTGAAGCACACGGGATACCCTTGGTTGGTGTATACATTAATTCAATACGTCCCAAATAAACACTACGATTACTCCCGGAGTTAAACCTCATCAAGTGATCCAGCCTCACCCCATAAATGGCCATTATAGTCTTTCATTCTACACAAATAATTGGTGCGTAAATTATTATTTTCTAGTAAATTCTGTTCGTAAATCCCTCGTAGTTCTTTGATGACATTCGAGGGAATTCTCTACAGTATTCCACAGCAATTGGCGCTGATGGACACCCCGGACCAATGCTCTTTCCTATATCGGCAGGGTCGTGCGCGGCATTTTTTTTCCCGATTCGTCTCCTCGTCGAGCACTACCCCACCCAAACAAGTCATGCGTCCCCTATTTCTGTCACGTGAACTAACTTCCCAGATTGCTGGCCTGCTACCCCTCTACTAAAGAAATCACTGACGGGAGTTCCATGTTACCCTTGAATGTATCACCGGTGTAAAATATAAGGCATATCGTCTTAAATAATTCGTATTACTCTTGTTTACCATCCCAAACCAACCTTATCTTTCATCGAAAACGCCCTCGCGATAATTCGCCGAAAAGGACGTGCACTTCGGCGAAATTCGCCCAAATTTCGCCCAAATTTGCCCGAGCTCTACAAATTCACGCATCCCAACCTTTTTAATAAATAGGGACGGCATCGGACATTTTTCCTCACATTTCAAAACACTCGCTTGTTCGAAAACCTTTTTTATAAAACCTTTTTCCAAGCTATAATCAATCTATCTAGACTTTAACTGCATTTATCTCGATAGCTTTGATCTTTACAGTCCTTCTGCTTGTTTTTTATCTCAAACTTAGCATCTGCATTAAGACCAGTCATGAGGAACGAAACCATTAAAAGCTCGGCCAAGCTTGACGTGTCAAGCACACTCTCCAAGTCTACCCAACTGTCGTCAGATCAACTTCTCCAGTCGGGTAGCTCGACGGCACCAACTCATGATGTGCAATCCGCTTTTTCCGAGCTGAATACTAAACCTACAAAGACCGTGATCATCTTGACTCTCTGTGCCTCGATCTCAGGTTTTATGTTCGGTTATGACACTGGATATATTTCATCAGCCTTGGTTCAAATCAAGGACGATCTTTCGCATAAATATTTGACCTCAGGTGAAAAGGAATTTATCACCTCGGCTACATCTTTAGGTGCTTTCTTAGGTGCCATCGTTGGTGGTACTTTGGCTAACCTTGTTGGTCGTAAGAAGGTGCTTTTGGGATCTAATGTTATCTTCGTGATTGGAACTATCATCCAATTGGCTGCTCGTACTGTATGGACCATGATTGTCGGTAGATTCATTTTAGGTTGGGGTGTCGGAATCGCATCTTTGATTTCCCCGCTTATGCTTTCAGAACTTGCTCCTCCAAAATACAGAGGTAGACTCATTGTTACTAATTGTATATTCATCACTGGAGGACAGCTTGTTGCTTATTTCATCAACTGGGGCTTGACCCGGGTTGCTCATGGTTGGAGAGTATCCGTGGGATTGTGCATGGTGCCTCCAGTACTTCAATTTGTTTTATTTTGGTTCTTGCCAGACACTCCAAGATTCTACATTATGAAGGGTGATTACGCCAAGGCTCGTGAGGTCTTGAAAAAAACCCATAACAACATCAGTGATGCATACGTGGAAGCTACCATTCAAGATATGATCGACTCTGACTCTAAAGTACCAGGTAATGGCCCACTTGAGCAAGCATGGAATTCAATCAAACTTATTCATACCAAGCCAGCAAATTTCAGAGCTTTGATTTTAGCCTGTGGTTTGCAAGGGATCCAGCAATTTACCGGTTGGAACTCATTGATGTATTTTTCCACTACAATCTTTGAAACCGTGGGTTTTGACAACCCAACTGCTGTTTCTATTATTATTGCTGCAACTAACTTCGTCTTTACTCTCGTTGCTCTCTGTATCATTGACATCGTCGGAAGAAGACGTATTCTTTTGTTTTCCATTCCAGGCATGTGCATTTCCATGATCATTTGTGCCATTTCTTTCCATTATTTGGGCATCAAGTTCACTCTGGACGCGCAAGTGGACATTCCTACTACAGGTATCACTGGCTGGGGTGTTGTAGTGATCATTGGTATGGTCTTATTCGCAGCTTCATACGCTATCGGTATTGGTAACAGTGCCTGGACCGGAGTCGAATTGTTTTCCGATGTGAATGTGCGTTCCATTGGGGCTATGTATGCTGCATGTACCAACTGGGCGGGCTCATTGGTTATTGCATCCACTTTTTTGACCATGTTGATCAATATTACCCCCACCGGAACATTTGCATTTTTTGCCGGTTTATGTTTTGTTTCCTTCATTTTCGTTTTCTTCTTGCTTCCAGAGGTAACCGGTTTGGAACTTGAAGAGACATCTCAAATGTTGGCTACTGGATTTGGTGTCAAGGAGGCTGCAAGATTGTCGAAGGAGCGCAAGAAGTTCTCAAGACATGCAACTGCTAGAATTGTAGTCTAAACTTTGAACAATGAAAAGAATTGATTTAATGATATACATAAACACTATTCAAAATGAACGCATAATTTTAAAGGGCAGTAGGATTCCAATTATTTGATCTTAGAATATATATTGTATTATTTATTTTTCGATCAATGCGTATACTCTTTCTCAAAGCAAAGCCCATCGCATTTTATCACGTGCCGGATCTCGAATGCTTACCTCAGAAGCCAGCACAATGTCCTCTCAGCACTTAAATCCCACGACAGCTATGGATCCAGTGGGGAATAGCACCACTAAGAGGTCTCCTCCAGATATGAGCTCCATAAACCGCTACCAAGTGCTTCAGAAGCTCGGTCAAGGTACCTTTGGGGTGGTTCAAAAGGCGAAAGACAAGAAGACCGGTAAAGTGGTGGCTCTCAAACAGCTCTTAAACCACTCTGCAAAGGAAGGATTTCCGATAACAGCAATGCGTGAAATCACGATATTAAAGAGACTACATGATAAGAATATCTTGGAACTTGTGGATATGGTATATGAGGCCCCTAAAGTACTGAATCCAAAGGACCTCGTCCATCAAAGAGGTTGTTTTTACACCGTTTCACCTTATATGACCCTGGACTTAGTTGGTTTGCTTCGAAGTCCATCTGTAGAGCTTAAAGTACAACATATAAAGTGTTTGATGCAGCAATTATTGCATGGAGTCCAATATATACACCTGCAACATTTCCTACACCGAGACATCAAGGCCGCAAATATTCTTGTTAATAGTGACGGGGTTTTAAAAATTGCTGATTTTGGATTAGCTCGTTCATATCATGGACATATCCCGCAGTTGGGGAAGGGTCCAGGTGGTGGAGAAAGGCCATATACGGGGCTTGTTGTTACACGTTGGTACAGACCTCCAGAGATTTTATTGGGTGAGAAGAAGTATACTACAGCAGTGGATTTATGGGGAGTAGGGTGTGTTTTTGCCGAGTTATTCACCAAAAGACCAATCTTAGTTGGAAAGACTGATGCCCATCAAGCTCAACTTGTATTTGAATTATGTGGAGCACCAGATGTGCTTTCATGGCCCAGTGCAGTAAATTTGCCAAACAAAAGCGATTTCAGTATCGGAATAACTTGCAAACGAACCCTCGAGGCTAAATTCGAGACAATGTTGGGTAAAGACGGAACCGACCTTCTTGCCGGTTTGTTACGTCTAGATCCTGCTAAACGATTCAACCTGTTGGATGCATTAGCACATCCATATTTTACGAATGATCCCAAACCAGATCGACCGGAAGAACTTCCCAATTTTGGTGAAAGCCACGAAATAGACTCTGAAAAGTCAAAAAATGGTAAGCCAACGTTATCTGGACTTGGTCCAAATGACTCGGGGGTTGCCAAGAACACAACAGGAGCTCCTCCTGCACGTGGTTGGCACCATTCTAGTGGAATATCTGGGTTAGGTGATGAAAGAAAGAACCTTACTAAAAAGCGGCCAGCCAGTCCCAATGGAAATGATAGAAAAAGAGCAGAGAAGGACCGTAATTCACAAGGATTTTCTCGAACCGCACAGAGATAGATAATGAAGAATTGCGCTCAAGAGTTTTATCAGGTTTTGATGAATTGAATCATTGGTTACCGTCGGCTTGGTTACCCAATTTGAGATAAATGAAGCCGCTCGAAGCCGCTTGAAGCCGCTTGATTTCTTAAACGGTAAAATACGTGGGGGGGACAATTTTTTACGCGGCATAAATTCGAAGCATTTTACAATCCCTTCCCAAGCGCAATATTGATGCAAGGTCACATAGATATAGCAGAACTCTGATGAAGATGCATGAAATAAATAGAGAATTATCATTTGTCGGCCTTAATTTTTTGGTGAATATTATTTGATGGAGCATTGCCAAGCCGCCACCCCCACTCAAATCGGAGCGGCATTCATATTGCCATGAACGTTGTGGCTCAATATATGCAGGACGGTTCGCTTGCAGTGTCACCGAGTCGGCGGCACTGATCTTTTAGATAAACGACACTTTAATAATCGACATTGTAGTTGAACTAGCTTGGTTAAACAACAACCAAAATACTAGTATAGACGTGAGGATATATCTTTCAAACTATAATGAAGGACTTTGACACCTATTTTTCCCCTCAGGTCTTTCTTATTGTGCTTAGAGAGACACTTGAGTCCGCGATCATCATCTCGGTACTTTTGGCCTTCGTGCATAAAAACTTCCCTGGTGAAGGGGTCAAAGAAGCTAAGAAATCAACCAAAAAGCCGCTTTACACCACTGCTAACGACGGAAGTCTGGATGAATTACTCCCTGTTGAAACTCTCGAGGGAAGTAGCTCAGAATTAGCTTTAGAGGTTGCAGAAAATCGGAAGGCCGCAGCAGTAGATCAAGAACTTAAACGACAACTTTTATTACAAATTTGGGTTGGAGGTTTCTTGGGATTGGCATCATGTATGCTAATTGGAGTGGTAATTTTATGGGTTTTCTACGTATTGGGAAATGATCTTTGGTCATTGGCTGAACACTATTGGGAAGGTACATTTTCCATAATTGCCAGTATCATTATTTCGGTAATGGGATTGAAGATTTTAAGAGTTAACAGAATGAAGGAGAAATGGAGAGCAAAACTTCATGCTGCCATTCGTGACTCGTCTTTCACTCGTAACATAAATACTTCTAATGATCCAGATATTGTGGAAGAGGAAGGAAAATCTTCAGGTTGGAGCGATAGATATTTTATGTTCATTTTGCCATTCGTTACTACTCTCAGAGAAGGAATGGAAGCAGTGGTTTTCATTGGAGGGATCGGAATCAATGATAATACCTCTGTATCTTCCATATTATATTCCACTATTTCCGCAATTGCTATCGGATCTTTCATCGGTTTTTTGTTGTATCGTCTGGGTAACTCATTTTCATTACAATGGTTTCTTATCTCATCAACTTGTTTGTTATACTTGGTGGCCGCGGGATTATTCTCTAAAGGAGTGTGGAATTTCGAACTTCAAAGATTCATCAATTTATGTGATGGTTTCGATGTTAGTGAAACTGGTCACGGTCCTGGATCTTACGATATTTCCACAAGCGTATGGCATGTTAACTGTTGCAATGGAGAACTTCAAGACGATGGCGCTTTCTGGATGATGTTTACCGCAATCTTTGGCTGGACAAATAGTGCCACTTATGGAAGTGTCATTAGTTATAATTTGTACTGGTTGGTGGTCATTGGTGTTTTTGGACTGTTGATCTATGAGGAAAAACGTGGAGTGTTGCCTATCCCAATCAGTTGGCAGAGAAAGAGAATTATGAAGAGAAAGGCATTACAATCAAAGTTGAAATCTCACTTGGAATTGCAAGAGGAATTCGAACCCAGAAATAGTGTTTCTTCAACAACTCCTCTACAAAGTTAGGTTGCATCAAGTTCTTTAATTTTGAGCCTTTTGAAATCAAGTTTCAGCAGTAATCTCGATCTATATAGTCTATAAAAATGGAGTGATATTTAAAGTTGTATTCTTCGGATTGTAATAACTCAATTTAATCTTCAAACATAGAATCAACTGAGGATCCTAGATATACTCCTAGAGTTTTCCTGGTGGCAGGGAGAAGTTTACACTTGACCAAAACCTCCTCTGATTTCCCCTCGGAGTTGAGCCGATCATATGCTTGAAATCTATGACAACCACCAAATGCAAAATAGTATTTTTTCCCATTTTCCTTGACAAGGAAAACATCAATTGGTGGTAATTCACCGGCAGTTATATTTTCAACGGCACAAGTAGCGCTAGCTTGTGGGGTTCCATTTAAAGTAGATACCATAGCGTCTATCTTTTGGGTGTCTAGAACCGGAGGGATTGGCCTTCTTATTTGGCTTAAGGGCACGTATTCGATCTTTAAAAGTGATGTTTGCAAAGACATTGAAATTATTATGGGGGGTCTATTTCAGCAAAGATCCGCTATTATATATTCACAAGCTTAAATGTAAGCAGCAATTCTGGAAAGGCCTGGGCTTTGTAATCAGTCAATATGGGACAATGTATGATGCTTCCCACATATATGAGAGAAAAAGAAAAGCAACGAAACCGTTTAAGGTCTGTCACGTGATCTCGGCCGACTTCGGGGTTGCGGCTAAATATGAAATATGGTTCGACCTGGCCTACCTGGTATAGTGGATCCACTAGAAAAATTGCAGTCATCATTTTTTGCTAAAACCGGTACTTCCTAGATAAGCGCCACTCTCCTTTTCTCGCGCCCAGTCGACTACAGCACCCTGCAGCACTTGGTTACACAAACGTGGCTTTTGCCGTATTTTTTTTTTGCGCCCAATGCTAAGACTTTTTCTTTATCTTTTTGATCAGCGAACGAAGACAACAGGTTGTTGGGATTATTGCTGATACCTCAGCTACTTAATTATAGCCCTTATTATTATTGCTACGATCCAGTAGCTATTTCGGAAGGCCTTCTGTGTCGCTAGAACTTTTGCAAGTGGTTTCTTTTAAGATACGGATCAATACCGTTCAAGCTTTCTTTTTGGCTAGCAAGAGCCTTGTTGATCAGCTTAATAGGTCGACTTAATTTATACCCTGGACTTGATTCCGTCATTCGTACCTCTTGCTAATACCCATAGTACTCCTTTAAGTCATGAAGTGGAACTGTTTTGACATTTTCGGTCAAAGAAAGTACCGCAGATCAGTCCTCATAATACTATTAGCGGTGTTTTGGGTATACAATGCACCGTTTGAATCCTTCACGACCCAACCATTCAGAAAATATACTCCATCTATTATGGCATTTACCTCATGCAGCATTCAAATTAATAGTTTAGTGACGTTTTGTGATTCGTCTATCGATCCAGGCAAATGCTTTTGCACGAATAAAATGGCATTAGCGACCCTCACTCACTGTTTTAAAGTTGGACATCCCCTGCAAATGCATACATTATTAACATTTTGTGGTGGGAACGGTATTAACCTCTCATGGCATGATTTATACAATGCAGAGCAGACGTATGAAGCCGAGGCAAAATATCCAAGTAATATTGGGGACTTTAATCGCAGTATTCCTGTTTCTGTCCCTATCAAATTGAATGAAACAGAAATTTACATATATGGAAACTCAACCTCAGCATTTTTGGGCATCTACGAAAAATCTTCTAAATACCTGTTAATTTTGTTATCTTATTGGATTGTCATTTTCCTCATAGCATGCGCAAGACATTGGTGTAAGCAATTTTTCCCAATGATGTTCAAACGTCTGACTGGAAAGATAAACAACATTTTCAGGAAATACATTGATTTACCAGCCACTTTTGGTCACAGAAAGACCCGAGAATTATCAATTTGGAGGATCCCCTTGATGTTAATACCCACTAGAGCAGACTCGCTTATCATCTCGGTTTTTATTGGCTTGCTTGTATTTTTCGTCAATTACGATACCGAAGGATACAGCAAAGACGTGATATTTAAATCACAGGAAATTTTCGGAAAACGGACAAGTGCTGTGAGATCCAGTGCTATTCTCAGTTACTTGCTTCCTATGGTGATTCTTTTTGCAGGTAGAGTGAACACTTTGCAATGGCTCATAGGGTGGGATTATGCCACGTTCATCGCTTACCATCGATGGATTTCACGTATAGTAGTGATTTTGTCATTAGTTCACGCAATTAATTATCGTGATTATTTACTGATGGAAGGATTTTGGGATTCAGAACGGGTAAAGTTTTATATGGTTTGCGGAATTCATGCATACCATGCGGGTATGTTGACATTGATTCAAGGGCTTCTTTGTTTCCGGAGAAGCTGGTACGAAATCTTTTTGGTATTACACATATTCTTGGCGGGTGTTTTCTTAATAGGAGGATTATACCATGCAAGAAAAATCGCCTACGTATGGTTTTATTATTTCTCAGTTGCATTGTGGATTTCGGATCGTATAGTTAGAATTTTTCTGCTTTTCGAATTCGGATTTCCTCGTGCAGAAATATCCTTGATTGCTGATGAGTGCTTGAAAATCACCATCCCACGTCCCAATCATTGGGAAACGATACCCGGTGGGCATGTTTTCATTCAATTTTTGCTGCTGCCTATTTATTTTTGGCAGTCTCATCCATTCACATATGTCACTGGACTGAAAGAGATTATTATTTATTGTAAAGTTAAGGATGGTGTTACGAAAACGATCGCTAACGAGCTCAGAAAAATACCTGAAAGAACCGACAAGTATTTGGTGGGTGTTGAGGGCTCATATGGAGAACCAACGGCAGCGATAAATTATGATTCAATGGTATTTGTCGCTGGGGGAAACGGTATTCCTGGAATTTATGCTGAAGCAATGCATGCTGCAAACAGATTAAGGTACGGACAATTTGTTAAATTAGTTTGGGTTATTCGTGAGTTTAAGTCTATCGAATGGTTTGAAAGCGAATTGCAAAAATTAAGTGACACTAAAATTGAAACCAGTGTATATATTACCAGTGGTAAGTATTCATTCGATGAGCTTGAGAATATGGCTAATTATGGTTCAATTCAGCAGAAAATATATCGCAGTGTTGAATCTTTGCAAACGGCTTTCCCCCATGTCGAATTTGTCGTTGGTCGTCCTCAAATTAATTCGTTAGTGGAAGAGCAAGTTTTAAAGTCAAATGGATCGACTGCATTTATTTCATGTGGACATCCACATATGGTTGACGAGGTGCGGGCATCGGTAGTGAGGCAAATAGGCTCGAAGAGAGTCGACTACTTTGAACAGTTGCAAGTGTGGGCTTAGGTAGTAGTATATTTATATGGTTCAATATGAGAAAGATTTATGGGATAAAAGTTTAATAGATTGATCTAATTTAGTTGAATAAATTTCAAAAATGAGATTAATTCCACTAATATTGTAAAAAATTTGTCAATTGAGCAGAGAAATCGTTCAAGATTTTATTATCACTGTTTTGATCCAGCTAATAGTTCAGCCTAGCAAAATATGATAAGATAAGCAAAATCAAAACATCATGACTAACGATTGGATAACATGTGAGGTGCAACTTTAACGAGGTGTCCAGTGTATGTAAAAAGCTAGATAATAATAGAAAGAGAATAGAATACGCACCACAAGTAAACGTATTGATTGCAAATAGGTCATGCCAAATATTAGGTGATAAATAACAGTGAATATAGATCAGCGATAAGTCCTTTAATAATATTTGATATGATCAATATAAAAGTATATATCATAGGACATCTTTAATGTTGAGTATAGTTTATACATCTGCATTGCTTTGGAAATGGTAAAAGTTGCGGTTGATCATTTATCGACACTAATCGGTTGTATAGTGTAGTGGTTATCACCTTCGGTTCTGATCCGAATAACCCCAGTTCGAATCCGGGTACGACCTTTTTTTTTCTCCCTCAAAAATATCACCATGCAAGCATGCTTGAATTGGTTCAATCCAGTTACAACAACGAAAACATTGATTACCCTAGAACATGACTACTCTACTTATGATATTCCATGAGCCGTCCTAGTTCTTTATCTAAATGATGTTCATTTGTAAAATTTATATACAGAACAAAATGCAATTTTATGCAGCATTTCAAATGTACAAAAATCGATGCACCTCTTTACATAATTTCTTTTACAATACGAATGCCATGGACGGTATTAAACTCGCGAGAAAAGCTTTAAATGAGTTTCCGCCGGATGAGGACTTTGAAACCGTCTTATTGATTCTTGGTGGACAGGTAGCTGCTCTGGCTAGAGATGAAGAAGTTAGAATCTCAATCAACAAGACCGATCAATTTTGGCCACAAGTTGAGCTATGTCTTGATGAACTGCTCAGATCCGGGGAGCAATTCGGCCCTTACTACTATAGAACATTAAGAGGAGTTCTTTTGCTTATACGAAACCTTGCCCTGCTGTCTAATTTTCTTACCAGCACTAACGATGCAAGTTCCATAATTGTGGCAGTTGTAGACTGCTTTAGTCGTCTCGATCCAACAGATGTACCCGAAAACATTTCAATAATTGAAGCATTTCTTCAATCGATAGCTAATATAGTCCTGGCACAATTAAAAAAGAGGCATAGTGGTGCCTCCGCAGATGAATCCGAACAGCTTGAAGAAATTAACTCAGCTAATCACATAGCTCGATCCACATCGGTATTGAATCAATTGATAAACGTATTGAAGGAAATCACTTCTTACATCCTGCAATATGAAGAGTTTAGCTTGTTGATTTTACTCCAGGGTCTAATTCTGTTGAATCACGAAGAACTGATTAAGAACATTCTTTCCTGTCATGCACTCACAACATTTTTAATACATCAATTGCATAGTGTTGATACGGATCAAGAAATCAATGAAAAAGATCAAATACTCATTGGAATTCTAGAAAAATTGGTGGTTCATGAGGGATTCAACACATATTTGCATTCGGTATACGATAAATCCAAAGATGAGGAACACGGACGAGAATCAATTACAAAAATTATACAAACAGGTCAGCTAGTAGTGACAGGGAAGGAAGAATGGTCAGAACACGAGCTTGTAGCTCTGCTTTCATGGATTTATGATTTTTTCGTTCTCTTTTCCTCAAAAGCAGAACAAATTCTTCCCTCAAAACACAACGTTGATCTAGACGAATTGAACTATTGTCATTCAATTTTGATGGCAACCCTTGACTGCCTTTCTGAGTTGGGTCAATACGAAACAACGCGGCAATTTCTCGAAAATTATGGTGCCACAGATAAACTTATACAGCTTTTAAGATCTGTTCACGAAAACGTTCCAAGAAAAACATTGAAATCTCCTAAAGTCGAAGATCTCGAGCAAAGAGCAAATCAAAAGCGGTTTCCTCAAGCGAAATCCCTTGTAATTGAAGTTCTATCATTTTTAGCTCATAATAATAAAAAAGTTCAAGATCGAATTCGAGAAATCCATGGCCTCGAACTCGTCTTGTCAAGTTGCATGATAGATGAGAATGATCCATTCCTCAAAGAAAGAGCAATTACATGTATCAAATTTTTACTTGCAAACAATCCGGAAAATCAATCTTTTGTTGGTAATTTGGAAGCTCAACAGACTATAGACGATGGAGCTCTACAGGAAGCTGGATATGAAGTAGATATATCCGATGGCCAAGTACGGTTGAAAAAGACAGCTGACTGATGTCATATCATTCATGGGGCCGATACACTAAATATACGTAAAAAGATCACTTGACTAAAATTTTATTAATTGTGCTTATTTTTGCTCTTGCTCTAAACCTTCAACGATGGCGGCCTTAACCTTTTCCAAAGATGCTTCGTCGATAAGGGTGATGCGCTTCTCCTTGGTTGACAAAGCCTTTAATTCAGCTGGCAAGACATCCTTTTCGAAAGAATAACCTTCATAGCTGCTCAAAGACTGGTTGACGACTTCAGCAAACTTAGCTGGGTGTGCAGTGGAAAGAGAAATGTACTTGACATCCTTAGCTCCGCTCTTCTCATCTCTTGCGATGTTTCTGTAGGATGTAGCAACTCCGACAGCAGTGTGAGGGTCTAAAACGTATTTATCATAAGCGTATACTTGCCTTATGGTTTCGCTGGTTTCTTTGTCATCCACTCTTTCAGAGTCGAAGTCCTTACGAGCTGCTTCTATCACAGCAGATGGAACCTCAACGGATCCGGAAGTCTTCAATTGGGACATCCAGCCGTTGAGAACTTCACCGGCCTTTTGATCGTCACCTTGAGCCTCAGTACCACGAACAAGATACCACAACAATCTTTCGAAATTAGAAGAGATCAAGATATCCATGGCAGGAGAATAAGTGGCTTTGACTTCGGCTGTAGTACCTGGAGCAGCCTTCTCGTAACGACCAGACTTCATGAATCTGTCCAAGATATCGTTTTCATTGGTAGCGATGATCAATCTGTCAACTGGGAGTCCCATCTCCTTAGCGAAGTAACCAGCCAAAATGTCACCGAAATTACCAGAAGGAACGACAAATCTGATGTTAGCATTACCAGTTTGCTTGACGAGCTGGAAGTACAGGAAGAAGTAGTATGTCATCTGGGCCAAAATACGGGCCCAGTTGATGGAGTTAACGGCACCCACGTGGTACTTGGAGTTGAATTCTACGTCACCAAAGACTTGCTTGACAATGTCTTGACAGTCGTCGAACGTACCCTTCACACTTAAAGTGTGCACATTCTTGTCTTCGACGGTAGCCATTTGTTCTTCTTGAATTGGTGAAATTCTACCAGTTGGGTAAAGAATAAAGACGGAAACATCTTTCTTACCACGTAAACCGTAGATGGCAGCGGAACCGGTATCTCCAGAAGTGGCACCAACAACGGTGATAGTTTCTCTGTCTTGACCTTCTTTTCCAGAGTTTCTCTTTTGAAGGAAGTATTCAAAAAGGTTACCAACGAATTGCAAAGCCACGTCCTTGAAAGCGTAGGTTGGTCCGTGGAAGAGCTCAAGAAGGTAAAGAGACTTTTCCTTGTCAAGAGGTTGCACTGGAGTGACGTCCTTGTGTCTGAAGGTAGAGTAGGAAGCGTCAACCAATTTTTGGAGGTCAGCATTTGGAATTTCAGCCTCATCAACGTAGAGACGAAGAATGTTAAAGGCAAGTTCTTGGAAAGTAAAGTCTTTCCATTCCTCAAGGAAAGATGGGTTGAGCTTTGGGATTTCCAGTGGAACAAAAAGTCCACCATCCTTGGCGAGACCAGTCATAACTGTCTCCTCAAAGGAGAGCGTTTCAGCGCTGGTACTTCTAGTCGATCTGTAGCTGGGCATGGTATGGAGACTAGTGAAAAATTATGAATCATACTTGATGATGTGCAGGAGACGAAGGCGGACAACAAAAATTACACAAAGACGGAGGACAGTGGAAGTGGGAAGATATTCTGGAAATCGATCTCGCGATCACCATTAGATAAATGGGAGATCACATTAGTTGACGGTAACCTGGGCAGGATATATGCCAAATAATAGTCGACTCACTTTGGGTATAAGTGCCATGATGTTGATGAATAAGATGATAGGGTATTATGAACTTGAAATTGACCAAGCTTTATTTTCGTATTGCAGATTTTTACGTACAATGCAAGCTGCACACGATGTAGTAAAGTGTCCAAGGTGCAGCGCTGCAAGTACTTGACCTCCGCGGGGTCGAAATTTTGATATAGAGCTATGAAAGACGACGCATGAACGCCTTAACAACGAAAAATTAGTTGATTTCAAATCATTATTCCTCATTAGATAGGAGGCAGAAAATAAAAGTGTTTAAATATCGTAAATGATATTGATGTTGCAAGTCTTGTTAGCAAAAAAATATGTCAATATAGGCTATTATGTCAATATAGACTATAGTGGCTATATAGGTACAATAGCTCAAGCTAAAAATTTATTGGCGTAAAGCAGCTGAAATATACCGAAAGTATCAATTAGAGCTGAACTTAACGCCGGACAGAAAAAATATTTGTAGTCTTGTCCATAACAAATTTGTATGGGCTGACTTGTCAAAATCACGCTATTTAATTAGCAAGCATGGTATTTTTCAGTGTCGCAGACAGACCCTGAGCTTCTACGCATTCGAGATGGCGCTAATCTACTGCACGGAACTTACGTAAATTTTAGCGGGAAAGGTTAACCGGGCTATTAATGATTTGCAGCAATAAGAAATGGCTTCAATATAAGGCAAGACTACTGAAATTGTTTTTCGATTTATCTCATCGTTAACAAACATAGTTCAGCATTTCTACCCCACCAATCGGACATTTAATATGTTTTCTTTCAAAAAAAAACTAGGTGAAAAAGGATGGCATTTGCCCTGCAGCTATAGGCCGATTCTTTCGAAATTTAGCGATAGAATTCAGGTCGCGCATATACCTTATAATAAAGAACATAATTAATATAAACAACAGTCATGCTCTTGCTTTAACCATCATAGTTGCGTTTGGAGAAAAGGAGCAATAAAACCGAGTTGAAAATGTCAAAATTTTATTTTTCAAGATTAATAATTACGAGGATGCATCTATAATAGGACCAAAAGTCTAATTATTTTCAGTTTACTTTAAATTCTGTCCATCAAATCATGAAATCATCTAAAACCAAATTGATATTGTTGCACGTCGTAAAACCATAAGTGTTACGATCTTTAATTCAAATTCATTTGCGCACATCCAGCGTGAGATCTGAAAATTTCCAACCTTAATCTCAGCATTTTTTCCCCACGCAATCTTTGAAAAAAAATAGAGATTTCATGCTAGGCTCGAAATGGGCACTTCGTGCACTTCATACATGGAGTAATCCACGATTTTCTGAAATCATATCATCAGGATCGAGTCTGCTTCTTAAAAGATCATCTATAAGTCTGAAATCATCATCATCATCATCTAATTTAGAAAAACTGGATCCAACATCAAACCTTCATCGCATTCTCTCCCAGCTTCCACCAACTAGTTTTGCATTCGGATACGGCTCTGGGGTCGTTCGTCAACTGGGATATGCTGCAAATGCAACTCCTCAAATCGATTTAATGCTTGGTGTAGCTAATCCAACACAATGGCATCAAGAAAATATGGTCCAGAACCCAGGCCATTATTCTCTGTTATCGATATGGGGTGCTACAGGCGTAACAGCAATTCAAAGATTAGGAGCAGGGGTTTACTTTAATCCTTATGTGGAAATAGCTGGTGAGATGGTGAAGTATGGTGTGGTAGATGTAAAGACTGTTACTCGTGATCTTGCAGAATGGGACTCGTTATACATCGCGGGACGACTTCAAAAGCCAGTCAAAATATTGGTAAATGATGAAGACGTAGATATTGCATACAATTATAACCTTCAACTGATCTTAAATTTGGGAGTACTACTCATGGTACGGGAAGAACTGAAAAAAATTGTCGAGTTCTCGGAGACTGAACTTTATGAAACCATGGCTAGTGTCAGCTACATGGGTGATATTCGTATCCTTTTAGGTGGGGAAAATCCAAATAAAGTCCGCAATATAGTAGAGAAACAACATCAGTCTTTCTCTGAGTTGTACAGACCTCATTTGGACCGATTAATTGAGGAGGAGATTTTAATTGAAGTTTCTAGTCTTAAGGGAAGGCAGTTTAGGCTTGGAATTGCTAGCATAGAAGATGGCATTAATTCACTTCCAAAGACATTCAGAAATTTATTCCATAAAAGCGATAATCTCAAATCTGCCATACAGAGCACCGTACGACTTCCGTCTATAATTCAAACGGGAAAAGGTTTGTTTACCGCTGGAATCCTCAAATCAGCCAAATATGCTTTGGAAAAGCGTCGTAAGGGGAAAAGCAAATAAGAAACACATATGCATTAGGCGTTTAGTGATTACAAGTAAGTTGTTAATTTTTGTATTGATGTATCTGAAAAAAAAGCACGAGTGAACTTTGAAAATTATCGTTGAACGACATATGAGGGTCTATTGTATGCGTTTGTTTATCCGGTTTCTGTGGAAATGACGATTCAATACCCGAATTAACAATTGGTCTTCGTTATCGTAACGTTGTACTGGTGGCGTATCAAGAGTGTGCAAAGTAATCATTGTAGGGACTCCGTTATATATATATGAAAGTAAGTTTTCTTGATATATCAGTGGGGATAAATGTAAAAGCTTGAGGGCAGGGTCCTTTGACGGCGTTTGTACCAGCAAACCGTCCACGGAAATTGAATCCAGATCGCTTCCGGTGTTTTTCGAACTTGGCCCTGAAAATGATGGAGACGAGCTGCTGGATCCCTCGACGGAATCCAGAAGTCTCGGAGTTGCCAGTTGTGTCGAAGGAGAAGATCTGAAGTTCAGCTTCAATGTATATGCAATCAAATGGTATTTATGATTTTGTTTAGTATTCAAACTAAACGACTGCTTAATTAATCCATTTGGTTTTGGCTCGGTATCATTTTTGTTGCTTAATTCCAAGTAAACTAAAAATGGACCCAGAGCCTTAGAAGCACTCCAAATCTTTCCATCAGTCCATCTTTTTAACCCACACTCTGTTTCATTCCAAACATATATCATATTTGGGGTAATGCATTCCCTCTCATACCCATTTAATCTTCGGGCTATGGTTGGTAAGCGACCTATTCTGACCGCTTCAATTAGCAAGACTGCATCTCTTAATGTATTTACTGAACCATTATAAGTAGCTAAGTTACCGTATGGTCCTGGTCCCCTTTTGTCCTTTTTTGGGTGACCTTGAAGAATTATGGGAAAGTCGGCAACTTGTGAAGTTGCCCGATCGCGAATGATGCCATCGGGGTGGCCCTCCTCGTTGCCGCCAACGGAAGAGGCCCCGTAGTGTTGTAATGATGGGACCCGAATATTAAATTGAAACAATAGGTATGCCTCGGATCAAAAAAGCGTAAGTTAACCCGTTGCAGATCAGAAGGTTTGACGTTTTAATGGATGCGGCAGCAGCCCCGCTTAACACCGACGATACGTGATGACTTTAACTGCCGAAGGAAAAACCTCTCGTGTTGTGGAAATCGGAGGGAACAGACCACAGGTAGATTAAAGAAGATTCAATTAATCCGAGGTCTTGATTATTTGCAACTGATGGCAATTCTTTACCAAGTAGGTGTAAAGAATTTGGGCGCAAATATGTGTCGATCTTTTGGTTCTGTGAAAGGTTATATTTACTATAAGTCGTTGATCGGGACCATCCAAAGGTTTCACAACAACAATAAGGTATAATTTGGCAAAAAATTAGTGAATAGTTTACTTCCTTTGACAAGAGCTTCGATTTGATAAGTGTTGCGTGAAATAATTGGGATCAAAGTGTTTGAAGAGTTCCTTGCACCCGATAGAAAACCTTCAGTATTTTAACAAAGGGGAGTTAAAGATCAAACAAACCAATGATTGGAACGACAGCTAAGTCGAACACTAGGCTTTAATAGATGAATCGGTGATAAAAAAATATTTTTATATTTATCGAACCGTCAAATTTTTCAAAGGCCCCTTCGTGGTGCCTTTTTGACTGGTTTTGGCTTGAATATTTAAAACAGAGGATACATAAAAGAAATAAAAAATGTAAAAATAATAAAATTATAGGTTTGCTAAATTAAAAGGCAGAGAATAAACTATAGTAAAATATCTAAAACCAAATGCTAAAATTTCACAAAGTAGGCAAATTTCAAAAATTTAAATCCGAACTTACATGACGAGAAGAAAAATATTTACAAAAGTAGAGCACGGTAATCAGAGGATACAGGAGAAAATGTGCGAAGGGTTAAGTGAAAGAAGTTGACTGAAAATAAAAAGTTCCTCGAGAATCGAAAGAGGGTCAAAAAAAAAAATACCTGTAATAAGAATGTTAAAGTGTATCAAATACCAATTTCACAATTTGGCCATAAAGGTTAAACGTCCTTCGTAAATTGCGGTTTTGCAAAAAAATTAGAGTCCTTGATGACAGTGTTTACATATACAGTTTATTGTGTGAAACGCCGGTTGGATTTGGGTTTCAAAAATGTGTTAATCTATTCCCACATTATAAATCCGAGATGTAGACCTTTCCTCTGCATATATGCATTTTTCCAATGAAATCGAAGATAATAACTTCAACATGAACCCCGGTGCTATTGTCCTTAATAGGCTGAATGCTAAGTAATCTATCTTTCGGAACGACTACACCCGAGATGTTCTCTCTTGAATTTTAATGGAGCTCTTCATGTTAGAAGATCATGGGTATTTTATTCATGATACAAAACAAGGTTGGGTTTTGTTAGATAAAAAGGTAGATAATTCTGTTTATGTCAGTTGTCAAAGGAAGTAAACCCTGAAGATGAAGATAAATTTCCAAACATTTTCACCGTCAAGTATGAATGATGGCATTTTTTCAAAGTTTAAAATTCGAGTACGCTTTATTCCCCACTTCGAACTTAAAAGCAAGTTTGGTGGCAACCTTTAGTAATCAAATTGACGTCTCCATTGATTGAGGTTCAATATCGGCCCCCTTTTTTCAGTAAATTCACGTCGAGGAAAAATGTAGAGATCATGTAAAGTCTTGGAGAAAACTAAAGCTTACTTTAAAGTTGGGAATGGTGTTTTTCGAATCTCTGTAATGAATTATTGTAACGAAGTTATTAGTTTACGGAACAAATGATTAATCTGAACGTTTTCAAAGACTTGCCCTGTCCAAATCGCAGTATTTTTGGAACTACTTGCCGCCTGAAATTACAAGCGAAATCATTACTATAGTGATTAAAGTTTTATAGTCGAATTAGAGAGCCGGTTATCCTGATTTCTCGCATTCCAAAGATTGTATTGAAAAGTAATTGATGAAATCAGTTTTTGCACAGCCACACAGCTGGAAAGAATAGATAATTTCAAACGCAGTACATCGAAATTTATTTCATATTACCGGAAATAGCCCTGTGCTTGCAGAGCTTTATACTCTGACGTCGGCGCCTGTTTAGTGTTGCAATTGCCGGAACGCCCCCCGTCAAAAAAATAAAAATAATATATATTAACTTTTTCTGCATTCAGCCACTTTTAATCTTTGAAGTTATGAATCTCAGACCGAAATAGATCATGCACGTCACCTCTATTTAGTACATCAAGGAATATTCCGAGCCTCGTTTGGTTTCCATTAAAGACTAAAGTTTCAGCATCATGCAGAAGGCGACGCAGCTTGGAGACAGGGGAATAGAGTCTGAGTCGCAACTGAATTTCTGTAGGGTATGATAAAGCATCAAAGCAAGCTCATAAGTCGACCGTAAAAAAAGGTTACCTAAAAGCCAATCTATGTTTGATAAGCAATAATAAATTAAAACGATAATGTGTATATTGTTTTTTTTTTGTCGAAACCGTACAGGCTAAACCTACCACAAAGATTTTGTCTTAGGTGAAAAAAAAATTAGGAAGGCTTTCAGTCGTAAAAATACCCCTACTGGGATGTTGACAGACCTGCTGTCATTTCTAGTGCATTAAGTAGTTACAGCCTTTTGAAGTGTAAGTCCGCTGGCCAAAGCAATAAAATTGATTGATGCCAAGTAGAATATTTTATCCATCGCACAAGACAACACGGTGAGACCAACAAAATATTTCGCTGATCAATGTGAGTCTACCGAATTGGCTGGTCGTTCTATAATAATTGGGATATAACCAACGGAGTTATTTGAAAATAATTTATCAAGTGAATAAACTTAAATCCGAATTAGTATTTTTTTTTTTCTTACCAATTATGTTAAACACTTAACAAGGTTTACTTCCGTAAACTAATTGATGAAACATGGGCTCATTCCGAGGTCCTCGGGCTCTAGTTAAAATCCATAATGGGGTTTATAACCGAGAACAAGATACAAAATTTGCTATTGGCTGGAGATCTCCGAGGATTCAAACGCAATAATTTGAGACATAATTTTGCTTATAGTACTTTTTATGTGACCCCAATCAGTTACCTAATATATCAATTACAAAGTCGGCATGATTTAATCTGACAGAGGATTGCATTAAATTGCAGACGGTCTCCGCGCTAAAGTCTGCAACAAGCGGTAAGTGTCTAGCGGTAAATCTCAAAGCCTGTAAAAGTACATCCGCTGCAGGCCCTCAAGAAAAAAAAGTCCGCCCTTTATTTTGTCTTGAAATTGGTTGCCTCCGATCTTCCACTTTAAGTTTTTTTTACGGTATAAGTATCCTGTGACCTTCAAATTTTCAAACCTGTGGTTATTTAAAGTTCTACTCAAGTCGTTGATTCTCTTAGTATGTCCGTAAATATGTGGGTTTAATAACGATGTCAAAACTCGCTCGTATGCAAAGATTACACTTAAGTATCTGGTAGACCAAAAAATACGACGTTTTCTTTGTTTTAAATATATTCAAGTGTGTGCAGAGGATTTATTCTACGAAAAATATTTACAGAAGTGGTGTTTTTTTATTGTTAATCGCCCCGTCAACTTCTACTATATTTGTTTGAACCACGGATCATCTTGGCGACATTTAGACAAGCATTAAAATTACATTAACTGCTATGCAGAGGTACTGTTAGGATATTTAATGCATTTCAATTCTACATGGAATGATGCACCTTAATAGTGACTTTTCGAGCTAAAGTCAGGCGAGTAACCATTGCATTCGGCAAGTAGTTGCCTAGAGAATGCCTAGAGTAGATACCTCGGTTGACTTTTTTGGCTTAGTTTTGCATGCCCTGTTTTAAATAGATCAGCGGATGTTTCAGCGTACGTAATTTTTTCTTCGAGCCGCGGGAAACTAAATTACGGCTTCGCACGTATGGAAAAACTTTATTACTGACAACAAAAGATCTGATGCATATTTCTAGATGCAACGCTACTGCGCGGCACCAACCGAGGTCTATTGTTCATACTGAGAGAGATATCGTGTTTTTTTTTCCGTTTTGTTTTTTTCGGTTCGGTTCGTTTTTATTTTCTTGCTTTGTGATTACTGAATTTTTGTCTCATGCCTCATTTTTAAAGCATTTTCATTTCTCCCATTTGTTTACAACTTTTCTACAAAATAACAGAGTTCTATCCCACTTAAACTTCTACGTCCTCCCTGCAGGTTGAGCTCACTCTTCACGCATCAGCGAAACGTTAATTTCTAAACAGTTTATACCTAATTGAACATCATGGCCCGTCCAAGAGAATCCGCTTCAGAATCCGAATCAAAACCCGTCACGGGACGTGCAGCCACCAAGGCAAAGACCACAGCAGCCCAACTTGCTCAACAAGAGTTTTTGTCGAAACATATCACCGCAAACGGCCCGAATGACAAACCAACAGTAGGCCCTCTTGATTTTGAAACTTATCCCCTCGAATCACTCGTCAAGTATAACTCCAAATACAGTGTAACAGATGCTCAGCCATATACCATCAATGGATACATGCTTCAACTGGAAATTGGTAAAAAGACCTTTTCATATAAGAAATCTGCCAATCGCATCTCCAAAAAGGAGCTTGCTAGTGCAGTCAAGCAACATTTTGTTAACATGCCTACACGAGAAAACGAAATTGTCACTAATTTTCTTTATAAAGTAGGTCACCAGGAGCAAAACTTCAAGTTAACTTTGAAATAGACATTCTCTGAAGCTAATGGGTTTTTCAATCACTGTGCTAAAAGTTTGTGTCTCATTTTAAATCCCCGGCCCGGAAATTCGCTCCTGCATCGGTGCGCACATGCTTTTCGTGTCTTCAACTTGTCAATCCCCCTTCAGCCATGGACAGTTCCACACTTCTCTTCGTGTTCACGCTAGCATTTGCGTTTATGGTGATGCGGTGGATAATTCTGCCCATCCCACAAACCCTTGATTCGGAAATTCCTCGCCCGTCTGGGTCTCAGAGCAACACAGCGACGTCGACGAGTCAAGCAATGGGTAGAACTAATCGAAATCCTCGAACTGTGACCCCCGAAATGATCAGTTTAGTCCAATCAGTGGCACCTCAGTTGTCAACCAGTCAGATTCGTCGTGACTTGGAACAAACAGGATCTGCGGAGGCTACAATCAACCGATTCATGGAAAACAGATCTTTACCGCTTGCTCCTGGTGAGTCACATGAATCTCAAGATAATCATGTTATCGAATCATCCTCTAGTGAAAGTTATAAAGCAGCTCTGAGTAAAGATTCCGAGAATTTGATCAAGAAATTCGGTTTGTCGGATAAATTGGGTGGAAATATCCAGCCCGTGGAGAGCAAATGGGGAGTAGATCTGTCGGAAAGATCATCTTTATTGGCTCAGAGAAGAGAAGAGATGATTTTGAGAGCTCGTCAGAGGTTAGAGGCGCTGTTAAAAAGCGATGAGTAAGAAATTGATAAACCCACATTCAACGTTATTTGTGGTAATAATATATACATTAGCAGTCTATGTAGTCGTGAAGTCGTCTTATTCTTTCTGATTAGGAATCATTGTTAGGTCTCGTGAGACTTACAAGAGTGGGCTGCACCCTTTTTTTAACTTTTTTGGAATTGGGTGTTGCTGAAGCTTTCTTAATTGGGCTCAGGTTCAGGCTCAGTTGTTTTACAGCTTTGGGCATACCACTATCATTTGGTAGGTCATTAACTGATGCATCGATAATTTCTATATCATCGTCCTCTAAAGTGTCTGGTTCCAGTTTGGAGCTTGTCGTTTCAATGGTAGCCTCTACCTTTGAATTGTGGATTTCGTTGGAGACTGAGGTTTCGGCGTCCTTCGAAAGTTGCTGATTTTGGAAATCTTTTAAATTTGTTGGGGTACCGAAGATTCCTGCTTTAAATTTAACCATCGAACAGAATCCATCCGTACTTGACGCAACCAAGCTCTGTCCGTCAGTGTTCCACAGAATGTCGGTTATGGTCAGGTAATGCAAGTTCAGAGTGTAACCCAATGGCTGTATGCTATCAGTGCTGTATATAATAATCAGATCTTGGGTGGCCACCGCAAAGACCATCTTGTATGGCAATTCAAATACTTTACTGACCTTCAGCACGTATACTATAGGAGAGAATGCCACCACCAAGGCAGGTTTAGAAAGTCCTGCTAAAACACAGATTGGATTCTTGAGATTAGATCGCGTGTACACATATACGGAATTCTCTTCCTGTTGATCTGCCTTTTGATCTGGTTTATCTTCATCATTGCCGGCTGCCGGTCTATAGACACCCAGTGGCACAAGAAGTAAAGATCCATCGGGGGAAAAAGTCAATCGCCTGAAAAAACTTTGTAACGTCTCAGAATGGTATAATACTCTTAATCGATCATTTTCGAAAACACCTCTACTGCTTTTATAGAGTAGAACAGGATCTTCCACGTCAGGTTTAAATTTGTAAACATTTATCGATCTGTCAGCCAGTTGGGTTATCAAAAATTCACCCAATGGGTCCCATGTCACTCCTTGTACGTAGTGTCCATGATCTCGGATCATGCTAGTTTTTCCCGTAGAAAGATGATATATGCGAAGCGAATTGTCCATTGCACCAGCTGCTATACGTTCACCACATGGTGACCAACTAATATCGTAGATTTCGGAGGTAGAGTTACGGAGAATTTTCTTGGCTATCCACAGTTCAGACGCGTCATCATCATCATCTTCCTCGCCAAATTCTCGTTTTATAGTGTCAGAAAGTTTCCATATAATAAGAGAACCATCGTCTCCAGCGGATGCCAAAGTTGAACCACTTGAATCAAATCGTACTACATTAACTGCCTGGGTGTGTTTTCGCAAGGTGCTTAAATATTCAACAGCCCCAGAATTCAGTGGATCGAGACGCCATATACGAACATTTGCATCACCTCCAGCGGTTGCTAGCCGTTGCAGAATACCAACAGCAGGCTGGAAGGCAACCAGATAGATTGGTTGACTCTCATCGTGCCAATGGATCGTTATCGTGACGGAATCCATCCTTAACGCGTCTTGGGATGATGTGAAGTGAAAGTTTCAAGCGCGGAAGTTATGAGAAATGTTGAATGGGAAAGATGTGGGAGAATAAAAAGTCGATCAGTTAACTTTTGTTCAGATGGGATTATCTTGAATTATCTTAAAAGTTCTCCCATTTTAATTCGTGGCAAGATAAGTAATTTGTCTTTACTAAGTGGGATAATAAATAGAGCCGACAAGATAAAGTCACGTGAGGTACTGCATCCGATAAAGGCTGGCTAAATGACAATCCGGCACTATTAATTGGCAACCCTTACAGACCTACTACACTATTCTTAAACTGTTTGGATACGATGGCCTCTTTTGTTTATTCTTCAGATGAAGAAATTGCAACAGACGAGGAATGGGATTCATGTGACATCAATGACTCAATTCCTTCAATAAATATGGGCCAAGATTCCTACAACCTTTATGCTGAAAGGTATATGCACTTCACTGATAACAACCCTACTACTTTCCATACAATCCATAAAGTAGCTGAAGAACTCGAATCGAGCTCTTTTAAATTCATTTCTGAAAGTGAACCACTTTCACTGGAAATAATCTCTAGCTTCAACGATGGAGGTCTTTTTTACACTACCAGGGGCGACCAGTCACTTGCGGCTTTCCTTATTGGCGGCAAATGGAGACCAGAAAATGGAATTGGAGTCATTGGTGCTCATGTTGATGCATTGACAGTGAAATTGAAACCTCTGTCAATAAAAAGCAACGTCGAAGGATATCGTATGTTAGGAGTGGCTCCATATTCAGGAACATTGAATAAACTTTGGCTTGATCGAGATTTGGGAATTGGTGGTAGAGTTATTGTACGCAATGATGATGGAACTATATCCACAAAACTTGTAAAACTGGACTATCCCATTGCAAAAATTCCTTCTATAGCCGAACATTTCATTGATTTTGACCAACAAAATTATAATAAAGAGACCCAGATGGTTCCTATTATTGGATATGCTGAAGATGCCACAAGCGACGAGCCTTTATTTGAGGAGAAGTCTGGACCGTTGGTAGGTTTCCACAGTATCCATTTATTGCGCTACATCTCTAGATTATCGGGTACACCTGTACTGCAGCTCTTGGGATTAGAATTGGAATTATTTGATGTCCAAGCTTGTACTCGAGGTGGTTTATCAAGTGAATTTATCTTTGCTCCACGCGTAGATGACCGATTATGTGCGTATACTGCAATAGAAGCATTGGTGCGATTGGCGAAGAGTGAAAGCCTTGAGGAATACGATCAAGCAGTTATGGTGTTACTTTGTGACAATGAAGAAATTGGATCTGCAACTCGAACTGGAGTCAAGGGTAAGCTTCTTAATGCAACCGCAAGCAGAATTTTAGCTGCCAAACAGCTGCTTGAGGCTAGTTATATACTTAAGTCTACGCTGGAAAACCAGATGAGTGCATCTCCTCAAGACTATTCATTATCGTTGGTTTTAGCCAATTCAGTTATACTCTCTGCTGATGTGACCCACGCTCTCAATCCAAATTTCAAGTCTGCATATTTACCCAATCATCTCCCATTACCAAACACGGGATTGACTATTAAAAGAGATGCAAATATGCATGTTATGACCGACTCAATCGGGGTTTCGTTGATGGAAGAAATTGCCCAGAAGAACGGCCTCAAACTACAGACTTTTCATATCAGAAACGGTGCACCGTCTGGAGGAACAATTGGTCCAATGATATCTTGTGACACTGGTGCACGTACTATTGATGTTGGAATACCACAATTATCGATGCATAGTATCAGAGCGATGTTTGGTTACAAGGATGTTCAAATAGGTGTGGATACATTCTATGCATTCTTTAAAGATTGGAGCTTATACAAGAAATATAATTTTTGAATAACGCTGGTTTTAAGAGAATTTTGCTTAAGGTGCGATATCATGTCAAATTTGATTCTGCTTTCAAATTCTGTGATGATACCCGAATTGACTAAGCGAGAAAATTTAGCACAGCCGTATCACATCACGGTAATACAAGAAAATGCCACAATAGAGTTCACCAAACAACGTCAATGTACTAATAGACCTTTCGTGTAGCTTGTTGCCCCTTTCTACTAAATCGGACACGAAAAAAATCATCAACAATAGGCACTTTCACCCCTTACGGATCAACTACCAAAGAGAGTATGCACTAAACAACAATTTATTTTTTTGATTTCCCTTGTTGTATTTTGGGACCCCGGGTTCTTGACATGAATACCCGACGAAAAGCAGGCACAACATTACGCGCCGGATGGTTGAGAGCATCAGGCTGCAAGTACCCCTGGATGATTACTATGGATATTCACGGGGTATCAACTTCATCGTCGTAAGCAGAATCATCAGAACTGTGCAATACTTTTTGGCCTACTGTAAGGTAAGATCTCATCTTCGTTGCAACGTTAATTCATCTTACTATAATTGATAATGACATCATATTTACAAAATGTTGACGCATTAATGCGCCTTGCGTACTAATTTACATTCTCGAGATTTCTTTGTAAGTAAATGTTTATTGTTTTAACCTTGGCCTTTTAGTTATGTAAAAAATCTGCAAGCATGATAAAATAATTATAATTATTATAGCGCGCTACCCCATCGAAAACCATGATAAGATTAAAAAATGTCTATAGAAGACACAGGTTCGATGAAGCGAGAATAGACTTGGTTTGCGGACAAGATCTCAAGAAGAGTATCATTTTGCTTAAATTTCGATTGTGTACCTTCAGATGTTTCACAAATGAAATTTAATTGCTTTGCAGCGTGTCATTAATCGTTCAGGGCATTAAAACCCGTCGTTGGACAACAAATTTATTGTTGCATTTTCCTTAAAAAAATAATAAGAAAAAAACTCTTCACACACCTGCTGTTAAGGAAACAAAAAGCATTGAAAGGAATAAAACCTTGAGCTTGATGCCTCTGACTTCTGGTTGCGATGACCCCAGCAAAGATGTAGATGTAGCAGTGGCGGCAGTGAGCGATGAAGATCCAGTCTCAAAAGTCAAAGTTTGCACGTCCAGAGAATCCAGGAAGGAGCCCTTAGCATCAGCGGTGGTAGCAGTCAAAATACCGGTAGTAGATGTGCTTGTTAATGCGTCGTTATCCACAGTCAAAGTTTGCAGTGCATCAACAAGTCTAGTGTATGATGGGGTAGCCGTTGAAATGCTTTGGCTAAGGAATGTCAGGTCCACTAAAAGGCTCATTTTAAATGTGTAAATGTGTTTAGTGGAGTGAGGTTAGAATAAATGTAATGAATGGGAGGTTAGATATGTCAAAATGCTAGCAGCGGTGCCAGATGGATTCGTTTGCAATGAATGACAAGTATTGATGGGGTAAAAGGAAAGTAGTTATAAATTTTATTCGAAGACAGGGATTCAGCTACTTATATATTAGCTTAATTGGTGTATACTATTATGTTGATTGTATCCGCGAAACGTAATAGTACATTGCATTAAATTTATGCGAGATGTTTCAGGTACCAGAAAAAATACCTCCTCATAACCGATGCAACTTGAATTTGTAGTCGAAACATAGTGAGCGACTAATGCATACACGACTTATGATCCAATAATCACAGAGCTTGGTTGTAATAGTTATGAGCTGAAGTGCAAATATCTGGCATCGTATAAAAAAAACTAAAGGTTTATTGCATCGTCTACTTTCACGCCCTTATGACAATAGCCCCCTGTCCCCTGTGATCTTAGTCTTTAATGCAGGTACAATACAACGCCAAAAGCGTAGCACATGAAAACAATTGATGAGCTATAAAATGTGTGCAAGAGGAGCGCACGTGAGTGCGAGCAAGTGTTTCCTCGGCTGTGATCATTAAAGTTAGCCTTCTAATTTCAGATAGCTTGCGGAACATTTTGATGTTTGATGGTTTTAAAACCAAATTCTAAGTTAAAACTTAACTCATTTCAACTTTAAACCAAGAAGTCGCGCTAAATCAGATTAAAAAGTGTCAATGAATTTTACATCTATCAAAATTTCATATCTTCACACCGGCATGCGAGCACTGATTAAACTTTGTACAACTTAAAGGAGATTCTTTGTTATCAAATTGTGGGAGCCTTCTATTGTACTTTCGTGTCTGAGATCGGCTAAAATGAAAATAAAAAAAAAACTCTTAGATTTACGTTGGACCTTTTCATTTTGAATTTATTTTGGTTTCACATTTCACGTTGATGTTTCTAAGCTTAACTTTCACTAGCTGAAACCTTACTTTGATTGTTATTGAGTTAAATTGGGTTTCGGAATTCGATCTTATTATGAAATGATTCCCCCGTGTGCTCTAAAATTACAAACTTTCCACCTAATCATTCATTTTAAAATAGTCTATTAACTTCTGTAATCACCATTGATGGTAACGTATTCGTGGGACAAGTCACAAGTCCAGTAGTCGCAAGATTGTCCTCCTCCAGTTCCCAAGTCCACTTCAACAGTAACATCTTCGAACTCCAATATTTCACTTGCTCTTGCCTCATCTACTTCCTCTGGTTCTCCATCCGTAATAAGTTGCAAAGACTCTGAGCCGTCGGCTGGTACAAATCTCACGGCAATTTTAGACATATTTACCAGACTGTCTCCAACAGGAGCATAACCAACAGCACACAAAATACGGCCCCAATTGGCATCTTTTCCGTACATGGCAGTCTTGACAAGAGCCAGGTTAGCAATAGAGGCAGCAACTAATTTAGCGTCATGGTGTGAAATGGCATCACGAATCTTTAAAGTGATAAACTTGGTAGCACCTTCACCATCCCGAACTACTAATTGAGCAAGAGATTGTGCAAAAGATGTAATTTCTTTTTGCAAGGCAGCGAAAGACTCGGAGCTCTCAGCAGTATTGTCGATAAGGGGGCCCCCGGCAGCACCATTTGCAATGGCTACAATTGTATCATTGGTTGACATGTCTCCATCCACCGAAATACTGTTAAATGATCTTTCAGCTGCATATCCCAAAATCTGCTTCAAGGCCTTAGCTGACACTGGAGCATCAGTGACAAAAAACCCTAATAACGTGGCCATGTTTGGACAAATCATACCAGCACCTTTAGCAAGACCAGCAATAGAATATTCAGTTCCGTTGATTTCAATTTTCTTACTGACCAATTTTGGGAATGTATCAGTGGTGCAAATGGCTTGAGCACACTTCAACCAGTGGTCATGATCACTCCCCAACTGTTGATGAACTTTTGGAATACCAGTCAAGATATTTTCAATTGGTAAATTGTTACCAATAACACCAGTTGACATGACTAATGTTGAATTTGCACTTTTGTTGCCTACTACCGCATCCGTAGTAGTAACCATGGCTTGAGCATCAACTTTTCCTTGAGTTCCTGTCCCTGAATTGGCATTTCCACTATTGATAATTATAGAGTTGATGTCTGAACCCTTCTTCTCTTTGACAATATCTTGACAAAGCACTACCGGAGCTGCTTTGAACTTGTTTTTAGTGAACACACCAGCAGCTACTGCCGACTCAGAATGGGTGTTAACTAACATTGCGAGATCTAAAGATTTCCCATCTTTCTTAACACCACAGTGAATACCACCCACTGCAAATCCCTTTGGGTAAATACCCAGAGTGGGAACGAATCGTTCAGCCTTAGTAGCCAATCCTCTGATTACTCTTAAAGACATTTACTGATAAGAATTTGTTCAATTTCGGTAGTCGAAAATTTAAGCGCGATGCCAAATCAGTCATCGACTATGTGCAGGAGTCGAAATAATCGTCGCTTTCGAGTCAAAAACGAGTCGGTCGGAAATCGTGTACACGTGACTGGAGCACATGATTTCAAGTTCATCTTTTTCTTTCAATTTTTCACCAACAATCATGGCCAAGGCGATCCTTAAGGGCGAGCCCAGCAAGAGGTTGCTCAAACAAATCGATCGGTTAAACAAGATCGCCGGATCCACCGAAAATGCTTTTAAATTAAACCCAAAGTTCACAAAATTAGAGCTTTTCCTTATAAATAACACCAACCAACCTGCTTCCGCTGGCTTGAAACAGTTCTGGAGAAACCATTTGCCCGCAATAAAGTTTCACAACGAAGATCTTAACGTTGTACTTACCCGAATTAATGCTACCAAAGAAGAAGTTTCTAAAGTTCCCGCTAAAATTAAGTGCTTCGCTGATGCCGAGGCCGTGCACGAGATCGACTGCTTAGGCAAGCCTGAGTCCGAAATTCTTAAAGAGCTTCTCAAGATTACTGAGGCTCAACCAGTTGATGCCAGTGAAATACCACACATAGAGACGCCCAAATACGAGGTTTGAGCATGTACATAGTAATAGATACATTTCACTGATTCCCTTATACAATCTTTTTAAATTTTCTACATTATTCCTCATCTCAAACAGGTTACTGTTTGATTAATGTCTATTATACTAATTACTTTGATTAACTTTGCAAAAACTTCAACATCGCATCACGACCTTTTAGTTCCATCAATTGCTTGACTTTAATTAAGTCAAGTATCTCCTCCTGGGTTAACGAATCTCTCTCTGATTCCTTTTGTTTGAGTTCCCCTATAGCTATACTAACCAATTCATCCAAAAATAGGGTGCTTTGTTTGACTCTACATAGACCCTCCACGATGATAGATTCATCTTCATGCTTTTCGAGTCGCTTTTGATTCTCGTAAAACTCTATGTTGTCAATGATTTGCTTTTTAGTCGTCTCATGATTGGCCTTGTCTATAAAATCAAGCACTATCAGCTCTTCTGGAACCCGGTAAATAAATTCACCGCTATCGAGACCCATGATCATCCTTTTCAAAGGGGCACCAGGAATGGCTGTTACTCCTTTGGGAGTGAACATAGAGTTTTCATAGTAATCGGGATATACGTATTTACTGTCGGGCTCCACACTCAAAGATTTAGAATGTTTGGGTTTATCTTTTTTGGTCTCTTGTTTTTCTTTGGAATCCAAGCTAGGACTTTGATCGTCCTCTTCTTTAAGTTTGTCTTCATTCAACTCACCACCATTTTTGTTGGCTTCATGATAGTCGCTAAATTTTGTATCTTCTTTCAATAAGGGTTCGTCCAGATGCTTGATCATAAAATTGCTTGCAGTGGCTATTTTCAAGTATTTATTATACAATGATGCATCCACTATTTGGGTGTCCGCGAGCCTGCGTGACAAAACCAGTGGGATAATAAGATTTTCGATGTGATTGGGACATCTCCATTTGCTTCCAATACTCTTAGCCTTGAGTAATGGTGGATTGACACAGTCAATGTGCCAGACTAGTGGGCAGTAATCACAATGAGCTAAGGATCGTCGGTTCTGACCAGAAAGGCCACATTTGTGGCATAAATATGCATTTCCATCTCGATCATAAAGTCTGTCGATTTCAAGACTGCTATCTGTGTTGCACCCGGGCAACTGTAAGTCTTTATCTTTAATTTGACGTGCCGTAAGTTCGGGTTTCATACTTGAGTCAGTGTATTCGCCAGACGGACCTGATGAAACCCCTGTGAAGGCATCTCTTATGCCTCGTGGAAGTATGAATTCCGAAGGATTTCTCCCTTCGAGCTTTAACAAAAGAGTGCCAAAGAGCCCTGCTGGTTTGACTTTCTTTTGTCCACTCAACTTCAAAGTACACTCCGAGCAATGCCAATTTTCCTCAGGGCACTCTTCAAGTGGTGGTTGACAACAAGTGAAATGGAACAGCTTGGGACACCTATCACAGCAGATAAACACACCTGCACCACCACAAGTGAAACAATAGTCATCATTATCTTTTATGTCCTCTTCTTGTTGTTTTTTTCGTTTGTCAGTGCCGTTTCGCTCGACCCGCTCGCCTCTGCTGCTACCACTACCAGTTCTATTTTGCTTCTCGGGTGTGTCCTCCACTTCTTTTTTGATCAATTGCGTGGCATGTGCCTTCTTGGGCGAAGTCACTTTAATCCTTTTGGGACGCACTTCTTGTTCTGGGCGCGATCTTTTCCCCGAGCTCAACAATTCGTCAAGTTCTGGGTTATTATACACATAACTTTTAGGAGTCTCGTCGGCTTGTCTACGAGGTCTACGTCGTATTCCCTCTCTTTGCTCACTCTCTATAACGACCTCATCCAGTTTCTGAGTCTGTAATTTCGATCTGTAGTTCTCTTCTAAGGGCAGTGGTTTTTCGGAATCGGATTCATCGGCAGATTCTGAAGCAGTCGTAGGCTTCTTTTTGCTTGTCCATAAAGACTCCTTTTTCCGCTTATTATTCGGATGTGCTTCTAAAGGTTGACCTGTGTATATAGGTTCAGGAGCTGCTAAATTTGGCTCTTCAAACGTTTTGGTCAAAATAGGTCCTGAAGTAATTGGATTGGTATCGTCTTTTGACAGTTCGTTACCATCTCTCGATGGAGTTTTTCTCCCACCTCTTCCTCGACCTCTAGTTGATTCTTTGGGTGTTTTACTGCCACGTTTTGCCGCACCAGTAGTCCTTCTTCCACCCCGACCTCTTCCTCTTGACGTCGGTGGCAGTCGCACACCTACATCGTCGATCTGGGGCGATTCTTGGAGAAGATGCTGTCGTTTGAAATACATCTCCGCCGTTTCACCCCGCAGTGTATCCAGCTTCACCATCAGCAGCCTGTATGTCTGTAAAATTCTGCTCTTATGGCACTGGTTCTTGCCTTGAAGACGCGATGAAAAGAAGAATTTTGGCGCGCTTGATTTAGAAGCAACGGTCAATTAATCTGAGCTAGCGGGGTTAGGAAAAAGTATGGTTTTGGATGTTATTAGGTAGTTAGACTTTGTTTCAAGATCCAGATTCTATATGCTGTCGTCCGGTAACTTTAAAACACTAAATAAAGAAATATTTGTAACTATCGTACTACTAAAAACTAATACCGGAAATGTTGAAAGAGAACTTTAAAATCATATTTGCGTTTGAATTGATTTGTGGGAGTTTATTTGGTAATAAAGAGAAAGAGAAACAATATAGCTGAGTTTGTAAAGGTGTTCATTGAGGATCAAAATTGCTTTGGTCAGAGCAATTATCTTCGATCGTTTGCCAAAACAATAGTCCAAAGTTCTTGTCCGTCGTCCGTATCATCTTGCTACGTTATGAGAAGATGGGTTGATACCACTTCTCTTGAGTTTAATATTCTCATGTTTCAAGATTCTTCTCGAATTATAACAACAAACTTGTCAATGTATCAATGTGTATTCATTCTATTTCTTAGCCTTCTTGATCTTCAAAGCCTGTGCAAGTAAAGTAGAGATTTCTTCTTCCTCCTTCTTATCAGAGACGTACAACTTCTCATCAAATTGTGGGGCGGTGTACTTGACAATACCGTTCTTGGTGATGGCGATAGTGGTAAAGTACTGGGCAATGTATTCACCTTCCTTGTCGTTAACCACGTCGTATGGCAAAACAACCAGGTGGTTTGAACACTCAATAAGACCCATTCTGGCCTTACGAACGTCACCCAAAGTCTTAACGTTAACTGGGAACAATCCGTTGGATTTTTCCTTCAATTGTGCCAAAGACAGGTGAGAAGACTTCAACTTCAATGCGTACAGATTTCCAGTGAGCTTGTACAATGAGGTCTTGAATTTAGAATCTTTGACCTTACCATCAGCAGAGGTTGAGATCAAAATATCCACTCCATAAACTTCATTTTCTTCAAACTTGAATGAATCGATTTGAGCCTTGTTCTCCTTAGATGGGTTCAAGATGACTTCCTTAGGACCGTACATTACACCACGTTCTTGGTTGTGGGTCAACATACTCTCAACAGGGGTCATACCAAAAGACTTAGCAACCTTACCTACAATGTTGGTAACATCCCAGTTTCTGTTCTTTGGAGTAAAAGTTCTAATGGCAGCTTCAGATGCTTTCCAAGCACCAACGACCAAGTCTGCCTTTTGACCGGTCAAAGGTTCAGCTTCAGAAGCTCCAACAACCACAGTTTCACCAATAATTGCTGGGAAACCGTCGATTTGGGCACCAAGCATAATCTTAACAACATCTCCCTTCTTCAAAACCAAGTTAGCTTCATCCTCCTTGCTGACTGGGGACAAATGTGCTGGAATGTTGTTTGGAGAAACGGTGGTTGGGAAGGCAATACCCTTAGAAATCTTAGAAGTCTTCTTAGAATTGTAGATCTTACTCAATTCTTCAGTCAAAAGAGCATCACCCTTTTCACAAATGTCAAAAGTCTCAGCATTTTCAACTACCAAGGCTCTGACTTCAGCCATAACACGGGTCGAGATTTCGCCCGCGGTTTTGTACTTGGAAACAACGTCCGAGTTTGCAATGGTGTAGTCTACTGTAGGTGCTTGTTTGTTAGTAATCGTCGGATAATCAATGACTCTGTTCACATACCTTTAGTGGCCATGGTGGTCAATGTGTTGGCTGTTGGAAAATTGTTGTTCGTCCAGTATACAGGGAGATGAGCTGCGACACTTTGCGCGGCTGGCAAGTTGGTGAGAAAAGCTGATGGTAGTGAGTATTTGAGTAGTAAAGGTTGACTTTATTTAGTTGTATCTACGGGTCAATGGCGTTACTAAGTATGTTTAATATTCTAATCTATTCTTCATCTGATGCATCTTGATTTTTGTATACCACTTTGGCTCTTAGTCTGGTGCTTCGTCTTGTTGGTTGCTCCTGTTCCTCGATTTCAGTCTTTTGTTTCTTGGCCGGCTTAGACACTTTATTTATATCAATTTGACGTTTTCTGGTATCTGAAAGCTTGAACCTTATTAAACGCTTCAAATGACCCTGAAGTACATCTGAAATAAACAATTGAGAAATAACAAATTGTGCTTCCCTTGTGCTTTTCATGGGTGCAAATATCTCTGCTGAGAGCTTGACCTTTCCTGGCCATGATTGCATTGACCAGCCCTTGTGGTCACAGAAATCCTTAATCACCAATTGAGCAAGCTCGGCAACACAGTACAAATCCAGCGTCAATGACGTCGTTTTTGCCAGGTTTAAGTCGTATAATTTTTGATCGATTGTTGCATCTCGGTACTGCTTGATACGACTGGCGAAGTAGTACAAAAGTGAAACATTCTCTGATTTGGCAACATTTTTCACATAAAAGACGAGAAAGTCCAAAGCAAAAGTGACAGACTTAGTTGCAAATTCGGCTGATTTTTCTTCATCTTTGGTGGCTTCTGATTGTCTTCTAAAATCTTGATATTCTTGCATGTGAGCAATGCCATGAATCAACCTCAGTAGCGAGATTTCGAAGGATATTTGCTGCTTCTTTTCTTGTCTTCTGTGTAATGACTGTACCCAATTAGATGTCTTCTTTTTGATATCTGTTGATGGATCATAAGCTGCAAAAAATACCAAATGCAAAAATCGATCAGGAATCGTGTCTTCTGACAAATACTTTTGTAATTTTGAAAGAAACTCACTCCTGACATGCTGGTTCTGGTCTTGAACCAAATATATAAGTCTGTTTATAGAAGAACTGCTAATGAGGGTTTCAAAGTGTGAGATCTTGGCCAATTTAAGTAACTGCACTCCGGCATGATACCTTAATTGAATTTGATATGGCAATGGTGTTTTAGAATTCTCATCATTAACAATTTCACCACCATTTCCAATCAATAATGAAAGCAACTTCAAGACCAGCTCTGCAGTAGAATTGCGTTCTTCAGAATTCAAAATGTCGCTTTTGTATGATTTCAATCGATTAACAAAGATGCGTAACGTCAACAACTTGTGCAAAAGATTTGGATGCAACTCGTACTTTGATTCAGGGATCCACTCAGTTGTAGTCAATTCCGGATCCGTTTCTGCGGAATTTTTCAAAAGAATCTCCTTAATAAGAAGTGTAGTTATCTCACTTGATTTCTCCTCAAGAAGAATCGGATCAATAAGATAAAGCTCCGCTATGGCGCACAACTTCAAGCCGAAGTTTTCATCGTCGATTCTCAACGGAAATACTGCGTCAAATATATAAGAAGCGTGTAGTTCATTGCGCGGACTTAATCCTAGAATTTTGATTGCAAATTTTACTTCCAATAAATTTCCAGATAAGCTCAAAGATTTTAACTCATCAACGAAAGATTTGTCTTTCGGAAGAAGCTCAGGGAACTTTTTCACCAAGTGGTAAAGAATTTTGAGCACATTTGATTTCTCTTCTTTGATGTCCTCTTTCGACATAATCACGTTTTTTAAACCTTCCATTTCGGTTTGGAACACATCTGGAACTGTCGCGGAGATGCTTTCCAAGAGATCACTCGCGGTAGTTTGCCATGTATTTGATGGGTCTCTTGCAAACTGTAGTAACTCTGCAATATTCGAACGATTGTACAATATTATTCCGGCACGATACAGTAAAAGTTTGAAATTAGAGACCATATCAGTGGTTGATACTGTGTTTCTGTCTTCTTGAAGTTTAAGATTTTTTGCAGACCCCAATTTAGTCAACAACTCCTTAAGCGAATTCTTGACGGTGGCGTAGTCAGAATCGGACGACACGATCATCTTGAGCAAGTAAAAGTATCTATGATTCTTTAACTTGTTGAATCTCTCTAAGCACGAAAATGTATTGAGACCATCCGGAAACGAGACAGACAACCAATTAATTGTCTTGTCTAATTTCTGTGTGTTGACATCCTTAGTCTCATTCATGTTGAAAAACTCCAATTTATTCTCTTTATTCTCGTGTGTATTAATTAAGTCCAAGTACTTCAAGACTACCTTCGAGACTTGTTGTTGTCTTTTGGTAATTGCAATGAACGAGGTTTTTGACTTTTCATCTAATGAAGCAAAAAATTGGCATAAACGTTCGACTCTTTTAGTTGTATGAATTTCTAGAGGTAAGAGAACCTCGAATAATGTGGAGTCCACTGATGCTGTGATTTGTTTGTCGTTAATGTAGATCAAAGAAAGAATGTTGTTGGGAATATCATGTAAGATGATATGCTTGATTTTTACCAAGTCTGCCTCTGAATTTTGATGTCCGAATGCAACGACTTCACCCAGTGCGGTTGTTGTCAAATAAGTATCATAAATACCTCCCAAAAGCTTAAGAATTTCATTCCTAATTTCTGGGTTCTTTTCTCTAATCAATTGTAACAAAGTTTGAAGGATATCTTTGGTGCATATTTTTTCTAGCATAGTCTTGTATCCCAATTTGCTCAATGCTTTACAAGCAGAGAACCTCACTTTCTCTTCTACATCCAAGAGGCATTTGATGTATCCTGTCACTAATTCGCTGAAATATTCTGGCGAAATTGCAAACTCACCGGCTAAAACAATGGGAATTTGTTCAACCCATTTGCATCTAACTGTGGGTGATGCGTCCATTGGCTTGCGCAACCAAGCAAGCCACGTATCCTTATGATTGATCATAAAATTGACTTTGCTGATATGTTCTGTAGATCCAATCATGCTTCCTACTGTTTCTGTTGCTAGCACTCTTATTTCCTCGTCATCTGCTTTCAATTCTTCATCAATGAGACCCATTATGGATACAAGCATTTCTGGTACATACCTCCATATTTGAACGATAACTTTGTGGATCTTACGTAACCTTTCGCCTGAATCCAGATTCTCGCCTTCAAATTCTTCGTATAGTGTTTCCGAGAATAATTGTGCCACTTGTCGCAGCATTCTATCGACGTTTGACTCGCATATATTGATTGACATCAGCAAACCTGGGTTTGATATAGTTTTTCCAGTGAGTGCAGTTGAACTTTGTTGTAAAAACTTGCCCAAAATAAGCTTTAGGACTGTGTTGGATATAGATTCAGACTCCGAAATGACCTCACTTAAAATATCAGACATGTGAAGAAGCAAGTTCTCGGTGAACTTCGAAGACTTTGTTAAGTCGTAAGCAACTTGAAACAAACTTTCGATCAAAACTTCGTGATCAGGGAGATCTGTTATTAAAATGATTGATCTAACTTCTGAAAGAAGTTTTAAAAGGTACGATTGTTGCTGAAGGTAAGGATTTTCTCCATCTCCAATACGTTTTAGCTGGCTGAAAATGGTCTTAAAAATCATGGAAAGCTCACTGGCTGTATATGGAGCATCAGGGGCAAAGAGTCGCAAGATTTCAGCAATACAACAACAAGTGTATGCTTGAATCCCCACGTTGTTATTTCTTACAAGCTTCTTATTCGCAAGGTCATCTTTTATGGTGGCAACAGTTTTGAGGTCAACTTTATCTTGATCAAGTGCCTCCAATGCTTCCAAAAGCTGTTGTAAACGAAGAAGTACCTCTTTGGTTGGTATTGGGTCAGATACAGTAGAGACTATGGCCTTGTGGAAGCCAAGTTTGGTGGCCATAATGGTGTATTCTTGAAGAGAGAAATATTCGATTCACGCGTGCGAAATGTAAACATAGATAATGCTGCAAAAGACGCGGCTACAATTATTTAACGTGAGAAGTTTAAAGAGCATTTGATTTAGCGGGGAGATGGGAATTTTTGTATAACCCCTGTTAAAATTGAACAGGGGATTTGATCGACATCTTTAGGTTATATAATATGTCATATACGTTTGGAGGATGGAAAGTGGAAAATGGAATGTGGGCAAATTCGGTTTCTACTATGTTCAGAATGATAATCTATTAGTATGTTAATCAGCTTTCTACCCGTAGACGCTGCATGTCTGCATCGCCAGCATTTCAAAACTCCACGTAATTACCGGGAACAAATCCAGTACGTCCACTTTCACCAGTACTACCAATATACCAACCTTCAGCGACGGAACCGCGTGGAAAACTATATAAAATGAAAATTGGGTCGTCTTTTTTAAATCTTAAATCTCCTGGCTGGAACCCATCATAATCATAAAGAGCTTTAGCCTTCAGAGCGCTTTCGACATTTTGTGAAACATGAGAGAAAAACTTGTTAAATTTAGCGAGTCGGTATGAGATCGATGTCACAGGTTGAAACAACATGTTATCGGTGTGTGACTCAACTGAAGTGTCAATTCTTTGTGGTAGTACTGGTGCATAAAGAATCTTGTTCTTCGAACCATTGTAAATTTTGGATAAATTTCTGCTGGAAGCATCTTCAGGGGCATTTTTTATACCAGCACTTGATATCGAAATTGATGTCTGCTGTGAAGAATCTGAAAGAATCGACGATTCATCGTCATCATCGGCCCCTATATACATTTCTGTAGATTTATTTGCAACACTTTTATCCTCGTCGTCAGAAAGCGAGTCCAAGGACGGGTCGTGATGCATTTGTGGTGAGAATATTCCAGTAATGAGCGACGATCTAGGCAGGGTGAGCGCGTGAGGTGTTGAAGGCTGAACGTTCTTGGACGCAATGTTGGCTCGAGGGGGTAAAGCCGGTGGTAATATGGATATAGTAGGCTTGACCTCTTGTTCTGGTGTAATGGGTACTGTGAGTGAGTGAGGTACTATCACATCATCAATGTCTAACATCTTAGATGGATTGTATGTCTCATTTTGATTAATCTGATGATTATTGTATTTTTCAAATGATTGAAGTTCATCAGCGATTTGATCCTTATCAAACATTCCGTTTACATGATCCTTCACCTTCACGGGATTCTTTTTGTCCAACGAATGAGTAGCCTTGGACCACAATTTGGACACTTTCAGTGGATCATGAACTGTGGGATCAAGTTCTTTGTCAACTAGTTCCGGATTACGTTGAGCTATCATGGAGATGTTGGTTTCAATTTGCAACCTTATTGGTTCCGTAGACTTTTCCCAGGCCTCTATAATCAGTGGAAGAACTTCGTCTTCCTTGAATAATTCTTTCTCGGTTTTGATAGACTGCGAGGGTGTGTCTTCGTTTATCGTTGACAAATTGTCCTTATAATTCTCAACCAATAATCCATGAAAAGTAGAGTAATATTTCAATGCCTCATAAACCTCTGTGAAAACCTTCTTCTGTTCACAGATAATCAATTTGGTTATACTGTCCACAAATTCTTCGAAATATGTCATTACGAATGGTAGAACGGATTTAGTTTTAGAGTCTACTGCCGAATAGATCGGCGTCAAATCTTTCAATTTAGCTTCAAGTTTGGCCATCTTTGTTTGTTCCTTTTCATCCAAAGGTGACGTTTTCATCATGAGTTTCGAAATTTTACCCTCAATGATCTCTTTGTCACGTTTTTTCTTATTCCGGAGCCTAATGAGCTTAAGGGTATTTTTCAAATGGGCACTCATTGCCTTTATCTTCTGCTTCGTTTGAGACGAAAAGCCTTTCCAGTCTTGTAATACACCATCACGTAATTGTTCTAATGTGGATTTATAACTCCAAAGTTCATTATTAATACTCAGAATCAAAAATTGACGATCCTGAGGATGAACATGAGGGATGATTTGTTCACTTTGCCAGGCAGAAAACTCCTGATAGTATTTTTCGACACCTTTGAAATGGAGAGCATCTTGTCCAATCAAGTGAATATATAAGTCACAGATTGCTATATTTATGGAGAAGAAATTTGGCCAATGCTTGGAACCGATCAGGCTGACTTGCAGCTGCAAGAACTTAAGACCCGAAATTGATGTCTTTAAATCAAGCTGATAATGTTCAATGAGCTCATCTGCATAATCATAGTCTCTCTTTCGATGCATCACTGTATCCTTAACGCTGGTACCAAAGTCAGTGACATGATCCACCAGATCTTTCATATGAGTACCTAGTCCGGAGAAGCCGCCCTTTACAGTCAGGGTGAGCCCTGAAGCACCCGTTGTGACTGTAGAGGAGATATTAGACACACCACCCTTGATCTTGTCCATAATTGAGCTAGTGCCGAGCACAGGGTTTTAAAAGGAATTGATTTTGTCGATTTGTCCCCGTTTTTGGTTTGGGGTGGATGCCACTACAGGAAGTTTCGGAACTAAAAGAAGGCTGATTATTCGCGGGACAATAGTGATTTTTCTCACGGAAAATATATCGCTAATTCAGAGAATTTCCGACCGGGGTGGAATTGAATCTGAAATATAGAATTTCCACCAATGCAAAAGAATTGATGAACAAAGATCATAAGGATATAAAAGTCAAGGTTGCATCTAGTGATCGGGTATAGGGTATTTCTGCAGCAATTGGATCTTCGGATAGGGCTTAAGTTTGGGTAATAGGGATCCGAGCGACATGCAGGTCGCGGGATAATAAAGGCTGCTGCAGTACTGTGCCAGAAAAGATTCCGGGGCCTGACAAGCGGATTTAAGAATGTTATCAAGGTAATAAACGTGAGCAGAATTCGTAGGTTTTATTAATTACTTATCATGTGTATATGGTGATCAAGAGTATTGTAAGTTCAAAAGGAGAATTGTGATCTTAAAAGGTCATGGTTTATCAAAGCTGACCACTTTCCATTTATAGCTGGTTTTTTTTTCTAATTTCTGGCTTATCTCGTTTTGCATTATATTCTTCTTTAATAAATATTTTTTGTTCCCACCTTGTTCCCACCTTATAAACTAACCACATGCAAACCTCACGGGGCGTTATATGGCTGCGAATGCTTATCTGATTGTTTGAATAAATGCTCAATATTAATGAAGGATAATTTACTTATGAGAATAACCTTTAGGCGTAACTTCAATTCAGCAATGTAAAAAACAATGCTTGACTTTCCAATCATCTCTAATCATAACACAAGGTTTGATCGTTAAGTCTCAGACTAAAATTGAAATTCCCAACTCTTTTGACCATCAAATTAGACATGCATAACGACCGGTCCTAACTTTGTTCAATCATCATTTCACAAAGTCCGCTGCATTATTTTTTTTTTGAATTTGAGTATTATATCCGTGAGTTTTTTCAATTGTGAGAAAACTGTGGATTGCATTTCTTACACTACACAAGAATTCGTTAACAAGTCATACACAAGAGCTCAAAGTTTTTTGAATAAGTTTAATTGCTAGTACGATATTTCTCTTTTAAAAGGCTTTCTACGCCGATACACTTTTCTTACATTGCGGCGACCCTTTTTCATTTAAACTTATCAATACTACCAATTTAATTGTTTTTCCTACATTTACAATTATTGAAGTAATCATAACATTTTTCTTATTGTGCGTAAACTGGCTCTACTCTACGATACTTCTTATTACCACCAATGCAACAGGTCAAGATGAACGAGATGAGCAAAATAGCAACCGAAACCCAGGCAAGAGCAAAATTGGTGGTTCCCAATTTGGTTTCATATCCAGCGCTATTAAAGGCATTTCTACCCTTAACATGAGCTGCGGTAATTGTAGCAGCAGCAGCGGCTGCTACGATAAATGCTAGACTGCTCAAACCGAGCACTAATGCGGAAAGAAATCCACCGGCATTACATACAGCGCACAATGAAAAGGGCCAATTGATGATGGTAATTATTAAAGCTGCCAAGAAAAGTCCAGTTGAAATCTTTGAAAGGTAATGATATGTGTTTTTATCATTAGTAAATGTACTTGGAAGTGAAGAGCTCAAATCTGAGTCACTGCTGCTTTTCAAATTATTCACTGGATCATATGGGTAAGCAAATTGACGATCAGTACATTGCTGAGACCCACTTTCGGTGATGCATAATCGGTACAGAGTCCATTGTAATTCGGCACCGTTGATGGTCGTTCTAGACCAATACAATCCATTTAATGATGAAGCCTTTGTCGCATCACTCAATAATAGTATTAATAGTACAACTCCGGCGCCCAAAGCAAAGAGGAAATGCACTGCGGTGAATATATTTTTGAACATGATTGATATTTGGGTAGGGTTGCAAATAAAGTGTAAAATGCTATGAGTAATTCAAGGACTATAAACTCTTCTTATATTCTTATCAAATCAATGATTTTGATCTAATTGCTGCAACCCCTGTCACACACGGGCTATGTACTAAAAACAGCAAGGGGAATTATTCAAATCAGGGCTAGCCAGCGCGATGCATATGCTAACCATTGGCAATAAATAACACTCGTCATGCAATTTTTTTTAAATGTCTTGGTTCCAGTATGCAAGAACTGCAAATAATACTATAGAATTTAACCCAAATTTGCTCTTAAGAATTTTTCAGCCACTTGGTCATTCTCTTGGAACTTATTCGTTGGACCTTTGCTTCAGCCTTGTGTCCTGCATACAATCAAACATAGCCTCTTTAAGTATGCATAGGAGATTCACTATGGCTGGTTACAGTGTATTAATTAGCACACTTCCTTCAGAATTTTTAGTGGCTTTGGACTTTTGTTTGGTCACATTTTGCTAAATTTAGGAAGCGGCGCTGTACCTTGTGTTAAATCACCTGGCTGTGTTGACAACCAATCAAAATGTAAAAATCGACATTTAGAGTGTCTTGAGTTTGATATGATATGAGAGGGCCTCGACACCATATTCTGCTGGGGATTTTGAAGAATCGAGACCTCTTTTTTAGGTAAATAATGTTGACCTTAATTCCCTTCATGTTCCATATTGAAACCTTTTTAAAAGACATCATCACGTGAGTGGTCACGTGATTAACAACCACCACCAGAGTATTATGCAAGGTTAGCTTTCCAGCAAGTATTCCCCCCGAAGTCTGACCAGAAGTGCCCGACTAAGACTAACCCACCAAAAAAATGACACCGATTCAAAAGGTTTTCTCTCCATTCGGTCTATATCCCAAAAACACCATCAATTATTACCCGACAAAATTGTGTTTCCTGGATCAAACAAAGCATTCGCTTAACACAATATTACGTGCTCCTGGTTGTTAAGCCTATTGTCTTTAAGGTACAATTTTTAAGTCTGCCGACTGATTTCAAAAAGTTTCAATTGTCAGAGAATTTAAAGGCCAACCCATGATCATGGCGAAACTAGGCCTTTGAACTAAGGCGGGCAAAATATATGCAGTGTCGGACCTTCAGATTTTGAGGTTAATACCCATTTTAAAATAAAGTAAAAAGGTTCGCTCACTCGGTGATTGCGACCGAAAAAAAAATACAATTTCTGCCAAATAGGCTTAATTGATTACATGCGAATGTGATGCTGAGTTTGATTAAAACGACATGTTTAACAAAGTTTTATGACTCAATTGCAATAATGGTAAATCGAGAACCGTCTACATTCATCGGAATAAGTCAAGTTGAATTCTCCGTTTCACACTCTTAATGTAATTGTATCGTTTCTTGCTGATATATCAACTTATCACCCAAGGCCGATGCGCGGTCGAAGGACTCGTTGCGAGGAAAGGTATACTTGTAGCTAAGAGCACAGCAAAAAGGGTATTGATGAAAAAAATTTCAACTGATTGTGTTTACAATAATCATGTTTGTTATGAGTTGATTTAAACGTGAAAAGCGTGTTTAATCTTGTTTTCCACCATATAATCCCACCATCTTCTGTCACTTGAAACATCATCTTCCATAATTCTTTAGTGCCGTTATTCTAACGCATTGATCTACCAAAAGAAAATATAAATAAGCTCAAAAATAAAAATAAAATTAAAAAAAGTAAAAGGGTACTGGAGAAACGGAACAAGTTGTTTTGGAAAGTAGCTTATTTATCAGCAACAATCTGAAGAAAAAGTCTATATTGATCTTCATTAAGTAACGGGGTTATTTGAAAACGACTCTCTCTGTGTGAAATACCCACTTGAATATCATTACAAGATCCCTTGAATGATTGAGGCTCCCTTTGCATTGTCAATTCTTGATTTTTAAAGCCATATTGAGTGATCTTGCCCAGAAAAGAAGCCGACTTAGGGATTTGTTCGAATTTTTCTTACCCTTGGGAATCCATAATGACCCAAAACACTCACGTTCAAGGATCCAGAGGTACAGGTGCCATTCTGAGGACACCTTCTGGTCATTCATTTACCATGCCACCCCTTATGAAGGCCGCTAAAAGTCCAGTGGTCTCCTTTACGCTGACTGTTTATGATTCTTCTGACGGTTCAACAACCTATACTGAAATATCAAAGCCCATTTATGAAGGGAAAAATGGAGTGGTGTATAAAGGATTGACTAAACTGAAATCACCTATTGCTTTAAAGCATTGGAAACACATACCAGAAATGCGTGATGACGAATATATTAAAGCAGTTAAGGCAGAATTTGATAACATCCGTCTTTGCAGCCACCGTAATATTATCGACGTTCTTGACATGATTCGGCTTGATTATGACTCGGAAAGTGAAGAAGGCTCTGATCAGACGGATGGGAAATGTCGTGAAAGCTCAGATTTTCAGTATATTATTGTTTTCCCGTTTTACAACCATGGTGACCTTTTAAATTATCTATCACAACTCCGTCGTCACAAAGTAACTGTAACTAATGACATGAAAGACCTGATATTCAAGCAAATTTTGAAAGGTGTATCTTATTTACATCTGCAAAACATAGTCCATCGCGACTTGAAGCCAGAAAATTTTCTTATTGACGACACTGGTGTGGTCAAGATCGCTGACTTTGGTTATAGTTTGAATTTGGATTCATTTTTGTCCGAAAACTTGTTTGTGAATTATCAAGAAATATGTTGTGGAACCAACAGTTTCAAAGCCCCAGAATTGTTCGATTATGAAACGCAATTGGTGCGGCACGGTACGGACGATCTCGAGTTTGTTGAAACACTTGCCAAAGCGATTCATTTCAAAGCATTGGATAGCTGGTCTTTGGGAATGGTTTATCTCAATATCTCTTTAATGTGTGTACCATGGAATTCAGCACAAAAGGACGTTCCTAGCTATTATAAATTCCAACTCAATTATCCCAAGAACGAAAAAGCCAATGAAAAATTACTCAAAGCATTTGACTCTCCACTCCTGTTAAAGGTTCTTTCGAATGACAATCCAGCTCTTTCCCTTTTCAAGAAATTGACCTACGATTCGAGAAAATACATATTGAAATTATTGAATCCGTCCCCTCAAGAAAGGCCCACACCACGAGATCTTTTAGCCTCCAAGTGGTTATCACAAGTGTATATAAAGCCTAATGAGCTTACTGAAGTATTAAAGAGCATGAAATGACACTGGTTGTTATGAATAGCGAATATAAGATGCTGAATTAAGGCAATTTAGTAAACCTGTAGTTCTTCGATGCCCTTCTTAAACTTGGAAAGTGTACACATTTACGATTAAACAACGTGTTTGATTAGGTACACCTAGATCCTTCTAATTTCAACCTACGATTCGTTGGTTCATCATAATTTTACACGCATGCGAACTCCACTATAAATCACAATATAATACATCATGGTCTTCTGCACACATCTGCTAAACTGTGCCCAAGACAACCCGCGCGCTCTGTCTTACCCAACAACTAAAGATAAAACAAAAAGCAATACAAAAATCAATTAAACATTTCAAGTAATCATGCAAATAACGTATGAAGTGACTGAGCCCACCCGGCTTTATCTCTCCTACTAAATACTTAAATCTGAATGCATATTCAAGACAGAACCATCCTTTAGGCTTTATGATAACCTTGGTATCCATAAGCAATACCGTTAGAAGCCTGCAGTTGAGTACCGCTGTTGCTCAGTTGTCCATTGCTACCCTGTGTCGGCTGCAGTTGGGAAGACAGAGAATTCAGCGACCCGTTCAATCCTTGGGAGTTCAGGGTTCTTCTTGGATTACCAGGACCTCTGACACCCAATGGGTTCTTCGAGAACGACAATCTGATACCACCCTTACCACTGGATCCACCGGGGCGTGGTAACGCACTGCCATACAACTCAGCCAAAGCACGCGTAGCGTGTGCCACATCTTCGAACTCCACAAAGCACATTGGTCCGTGATTATGACTATTCTGATTCGGATTCAGCAGCAGCAGAATCTTGGTTCTAAATGACAATCGACGGAAACCCTTTTGAGGAGAAAAAAGAGCTCTCAACTCGGCCTCAGTAGCATCAGGAGGCAAGTTACCCACATACAAAGTGTTACAAGGAGGATTCTGGTCGGCTGGGTTTGCAGGGGGAGGAACTCGAGCTAATAAAGACAAATCCGGCATATCCTTGCGTTGGCCAGTGCTGGCGGCGCCATTAGCAGCCGCTGACGTAGTTCCTGATGCTAAGGATCCATTACTGGTTGCACCAGATAAGCTCTGAGTTGATGCTGGGGGCGATGTTTGCAGAGAGTTTGTGCCAGAAGTCGCTCCTTGAGATTGCTGACCGCTAGAGGTTTGTTGTTGCGGCTTAGTAAGAGAAGGTTGTTGCGGTTGCAGTTGCAGTTGTGATTGCGGTTGCTGCTGTTGCTGCGGTTGTTGTTGTGGTTGTTGTGGTTGTGGTTGCAGTTGCTGCTGTCCGGTTGGTTGAAGACTTGGGTTCAGTTCGGTGGGCAGTTTCAGCAAAGCTTGAGCACCTGTGGAGGGAACACTTGCTTGAGAACCCAATCCTATAGTGTTGGGAAGTCCAGGGAAGCCTTGACTCAATATCTGGTGAGACTGGGTTGCAGATGGAATCAGATTGTGCAAATTGGTGCCAGAACTACTGTTGAAGAAAGCAGACGATGCTCTTCTACGGTCACCAGATGCGGAACCAACAGCTTGTTGGTTCCATTCGAATGGAGTACCGGCCGATGCGGAAGCTGGGGTTTGAGGTGTCGAACCAGAAATGGTAGAGTTTTTCCATGGGTCTCTGACAAGTTGATCGTATTCTCTAGCATCATTTTGCAGTTCCATCAAAAGAAGCGACTTGCCCGTTAAGTCAGACAAATCGATGCGAGGATCCGCAGAAGTCGGAGTAGCCAGTGGCGGAGCTGAGCCCGCTGAAAAAGGGTCTGAAAATAAGAATCTCAGTCTCTGGGATCCCATAGACTGACGCTTTTGGTAGTCAGCCAGGGTGGGTGGAATGTTAGAGGTACTGATGCGCAATGAGTTGAATGGCTGAGAGATGGATGAATACTGATTGTTACTTTGTTGATCGAATTCCACCTTCAAAGGTAAAGATTCGGGACCAAAAAGTAACTTGCCCTCCAAAAGCTTACCGGTGGTGACGCAGGTGTTAAGAGTCTTGAAATGGGCGATTACGTTGTGTGCCTCAAAATCAATCGAAATAATATCATCGATGACCAATGCAAAAATGAGCTGAGCTTCACGCTTTGCAAGGTCAGCAGGCAAGTTTGATAATCTGAGAGTAAAACCTTCAGTTGGTGAGGCAGTAGCAGTTTGAACTGCGCCGGATGAATTGATGTTTTGAGTAATAACCTGGTTAGAGGATATCGACAGACGAGCTGATGGCTGCTGAGACGTTGGATGCTGGTTCTGGGGATGCTGAGCCGAGTATTCGGTATGCAGAGAGGGCACGGAACTTTGCAGCTGCAGTTGAGCCTGTTGCTGTGCCTGTTGATGAGCTTGTTGCTGAGCCTGTTGTGCTGCTACAAGCAGTGCAGCCATACTAAGAGGGGGTTCTCCTAACATTATTCCGCCATTGGACTGTTGGGGAAGCTTGGCGTAGCCAATATTGCTTTCGGTGGCCATGTTAAGTAAATGCAAACTGTTAATGCGCTGCGCTATAGACAAGATGACTATTCAATCTCACGTAATATGGGGATTTATTCAATAAGTTTCCTTAACGATTTGAGTTGAAGGTACGAATGAAAGTATAAGCGTTTGATGTAGGGGTAACAAACGTTCGATTTACAGCCTCCAATAGGTGTTAATGGGGATGGCGATATTAATGATTAAAAAAACGCGTGGAAGATGGAGTTATCCAGAACGAAGTCAATGCAATACGACCAGAAATGGGTCTGGTAAGATGCCTGGATGAATGAAGAGTTATGACCTTGATCGGAATTAGTTAAACTTGGACAGTTTTGAATTCCTGAACCAGTCTGTTTTCCGCTTCGATTAAATTGGTTGATTATCAAGTTTTTCGACTAGTGGGTTTCCGCTTGGGATGTTTCTCCTGCTATCGATAGGGCTGTAAAATGTGCCCTAAGCTTGAAAACAATCTGAGGGGTGCCACTAGATGCAGATGAAGGACAGCCGACTAGCAACTGGATTATTTGAGTGGTCTCCTTGGGGCAGTTAAACAGAAGTCCGATGTTTAAAAAAGGATGTTAAAAATGAATTGTTCGACAAAAAAAATCAATCTTTTTCCTTGGATGCTTAAAGTGGGAGGAAAAAATTCCTGTTTCTATAGAAGGTCACACAAAACGGCCAGTTCCAATTCTGAAAGTGCTGGTAAACTGATCAATTAAGGAAAAAAGGTGGGAGAAAAATCGTGTGAAAATTCCCGCCTGAGGGAGAAAATTCCTACTCGGGTGGCGATTTATTGGCGGGGGAGTCCGTTTGACCCTATTTTCCCGGTCGTGTCAGAACCAGTAGATGGTACTCTGCATAGGTTAGAGGCTCTGGCCTTTCTAGTCCGAAAAAAGCAACCAGCCAGGACTCTAAAAAATAAATCCACTTCCTGTCTTTAGTGACATGAAGCTTGCAGAGAGCTAGTACAACAAATTATTAGGCTGGTTCAAAGGAAATTATTTTGATTTAATGAATGGTTTAAATGAATCCAATCGGTGGATGATCAGAAATCCATCCAATTGGATTATCGTAATAAGCTCAAATTCAATCCAATTTTTGTAGAATGGCTGAATGAGTTTGATAAATGGTTCCTCTATAGCGGTGAATGACTTTTTACTACTCACTATAGTGTGAGATTTGAAATGAAGTTTAAAAAGATAAATAACTTCAGTTCTAGTTTACTTGAAATTTACTTCACAAAATTTTGAATGTACTTTATAAAGTTCATTTATCGTTATTCATAGGATGCTCTATGTCTTCGGTGGTTGTGTACCAGCGGGATAATCAACGGAAGTCTCTAAATTGTATTAGACGATAAATCGATGTCTATTTTCGGGGAAAAGGCAGGGAAACATTTTTATTGAAAGAGCCTATAAACAGCTCAAATAATTCAATGTGAACCCCAAATTTCAAGTGTATCAACCTAAATCTACTAAATTATTATCAATTTTTTCATTAGCTTATCTAGTTCAGATCGAAGGATTTTTGGTTTAAGTTTCCACTGCGTTGTGTGGAACTTCAACATAAGTCGATGGTATTGAAGAATAATAGTAGAAGAATGCGCCTGGGACCAAAAAAATCGATAGGAAGGTGGATTAAGAATCAACTACCTTGGTGTTAAACGAAACATTGGACTTTTTGTCAGTTAAGATGTTGTAATGCACAATTCGTACCTTTTTCGTATTATTAAACCAATTTCTGTAGGCACATTAAGCTATAGGGTACAGTATCTTTTGAATCAATGCAGTGATGGAGTGAAATATATTTTGGGACCATTAAAATCATGCAACTTTATTGAAAATGCATAAATTGAAGCTTCAGATATATGAACATACCAATAATCTCACATAACTAAATTAACCATAAACTGTTGGATAAATGTTTTTATGCAAACTGTCTCTTATGTATCTTTGGTTCCTGGCAGCTATAGCTATAACTATAGCCTTGAGGCACGTGATTTAAAATAAAAGTGGTCAGTAAAAATTAACAATTACCAAGATTTGATTGATGATATTCTTATAGAAGCGAAGTTATGCTTTCATACAATAATCTACCTAGTCTCTTAACGCTCCTGAACATATGTTTACATTCATCCATAAGTATCTACTCCTTTTTCTCCCGTACAAATCCTCTCACCCAATCCCAAATGATTTTGGAATTCCCACTTATACAAATGAGATAACACCCCAATCGTAATCTTTTGAGAAGCAGTTGATCTCGTTAACACCTTGTACATGCCAGAGCTGGAATCCGATGGCCAAATTAATGCCAGATGTTTGGACTATCTTCTCATTGAGATGATAGCCAATCTGGTGCGAACAACAGAGCTTAAATCAAAGACTGAAGACAATCCTACCCAAGAATCTGAGGCAGAGGTAGACATCGATTCACAACGAACTCTTACGATATCAGACCATAGCTTGATTAATCGTGATGATGTAACCTTACGTAATGAAAGTTATGGATATAATGTTGGAACAAGGCTTTCCCAGATTATAATGTTTAAAACCGCCGCCAACAAAATTGATAATATACTCGATATTATGAAATTTGTATGTCGAGATGTATGGAAGTGCATGTTCAACAAGCAAATGGATAACTTGAGGACGAATCATCGTGGTATTTTTGTTCTTGTTGATAACAGGTTTCAATACATTGCCTCTCTAAACAGTTCAAAAGGTGTCCCTGATCTGATTGCTCGAGCTCGTTCATTTTTATGGTTTCCTTGTGGAGTTATACGAGGTATTTTGGCAACATTCGGAATAGAAGCTACAGTTACTGCTGAAATTACCCTGTTTCCAGCTGTAGCATTCAACATTCAGACCACAATCAACAACTAGGTGGCAAATTCAAGAATCTTTAATCATATAATGCATTTTCAATATTATTTAAAAGTGTTGTAGTAGATAATGATCAAATTAGTTTGGGCTGGTATAGTTTGAATGAGTACTTCATTTTTCTAAATGTTAAATCCCACTTCTCCCAATTCTCCCAATTCTTACTTCTTGCAATCTTAAATTCTAAAATCAAAGGCTTTCAGAATCACCGTATTCGATATCATCCTTGTAAATCGTTATCAATTTGTCTTGACTATTAGTAGTTGATAAAATTTGGAACATCTACAATTTTCATTTCGCACATATTCAGATCTAGTCAGCCATATCCATGCTCGCCAGGGCAAAGCAAATCACACGATTTCGGCCACTGCAGCTTACTCCGAGTGTAATAAGGCTGCTGGTGAAGTCTGATGAGGGTAGCTTGATGTCAAAACTAAGAAGTAGACAATTTTTGGAGGCAGTACAAACTAAAGATGTCCTGAGCATCTGTCAAATCTTAAAACGTTTGCAAATTGAAGAGAAAGACAACGGCAATCCATACCCAATGTCAACAAATTCAGCCTATTTTCGTTGCTTAGACCTACTTTTCGAGTTCAATAGCAATTCGGCGCCTGCATCACCTCGTTCAATCATTCAATTTCTCCATTTTGTCACCTCCTACAGACCAATCTTATTCGCTATGACCGAAATGTCCGAGAGATCAGAACTCAAGACCAGAATAATAGATTTCAAAAAGAATATATTGATTAGCATGTCAAAATCCCTTCGTGATGTCTCAAATACCCTGTATCGAGATTCTACTTTAAAAACCTATTTAGAAGCGATAAAGATGTTGAAAATCGACTGCGATGAGATAATCCCGCTCATGGACCTCGACTCAAGGAAACTATTTACAAAAATGTTCCGGTTTCCTGAAAACAATTCCGCTGAATTACAGGTTAAATTTCAGACAAACATCAAGGAATCTGCTACTTTAAGTGATCTTCTAAACGTAATTCGGGACAGGTTCCCGGATGCTGCTGAAGGGAAACCAATGTACCAAATATACGACGAACTTTCAGAAGACGAAAGGAAGAAGTTCATGGAAGAGTACCTAAATTTCAACGAAAACAAACAACATATGATTGAGCAATATTGTCAAAATTTAATGCTAGATATGTCCAACAAGGATACACAATATTTACGACCTTCCGATTTAGAGCGCAGAGTGGTTGCATGGTGGCTTGAGAGGTTTCTGCTGTTTTTCAATTATCGATTAAACAGCGCATTCTACAAGCAAGTTGATCATATGGACAGCATTAAACCGGCAAATTTAACTGAAAATGATAATAAGTGGGTACAGAAGCACCTGGTTGTGCTTCGAGCTATACCAGTAAAGGAACTATTCTCTTTGGTTTTGTCTACAACTATGGCGAAATGTCAAGGAGAGAAGCTGGCAACTTTGGTCAATATAGCTTCCAGTTGTGCTCCTAAATTATCGAAACTTTGTAAGCGTCACGGACTTAACATGGATGGTTTTCTCGATAGGGATGATTTTATGCTGTGCCTGATTACACTCCTCAGCTTACTAGTAGATTCTTGTGAGTTTTTGCATAACGGGAAGCAGGTCTCTCAATGGGAGGTTAAGAATCCTTACGCTGCATTACATTTCAAAAATTCTAAGCCATTGCATATATCCATTGAACGTAAAGACAAAAAAACTTATAACACAATCAAGATACATCCACTCGTTTATGAACTGTGTCCTGTCTTAGCCAAGGAATCCTCTTTGAAAGAAGTGTTTCTCCCTATGCTTTGTCCACCAAGGCCATGGACTTCAGTAACTGATGGAGGCTATCTCAGAAATATCCATCCGGTCGTCTTCTCCACTCATCAAGCGATTCATCTAGAATTTTACAAAAAAGCAGAGCATTCTGGTCAGATGTCCTCAATTTTATCAACAATTACTAGACTAGGTAATGTTCCCTGGGTCATTAATTCTAATGTAGCCAGTATTTTCAGTATGGCAATGAGTTCGAAAGCTGGCTTTTTATCCATTCCTCCTGAAAACTACAAAGAAGTTTTACAATCACCTGAGCTTCAAGTTTTGAAACCGGAAAATTTTACCAGTACGGCAGCTTTTGATGAGGCAAAGAAGAAATCATATAAACTGTACATGAATGCCGTCAATAAATTTAATGGTTTGAATGGCAAAAGAACTAAATACGAAAATTTACGAAAGCTTATGGAGGCATTTACTTTGAATGGAGATATTTTATTTATGCCCTATGGATTTGATTTCAGAGGCCGCATTTATCCTATGAATAACTACTTGAGCCATTATGATGAGGATTTAACGAGGTCGCTACTCAATTTCTGGAAATCGGAACCTTTGGGTCCAAATGGGTTTCAGTGGTTAAAATACCAATTGGCAGGTGTGTATGGTCAGGACAAGTTACCATTTCACGAGAGAATTGAATTCATCGATGCAAACATCGAAAATATTATCGATTCTACGAAAAACCCATTGGAAGACGGCAAGTGGTGGGTTAAAGGAGATAAACCTTGGTCAACCCTTTCATTGTGCTTTGAAGTAGCGGATGTGCTCAGTTACATAAAGAAAGGAGGCAAAGCTGAAAATTTCAAAAGTAGAATCCCAATAACAATGGATGGTTCATGTAACGGATTACAACATTATGCTGCGCTTGGAGCTGATGAAGAAGGCGGCGAGGCAGTCAATTTGTTACCAAATAGGGAACGTCAAGATGTTTATACGTCAGTTTTAAGAAAAGTAAGAGAGAATCTCGAAGCCAATATTCAACTGAATACAAAATTAGGGAAGTCAAATACTATTGATAGTGTTCTGTTAAACATTGTTTCCCGGAAAATTGTTAAGCAAACCGTAATGACCTCAGTATATGGAGTTACTAGATATGGTGCCAAGGGTCAGATTCAAGATAAAGTAGCTAGTTTTCTTGAGCTGAAAGATCTCAATTATAATTCTTTGTCTTCGCAAGACTGGGAGTATTTGGAGAACAATCGAGGTGAAATCGCTGCTCATCTTGCTGAAATCACATTGAAAGCTATTTCAAAAATGTTTAAGCACGCAAAGGAGATCCAAAACTGGTTGATGTTAGAAAGCATCAAATTAATGAAAGGTATTGATGGGGAATCTTATCGAGCAAACATTGTAAATAATAAATCTGATCTGGATTTGAATTTGATCCAAAATCACACTCCAATGCTGTGGACAACCATGACAGGATTCCCGGTTGTACAACTTTATAATAAGAAATCCACACATACATTGCACTCTGCACGAGGTGCTTTGAAAGTTGCATCAGATAATCAAATCACAGAGATTGATCGTTTGAAACAAATTAATGGAGTAGCTCCCAATTTCATACATTCTGTGGATGCAACGCATATGCAAATGGCATGTTTTGAAGCCACTGAACAAGGCATGACTTTTGTCTCGGTGCATGATTCATTCTGGACATATCCTAAAGATATAGATTCATTGAATCTGATTATCAGAGAAACTTTCGTCAAATTACATTCAGAGGATATTCTTCAGGCTTTTTATCAGGAATTGAGCGATGCTGTACTCGAGAAGTACCAGCTTGTTTATTACAATATCCAAGACAATAAGCAATTCCACGAAGCATTACAAAACTTAAGAATGCTGTATCCTGGATTAGAAAAGCCAAAAACCTTAACAAAGAAATTCGTCAAAAATTGTTTAAGATATGAAATTGAACACTTTATCGAATCTAAATATGAAAATCGTATACCAAAGATTAACAATAATAATCAGTTGAAGGATAATTATCAAAAACTAATTGAAATTTATCAGCCGGATTTATTCCTACGCATATCCGCCAATAAAATAATACCTTACAAGCCCAAGGCCAGACTTGGAGATGTGATAAACGATAACCAATTTAAAACTGATAATATTTCCAAAAAATGGTCAATTGTACTTGTACCACTGATGGTTCTGCAATTTCCGGAAAAGGGTGACCTAGATATATCTGGGGTTCTGGGCAACAAATACTTCTTTTCGTGAGGGTCGCTATTTCGGACATGCCGATAGCCTGTGTATAAACAAAAATTAATAAATTTCACCTCATCTCATCGCATCGCATTAGATTTACAGTAGTTGTGAGGTAAACTATCATGGCCAAGCAAACTAAGAAACAAACCAAAGAGGAGAGGAGCGTTGAGCAGATTGAAGAGGACTTGCAACTTTTGTCCTCTTCCTCGGACGAAGCCTCTGAAGAAGAGTTGAGCTCTAGTGAGGAGGAAGAAGAATCCGAAGAAGTAGCCAACCAAGAACAAAACGAGGAAGAAGAAGAAGACGAAGAAGAAGAAGTGGTACATAAAGTTGTCAAAGCCAAGAAGGCCAGCAAAGATACCAAGCAAAAGAAAAGCAGAGGTGTCATTTACATCGGAAGACTTCCAGAAGGGTTCCAGGAACCTGAATTGCAGAAATACTTCGACCAATTTGGAGACATAACGAGGTTGAGATTGTCAAGAAATAAGAAGACCGGTAAATCCAAGCACTATGCATTCGTTGAATTTGAAGAGCAAGCTGTTGCTGAGATCGCTGCTGAAACAATGAACAACTACCTTTTGTTTGGTCATTTGTTGCAATGTCAAGTGATGCCAAAGGAAAAAGTTCATGACGAATTGTTCAAGGGTTCTGCCAAGAGTTACAAAGCGATTCCATGGTCGAAGATCTCGCAGACCAAGCATGACGGCCCCAAGCTGAAGGATCAATGGGAAAGAATTCAAAAGAGAAGAGTCTCAAACTTAAAGGCTAAGGCCAAGAAGTTGAGCGACAAAGGGATCGACTTTGACTTATCTAGCATAGTGTAGTAAACGATGAAGTGAATTTTTGGTTTTTTTTTCTGTAGATTGTAGATGCAAAGATTTGGAATAGTGATAGTCGAATGCTAATGAAATATTTGACTTCCTTTCTTTACTTCTTCGAAACAGGAATGTCGTTTTAACTTAAATTCATCAGACATATAGAGAGAACAAATGATTGTGGGGCAGCGAAAAAAAAAGAGGTTGTAAATCAAAGCTTTCATATTGTATGAAAATCAGTTTAAGAAAAAATGACAGTAGAAGGTAAACTTAAACAATCGGAGAATAGAAGATTACATTCTTTAGAGTTGATCTATTCGGGCTTTCTCCAAGTAGAGTGCATTTTGTAGTGGAAGTGAGAATGAAGGCAGATGAGATTCATCAAGATGGGAGGGATTTAGTGGAGAACACGCGCTTATTAAAGAAACGACAACGGTAAATGGTAAAGACACACTCACGATGAATTAAAAGTGTTAAGTTTCAACGGTAAAAAAGAATTAGCCAAAAGAAAACACTGAGATGATTTGAGAAAACTCCCAATATTATTAAATTCATATTTGAAATTAATCAATATTAAGTCAAATTGTAGCATAAGTCAATCCACTTTACAGTATATTCACGGTACGGTAAATATAATTTCCACAATATGATCCAGTATTCCAGAGCATGTGATGATTGAATATTATCCTGTTTTAGTTTTGTATCCGCATTCTTATTCTTCTCCTCTGTTGAAGCTTACATCTCACATGGCCAATTTCCATTTGTTGGCCCTCACACATGGATTCTGCGAAAATCTTCATGTGTTTATTGTGGAACCCCTCCATAAATTATCAACCGTTTTGAATCAATATGGTTTGCTATGATCGGACTAGTATTGATTCCAGATGTTCAATTCAAGGAATACCGAAATATGGTTTAATCACAAGTACAATAATTATTACTTATGATGATTTCCATATTAACATATGCGTGATATCTGCACACCTTCTTCTCTACATATTCTCTGTTGGACCTTGCTCGCGTTTAACCCCCAGATCAGTGAATCCCGCCGCTTATCGTCATCACATGGAAATCACTTCCGAAAAAAGTATCCTTTTCCCTCCTTGCTTACCATGTGACTCCTTTGATTGGGCGCATCAGGCGCAGCCTGTACGAACTAGCGCGGAAAAAAAGAAAAAGAAAACTGAGAAAACCCGCTACTAGATAAAAATCTCACGATCGTTTGAATTATTTTAACAACTATGTCTGAAACCGAAGAGAAGTTGATCACTTTCGAAGAAGTATCTAAGCACAGCACCGCCGACGATCTTTGGATTGTCTACAACGGTCTTGTTTATGACTGCACATCTTACCTCGACGAGCACCCCGGTGGTGAAGAGGTGTTGGCTGATGTCGCTGGTACCGATGCCACCGATGCCTTCGATGACATTGGACACTCTGAGGACGCCCATGAGATCCTTGTTGGCTTAAAGATTGGCCGTTTGGAAGGTGGTGTCATCAAGCAAACTTCCCTGGCTACTACCACCGCCAGCTCCGAGGGTGGTCTTCCAATGCCATTGATCGCCGCTTTGGTGGTGGCCGTAGCTGCGGGCGCATACTTTTTCCTCAACAACTAATCTTAATGTTATTCCACACATACTGGGTTTGAGCACCCACATTTTTCATGGTACAAATACATATCAGTACAATTCATGTTGTAGTCAATTGACTTTAATTTCTACAAATTCGATGAGTTCAATTCATTGTTATTTTATCTAGTGATGTTTTCGACATATCTTTCTTTCTCTCTATCGATCTCTCGATTTCTCAATTTCTTTTCATATTTCCCTCTCAATTCTGTTGATTCCTCCCGATTATTTCTCTCGCTGTCAAAATTTGGGCTATACGACTATACGATATATACGACGGAAAAGTGTATTCCATTACCGTACCATTTTAAAACATTCACTTTGCCCATTTATCCTACCCACTGTATCTCCCTGCCACGTCATATATACTACTACAGACCAAAAACTCATGTAATTTTTTTATTCGATACCCGCCTATTCTTCTCATATAATGACCCAAAAAAAAAGGTCCAATCCTTCTTAAGTAGCTCCCGCTTTGACCAAGTTTTCTCTCCCAGCTCGGACAACGAATAGCAGTTGCAGTGCATTATATCCCACTTTCATCCATACCATTTACCAACCGCTCCGAGCTATCAAGAACTATATTATGGAAAGACGCCGCCGTTTGTCAGAGATCCTAGATCGGGATGCAGTAATTGACTCAGATCTGTCCGGAGATCTGATAGAATGTGAAACTGAAGTTTCAGACTCTCATGACAAATCATCCTTCTGTATCGAATGTACTGACATGCCCGTGGAGCTCAAGTGCCAATCTTGTGATGAAAACTTCTGCAGAGTTTGTTTCGATGTGATTCACCGTTCTGGAAAGAGGAAATCCCACAAAACACATCCCATAGAACTGCTGGTACAATCTCTGGCTTTCACCTCCACTACAGCCAAAGATTTATCTTCTTCGGCAATATTAGATCATGATGAAGATTTTGCCGATTCGGATTCTCTGGCGGCCCCAGTATCTGAATCAACCAATAAATTCCTCCTCGAAAACTTGCGTACTGCAATAGCATATATCCCGTTACGTTTAAATCACGAAGAGCGTAGATTGCTCCGTTTATTGGAGGCTGCTCTCAATGTCTCAGAATACACAGACAAAATCGATATCCTTACTTACAAGTCCAAAAGCAAGCGCATTGTGGCAGAATTGAAAGAAATTTGCTCTATATTGGCAGGATTGGTGGTTGCTCAAGATTTCAAGAAAGGTCAACAATTTGTGGAGGAGAAGAATTTTGTCGATAATAAAGCATGGTATCAAGATATCTTTGAAATTGGTCGCAGATATAAAATCATGAACCCGGAGAAATTAAGAGATGGTTTTGGTAAACTTTGCTACATGGTTATGGACTCACGTTTTCCAGAAATCAGAGAGCATTTAGAGTTTGACCTTTACAAGCCAATTAGGACAATTGAATTGTATCTCTTGGAAAAAGACCCGCAATTACTTGAAAAATTATTCCTGCTGGATCTTATTCTCATTGCAACATCAGAAATTTCAACCCAGGGTAAAACTAGACTGCAACTTAATCGTGAGAAAAAGGCCAAAGATCATGCAATCGAAAAGCTTGCTTCTAAATACCTGAATAAGCTCAATAGAGAAGAGATTCGTCAAGTTTTATACTCAATTGGAGATTTCCATTCATACATCAATTTCAACAAAAACCCCATCAAGAGAATATTGGATCAGTTGGAACAAAGCTTTACTCCTGAAAAACCACTCGATAAAAAGTGGTCTTTGGGTATCAAGATAGGTCTGGGTGGAGCTAGATTGTCTCATAATCATGAAACTCAGTACTATTTCTGTCACCAGTCATTAACATTGTGGTCCATAATTATGAGGGACTTCATCAAGCTCTGGAAATTGGCAGATGAAGATTTGTTATCTGAATCAAATTATCGTTTAGTCGATACGGGTCAGGGTCTCCAAAGAATTAAAGCAGCCCCACAAACTCAAAGATACATGTACAAAATTGTTCATGAAGTACAACGCAAAACGCCCGTAAGTTTCATTGGGTCTTCCTCAGTTCATATTGCTGATAGTGCTGTCCCTAATGCTTTACATTTCTTGGATAAATACATTCAAGTGCCCAGAATTTTAATTCCTATCGATCGCTGCTTACAAAGAATTGATGAGGACTTCACAAAAGACAAGAATGTGATGGGAATGATTCAGAATGAATTTGGGAGTGTCGAAAATTTAAAGCTCACCATTATCACTGACTTCTTTAGACATGCATTCAATGGTAGCGGTGCGGAAGATTATTTCAACGCAGGAAGTTGCATTGATGGGCGTCTTACATCGGCTTGGAATTGGGCAAACGAAATTTCCAAAAAGAGTTACTACAAATACTTCTTGATATCTGGTTTCGTTGGATTTAATGGAAGTGACGGATGGTGATACACATATATTAATCTAAAAATTTGACGTTTTACTTTCAAGAATGTGTATTGTATAATATTAAAGCCATTTCAGCGAATTGCTTAATATGTATGGGATAGAAAGGGATGAGATGGCCAATAATCCACTCATAAACGAATAACAGCCACCGACATTCATGGCGTCTACCATTTGACTCAAGCATGCTATGAAAAGAGCAGCACACCAACATCTTGTCAAATTTACCGTAGAACTAGAACCTGAAGATTGTGATGGATTAAGGTCAACAATAAACGTAGTGGAGATTGTCAAGTAGTTCATTGCTGCGTAACTGACCAAGAACGAACCAACTAATGGCACGGCAACATGGACCTTGTAAAAGATTGACCAGCCAAACACAAGTGATCCGATGATACTGAGTAATGTTGGAACAACAGTAAGAATAAGTCGAGCCCAGATAAAATTGAATGGTTCGTCTATTTGTCTAGTATCTTCAATCATATCGAAGTTACTGTTTGTATCAACGAGTTGTTCATTGCGCTCGATGTACTTTTTAAATTCTTTCTTGTAACTGTAATCCAAAAGCTTTCCACTGGTGACAGATCCCAAAAGTCCACCCAAACCACTTGGAATATAGGATAAACCAATGTGTAAGGTGTTGTAGCCATAAGATTTGGACAAAGATGTTGAGAGTGTGGTCAACATCATCAACCATATAGTGTAGCATATTGAAGAAGGAATTAATGTCATGTAGGTTGGAGTGTTTTGCAAAATTTTGAAAGGAGCCCAAAAATTAAACTTCTTTTTGTCTTGAATAGTAAGCTTTTCATTAATAAGTCTTGATCTATATTTTGGGAGTCTGAAGATGGGTGCTCTATTAAGAGGATTAGATGGTAAGTTTGAGCCATTCCCGACCAAAGATCTACTCGTTTCAGGAAGACATACAAACACCAAGACTAATGAGGCACCTGCCGAAATGACCAAAAACCAAAAAATGGCCCGCCATCCAAAAGAGTTTTCAATGACACCACCGATAAGGGCACCAAATGCTTGTCCCAATAAGGACAATCCGGTAGTGATCCCTATAAAGGAACCTCTTTCTGATTTTGTGGTAATATCACTGGCTATACCCGAGCCGACTGTTACCGTCAGAGCAATACCAAATGCTTGAATACATCTTAGCACAATTAAGCCGGGGTATGTATTATTTAATGCCAACCCCACATTTGCTAAAATATAGACAATAAGACAAGTGATCACAATTAATCGACGACCAAATTGGTCAGCCAAATTAGAAAACAAAACTGGAGCAAGACCTTGAAATATAGAATAAACTACCACTGTTAAATTCAATTGTTCTTCTGTGGCTTTAAATTGATGTTGAAGGATCGGCATCACTGGAAGATAAATCGGTGAGGAAATAGTGGACCAAAACCCTACCATTCCTCCGAGAACGACAATAAAGTATTTCTCATTACGACTGAAAATGGAATGTTCAGCCTCAGGTAAAGGAGAGGGCAGTTTGCGTTCTGGTGATATCCCACTCATTATTTAATGATGATTCCAATCTTTAATCAAATTACTAATCGAATATATATATGCATATCAGTGCGCAGCGTAAGTGAGTCAGAAAAGAATGATGCGCTTTCGAGGTATAATGCGTGTTGTGGAAGCGCTAAAGATGCGCTAAAGATATCCTAATTGATCCGATATCGGTCACCTGGCTGCCAAGAATATTCTTATCGATGAATAAACTGAACTTCTTTCAAATCACTATACTTGTGCTTAATGTTGACCATAAAGAATACCTATACACACACATTTTTGACATCTTTGCTCCTCCGTTTCTCCGAGTAGAAGCAATTAAGGTTAGGAGCGGACTTTTCAAAGTTTATAAGCGCGCAATTTCCACACCAATGAAATTCCGGGGTAATGTCAGTAAAGCTAGGATTAAGATATAACATAATTCAGGCCCCAATGGCCGGGATTAGCAGTCCTGCTTTAACTGCAGCTGTTACCAGAAGTGGAGGGTTGGGTTCAATGGCTATGGCTGCCCATGATTTGACCCAGGGCGTATCAACCATGGAAAAGGCTCTAGCTGAATATTCCAGTTTAGTTCCAGATGAACTTCGTCGTAACGTTAATTTCAACTTCTTTTGTCATGATCAGACGGAACAGGCCAATTCACCCACAGATTCACAAAAGGAAAATTGGAAAGCTCTTTTCTCTCAAGGTTTTGAACAACAAATTAACCTGGTGGCTTTTAAGAAGTCCAACGTATCATTCCAAGAAATTGAGCAGCATCATCCTGATCTGTACTCTCGAGTAATTGAATTGATATTACAATATCAGCCAAAGATAGTATCATTTCATTTTGGAATTCCTTCCAAAAATACCATTGATACTCTTCAGCTGAATGGAATTGATATATTTGTATGTGTGACATCGGTGGAAGATGCCGAATTGGCAATTAAAGCAGGGGCAAAGGGTTTATTTTGTCAAGGTTATGAAGCTGGTGGTCATAGAGGGATTTTCTCACCAAAAAATCATGATGAGCGGCTTTCAACTCGAGCATTGGTAAAACTGGTGCTTTTAAAATTCCCCGATATTTTCGTTGTAGCATCTGGTGGTATCATGGATAGTCTGGATATCAAATCTTATTTTGATATGGGTGCTCAGGCAGTTCTGTTGGGGACTGCTTTTATAGATACTAAGGAAGCCTTAAGTAAAGGTTTCGTTTCCAAAGAAGCATCCAAGAATCTGCCGGCACCAACAACCATGGTCGACTATGTATCGGGCAAAGTTGCACGATGTATACGTACCCCATTTATACAAAAACTTGAGACGAACTTTCATAATCAAGAACTCCCAGCATATGGATACGCGTATTCTGCCTACAAAGAGACTGCTGCTGCACGTAAAGATCCACAATTTGGGTTCCATCTCGTGGGACAAGGCTATAGATCAATTGTTGGTAATGGAACGAGCGCTGAAGAAGTTTTCAAATCTTTAATTGAGGGCTACAAGGGGCCCACAAATCCTAATCTCTAGTCACTTTTTAATATTTCTAATGAATATATATGACCTTATGTTAAAGAAGAAGAAAACATTAAGTGTATTGAATAGAATTTGGTTGCAACTCATCATCAAAACTGATCATATCTCTCTAGGCCTCAAATAATTCGGCTTAGATAGTACTTTGTTTTCAGAGCGCGCATGGCTTATCTATAAATCATATCAAAATCCATTTTGTATATCAAAAAGATGGGCCTAATGGACCTGATTTCAGAGCAACGGACCTTTATTGCATTCTGTCTCTTTGGTTTAATCAATAATATACTTTATGTGGTCATTCTATCGGCAGCTGTAGACCTTGTCGGTCTGCAAACTCCCAAAGCGGTGGTACTTTTGGCCGATATCATCCCCGCGTTTATAATGAAAATCAGTGCCCCATTCTTCATTCACTTAATACCCTATAATCGACGAATTTGGGGTCTTGTTGGGCTCTCCGTCACTGGAATGGTGTTTGTCAGTAGCTCAATTGATGTTTCTTATTGCATTTTCGGGATTCTTTTAGCTTCGTTACTGTCAGGATTAGGTGAGTTGACATTTCTTCAATTGACCCATTTCCACGATGAAAAGCAGTCAATCGCTGGATTTTCTACTGGGACTGGTGCAGCTGGACTTGCAGGTAGTTTTGTGTTCATGGTAATGACTTCAATTTTGCATATTTCCGTGCCAACTTCATTGCTTTTGTTTGCAGTGGTCCCTTTTGTTTTCGTTGCGGCTTATTTTTATGTTCTTCCTGAGCCAGGCACCGGTTATAATGTTTTGCATGATAGAATTGATGACAATGTAAGATGCGAGTCACCAGCTATTGATCAGCTTCCCGGATATAGACCTGGCTCAAGAGTAGGGATATTGAAAGCTCACGTGCAACAGACATTACTCAATATATCACCATTGGTATTCCCATATATGATCCCGCTTTGCACTGTCTATATAAGCGAATACGTGATAAATCAAGGTATATCACCAACACTTCTTTTTCCACTTGACGACTTGCCTAAATGGCTATTCACTAGTTATCGTGATATATATGTGGTCTACGGATTTTTATACCAGTTAGGGGTGTTCATATCTCGTTCGTCAATTCGATATGTGCGATTTAAACAACTCTACGCTTTTTCCATACTTCAATTCCTCAATGTGATTATTTTAATTGTACAGTCAATGTATCAATGGCCCTTTCAAAAGATTTGGTTGCTTTTGGGGTTGATCTTCTATGAGGGATTACTAGGTGGATTTCTGTATGCAAACACTTTTATGAGTGTAAGTGAAAATGTTCCATTACTGAAGCGAGAGTTTTCAATGGGTTGTGTTGGAATTAGCGACAGTTTTGGTATTCTTACAGCTGGATGCGTGAATTGGTGGTTAGAAAAGAAATTGTGTCAATGGCAGGTTGATGGCGGTAGAGATTGGTGCCGTGGATAGAGGATAATTTAAAGGTAGATCACTAAGATTTGTAAAAATTTGTTCATGGACCATTTATTACGGGAAGGCGACTCGACGTAAAGATCAAGGGAACTTATGAAGGACGAAAATTAAGTAGATTACTTTAAACAAAATATCAGGTAATAATATGATTTCATGCCAGAAATTGGTGTTGTTATAGATTTATTAATTACCAAGTGCTAACAATTAATTTCTTGACAAATCCAGAGCTGAGATCTGCAGCCGCACGAGAAGGTCAATAGATAAGATAAGGGACAATTGAAACGAGTCAAAATGCGACTCTACCCAGGGTATTATACATCCACGAAAGTTGATCCTCTTGATCAAGTGAGAGTTCACATTAGTCGATAGCTACAAGCCACACTGTATATTTGTGACCATCTCATCGATCTGAGTATCGATATTGGCTGCGCGTGTATTACCGATTTGGGCCGTGGCTGCACGCTAACTGCCGAGCGACGGTATCATTAACCGACAGCTAATGGGAAGCACAATTGACCTCTTCAAAAGCTTCAAAATTGAGTAGAATTTGTAAAAAAGGTATAAATTTTATTCATGTTCTTTGAATACTGCCCTCTGTAATATAAATATCATCCATCCGGTGTATCTCCTCAAGTTAACCCTCGCTGACTCATCTCTAATCCACTTATGCACCCGCACGCAAGATTCGCCTATTATCGCGCGCGAGCCACACTTTAAATTCCTTAAAGATTGAAGCCGTCGAGACCGGAAAGTCCACTATCGTCAGTTTAAATCTTGATCATTCGCCCCAGTGCATGTATAGAACCGTTCGTGCCATAATGACTAAATCTGCTGCCGATCCAGCCGCCCTTCACAACCCTTATTTCTCTCAGGGAAAGGCCGTCAAAGACGTGTGGTCCCTCATCAACGAAACTGCTGCCGCTGCTCAACAAGAGCTGGGTAAGCCAATTACGAACTTGGGCCAAGGATTCTTTTCTTATAATCCACCAGATTTTGCTCTTTCTGCCGTCGAGCATAGTGTATCAAAGCCTCAATTTAACCAATACGCTCACGCCAGAGGTAACCCCAATCTCTTGAAGACCTTGTCCGAAGTCTATACCAAACAATATGGTCGACCAGTTCCCATTGAGGAAGTCCAAGTAACTACTGGAGCTAACGAAGGTATTTTCAGTATTTTCTTTGGTTTTTTGGCTCCAGGCGATGAAGCCATTGTGTTTGAACCTTTCTTTGACCAATATATTTCCAACATTGAAATGACTGGTGCCAAGGTCCGTTACGCTAAACTCAATTATCCCCTGAAATTAGACTCGGAAAATGTTTCTGGTGACGACTGGGTCGTCGACTGGGAACAATTGGAATCTCTTATCAATTCCAAGACAAAACTTTTGGTCATCAATACTCCTCATAACCCCATTGGAAAGATCTTCAATGAGAAAGAATTGGTCCGTATTGGTGAATTGGCCATCAAGCACAATTTAATCCTTGTATCTGATGAGGTTTACGAAAATTTGTATTACACGCCAAAATTCGTAAGACCAGCTACCCTCGAGCTGTTGCCTGAATTGAAAAACCGTACCTTGACCGTTGGATCTGCCGGTAAATCGTTTGCAGCAACAGGCTGGAGAGTTGGTTGGGTTCAAGGCCCCTCAGAGTTAATCAAATACGTCACTGCAGCCCATACTCGAATCTGTTTTTCCACTCCGGCACCTCTCCAGCAAGCAGTCTCCGAAGCATTCGGTCAAGCTGAGACAAACGGTTACTTTGAGCTTACCAGACAGCAGTACCTCAAAAAATATGAAATCTTTACCAAGGTTTTCGATGATTTGGGCTTACCATACGTTCATGCTGATGGAGGCTACTTTTTGTTGGTCAATTTGAGTAAAATCAAGATTCCAGAGGACTACCAATTTCCAGCCGATATTTTAGCCAGGGGCACCGAAGACTTTAAATTGTGCTACTGGCTCATCAAGGAGATCGGAGTGGTGGGTATTCCTCCAACTGAATTCTTATCTCCTGAGAATAGAAAGGGCAATCCAATTGAAAAGACCGTACGGTTTGCCGTTTGTAAGGACGATTCCCTCTTGGAGGATGCCGTTGAGAAATTACGCAAATTGAAGGATCACTTCGAATAGATATATATTATATGGTTTAACAAATAACTATAAATCAGAAATAATTTCGGTAAGTTCTCTACAATATTATGTGCAATTTCATTAATCCCATTTACTTTGATGGCTTCTATATCTGAATTTGACTTTTGTGCTTCTATGAATATATGTAAATCTTAATGAAGCACCCAAAAGATTACAGGTCTTTCTATTTAATTAATTCTCCAAGTCAAGACTTTAAAGAGAAATTGTGACTCGCCGAAATCGTCTGCTCCATCCAGAACTTCTTCTGAAAGAACCTCAAAATCATGATCAAGTAAATTCCATAGAAGCGCCCGCTCTGCTTCATACTTTGGTCTCAAAGGAATTTGTACGAGAAGCTTTGATTGCGAAGATTTTTCCAAGAACATCTGTGCCATATTAACTACCCAGTATGGGTGTTGAGGCAGATATATTGGGTCCGAAAGTATCACAGTATTATAACGTAAAGATCCATGCCTTTCCAAAAAGTCCAGGGGTTCTCTCCAGTCTAGTTCGTCAACCTCGGCATCGACTTCATTGAGATGTATATTTTCCTGGAGATTAGGAACTATTTCTGGAAGGTCTGTCATTATGGTTTTGTAACCCAATGCAGCTGAAACAATTCCTGCCAATCCAGTTCCAGCTCCCAATTCAAGAACTGGGCTAGCAAGAAGATTTTGATGGTTTTGCACTAATCGCTCGGCTAGTACTAAAGCTGAACCCCAAGTTTTCAATCCTAAATTGTCACTGGTAAGAGATGGTTCTTTTAAAGAAATCAGTTCCATACCACAATGCTTGTGAAGTTCTTGAATTACAATCTTACGTATAATTTCTGGCTGGGCTGTACGACCACAATTCTCGGCCATTCGCATTGAAGCAAGGTGAAGCGTTTCCTCTTTGAGGGTTGAATTTGATATGATTCTGGTGAGCCATGCATTATATGGGGCTTCATTTGAACGCTTGAAAGAAGGAGCTAATAAGGGGAGGGAAGCAAGCTTTTTTTCAGAGCTAAATCGAGGGCAGAATTTCAACAACCACGGCATGCATTCTTGTATTTCGGCATTATTGATACCCTTTCCGGTGAAAATCTGCTCTGGGATGATTTCCAAAGATGTAAGATCGACCAGAATATCTGGAGCTTGAAAATTTTGTACTTCCGCTGGTGCAAGTAGCTTAAGGAATAAGTTTAGCACCACTTCAGGAGGTGAAAGCTGTAATAATGGGAGATCTAGGGTGTGGAATGGGTGCAAATCGGTTGAGTCTTCGATGGATTCATGCTCAAGCGTGGTGGTTTCTGGGTTGGAATCACCTTGAGTAGATTTGAAGGTAGTTGGGAGTACCTCGGTGGTTTCTGGGCTGCATTCAGGCTCCAGGCGTGGAGTAAATAGTGAAAGAGGATCGAAGTCCATACGATGCAACTTTTTTTTCGAAAGTGACAAAAAAGAGCGTTAAAATAGAGAAATATCTTTAATGTATAGTAAGGAAAAAGATTTACTTCGAAAGAATTGTTACTTGGATTTGGTATATGAGTGCTTCATATATAAGATGTTAAGTAAAAAATACATATAACATTGATAAACATTTTTCTGTATGAATTCCATTGCAATTCATCATACCATATTAAATTAATCTTTTCAAAGGTCTCACTTTAAATCGAAAGGCATCTCTTTTCCGCTGCCTGATTTCTCCGATATGGTTCCGATCTGCATAAAAAAAAGTCTCAATCTGATCGTTGTAATCGTATAATCATTTAATCTTAAATAAATATTACTGTACTATGCTTAGAATAACCAATATTGTTCGTGTGACCCCATGGAGACGTACATACAGTCTCAAGTTTAATGAACAAGTGGCAGGACCTCCAAGACTTCCTAAAGAAGACCAAGAGGAATTTGAAATGCTCCAAAAGGTTGCTAACTCTCAAGCTGCCATCGATGCCTATAACAATGATACTGAAGCCACCACCAGTATTGGAGTTTTACCCGCTGGTGTATTTAAAACGGTACCAGATTTTGAAGGAGATGTCAACCCAAAGACAGGGGAGCGGGGTGGTCCTAAACAGGATCCTTTGAAGGCTTCTCCTAACGACTGGTCTTTCAACGGCCGGGTCACTGATTTTTAAGTAAACGATTCGATGAGGGCTGTAATGGGGGTCCTATAAAGTAAAGGGTTCCTTTTGTATGTAGCAGCGCAATAATGCATGATTTAGCGCCTATAGCGCAGTCTCAATGTAGAGTAGGGGAATCAAAGAGAGTTGACACACACATGAATATGGCTAATTTAGTAGTACCTCTTCTGGCTTTAATGGCTTCATTCCGGCCTTTATCGGGGCTCTTTTTAGCGCGCCTCAAGATAGATTTTATTGAGAACACCGGGAGGAGGCTTTTTTTTTTTCCAAATCATGCCTCCACCTGGACCTAAGAGGCAATCTAAACCCTCTACTGAGGGTCTGAAGAGTGTGGAAAGTGATAATAAGAACGAAATACCACCCTTTACACTTGCAAATGTACTTGCAGATATCAAGAATGGGATTCTGGCCCTCATATTTGACCCTTTCGCCGTCCGTTTTGTCGGCCCAGCAGTGGTCTTCACCACATCAATTCTTACCAAGATAGTAATTCATAGAGTACCTTACACTGAAATTGACTTCTCTACTTATATGCAACAGATAGCCATGATAAACGATGGTGAATTAGATTATGCTAATATTCGTGGAGATTCAGGTCCAATTGTGTATCCGGCTGGATTTGTTCAAATCTATCAAGCATTATACCTGATGACTATGGGTGGTGAAAATCTTAAGGAAGGTCAGCTTGTGTTTGGTTACTTGTTAACATTGACCAATTTGTTTGTGGTAACCGCCTATTGTGTTGGAGACTATGTTGCTCCATGGACTTTAATGTTACTTTTGGCCAGTAAACGACTCATGTCGATTTATGTTCTTCGTCTCTTCAATGACTGTTTCACAACTTTCTGTATGGTTGCAGTAACGGTCATTTTGCAGCAGGCAAGTTACTGGGCTGATTCAGCACCGCTAATTTCATATATCTTAGCTCTCGTAGCCACTGATCTTTTCAGCTTGGCCGTGACCATCAAGATGAATGCCTTGCTTTACTTGCCAGGATTTCTCATAATTGCTTACTTTTTATGCCGGGAAAACCCGTTCAAATTCTTTGGGCTTTTGTTGGTATTCCCTTTTGTGCAAATCACCACTGGTTGGTCCTTTTTACTCCCAATGTTCTCCGATGAAGAGGCCCAAAAAATTCGTTACAATTATTTGACTCATGCTTTCGATTTCAGTCGCAAGTTCTTATACAAATGGACAGTGAATTGGCGCTTTATTGATGAAATCACTTTCTTGCTGGATTCTTTTGCTCATGCATTGCTTGTGGGACACCTTTCTGTACTTGCACTTTTCGTTAGTTCCAGATTCTTACTGCCAGCACTCACAGGAAAGACACTCACTACCCTTATAAAGGACGCGTTCCGTTTCAAATCTACCGTTGCACCAAGTAATGTATTTTTGAACAGTACTTCTGGTCCCCGGATGATTTTACTTGTCATGAGTGTAACCAATCTTATCGGCGTATTATTCGCTCGTTCATTACACTATCAATTTCTCTCGTGGTACTGTTGGCAAATGCCATATCTTTTGTACGTCACTGGATGGCCAATTTATGTAACCGTTCCATTATGGGCGGCTCATGAGTATTGTTGGAATGTATTCCCATCGACTGCAGCATCTTCAGCGATCTTAGTGCTGTTATTGGCTCTGGTTTTAGTGAGAATCTACCTTAGATCCAATCTTTGGCAAATTACAGACTCTGAAGAAACTGCTGCGGAAAAGAAAACGAAAGGCATGTGAACATCATAGTAAGACATTATTTAATCATGGATATTTTATACAATAATACATGCATCGATATTTAGTTCTTACACTTTTCTATACATTAATCCTATTAACCTGGTGATTGAGATATATCAATTCTTTTTTAATATATCTCTCTTTCACACCAGTTACTAGTCTGTAGTCCACTATTAATATTACACTGCCGCCCGTAATACTTCTATTCACCATCGTGCCCCCAATTAAACGCAGATATACTGTCATTATCTCTACTACCATCCAAGAAGGAATGGAAGTCAAATTCCATATCCTCGATGCCATTACTGCCACTGGGACCGAAAAAGTGACCCAGTTCGTTGCCAATCCCGTTGGTGCCCAAGATATCAACCTGAAACATGTTCTCATGCTGTGCATCTAGCGCACGAGAAAATTGGTCAGGTTTATCTTGCGAACCTTCTTCTTTGACCTTGTCCTTTCCATTGGCCCCGTTGGGCACTGCCTTACCAGTGGAAGAGGCAGTTGGCTTTTTAACAGTCTCATTCGATGATTCACTAGCATTTTTACGCTTTCGCTTGGCTTCCGGCTCAACATTAGATCCGGTCTCTTCTTTCACCATCGGGTTAGCAGCTGCTAAATTCAAATTAGGCTGCGTGACTCCCGGTTTGGAGTTGGTTGACCCTGTTGATCCCGGACCCGAGCTTGCGGGCGTCGGCACCGTCACATTGACGGAGTTGACCGTACTGGGTACTGATGTTTTACGACGAGGCTTGGCGGGTTCCTTCTTCTTTTTCATCCCAGGCAGCGGCTTGTTTCCAACTGCTGGCAGGGACATTCTTGGCGAGGCCTTTGAAGGTGGTCCTCCAACGATCATGCCTCCGGGCATTGGAGTTCCATTAGCACTATGCTCGTTGGACCCATTATTTCTGGCTATATCAAGCCTTTTCTTATTCTGCTTTTCCAAAAGCATAAGTTGCATCTGATAGTCCTGCAAGGCGTTCATGTTGCGGTTATTGGGCATCATATTACCATTCTTACGAATCTGGCCGGTTGAGCTCCCCAGGGGAGACCCTGTTTGATTCATCCCAGGCCCTCCAGGGTTCTGGGAATGTGGAGGAATATTGTTGGAGCCTTGATTGGCTCCATTTGGTCCAGCCAGTCCGGGGTTTACCATGCCAATAACTTGACCCTGCTCGTTCTTGGGTTGCATTTGACCGTTCATCTGGACCATGCCAGGTGGTGGACCTCCCTGAGGACCTCCATAGACCCTTCCCACAGGAGACTGTCCATTTTCACCCATTTTTTGTTGAGCCATGGCCTGCTGGCGGAGATTGTTCATCTGCTGCTGGGTATGCTGTTGTGTTCGACCCTGTACGAAAAACTGCTGTTGCATTTGGCCACCTTGAGGGTGAATCTGACCTTGCTGTTGCTGTTGTTGCTGTGGCTGCTGTCCGTGTGGTGGGGGGCGTTGTGGCATTGAGTTTGGCGACATCGCAGCAAGCGCAGCCTGCTGCTGATCTATCGGAAGATGAACTGGATGTCCCGATGGTGTCTGCTGTGGTCCATGAAGCTGTTGCTGTTGCTGCTGCTGCTGCTGCTGCTGATGTTGCTGTTGCTGTTGCTGTTGTTGTTGCTGTTGTTGCTGTTGTTGCTGTTGCTGCTGATGTTGCTGTTGTTGCTGTTGTTGCTGCTGCTGCTGTTGTTGTTGTTGCATTTGAGAAAGCTGCTGCTGTTGAGCTTGGGTAAGACGACCTTGCTGGACCTGGGCCTGAGCATGAGCTTGAGCCTGCTGCTGCTGCTGTTGCTGTTGAGCCTGTTGCACCTGCTGTTGCTGCTGTGCTTGCTGTTGGCGAAGCATCATCAACCTCTGATCCCCTTCTTGGGGCTGCTGAGAGAGATGTGGGGGATGTGGAGGAAGGTCTTGTGGTTGCTGTGGATGCTGTGGATGCTGTGGACCCTGCTGAGACTGAGGAACAGACAGTTGCAGCGTCAAATCGTGACCACTGAGCAACTGAAGTTGATAATATTGACTAGCCATTGGAGAACCACCCTTCTGATTTCTGGCATTAAAAACGTCCCAGAAAACCTGCCACCACTCAAATAGGAAACCTTGTGGTGCATCCATGGCAAGTTGAATGTGTGGGAGGTTGTTATTTTTTTGAATCAGCTGGTACAGGTTTGGAGTAGGAGGGGTTATTTGAGGAGAGTTATTTTTCAGCAGTGATGTCAGATGTGCTCTCAGGGGCATTTCTGCTTCGTTGACAAATATCCTGGCGGTCTGTGGCAAGCGTGACTTGAGAAGAAAGTCATAAACATAGGCATTAAGTAGCTGGCGCGTGTTGGTAGCTTGAGAATCCAGGACACAGCTCAGAGCATCAAGCTGAGGTTTGGTACCTTCAGGCATTTGTGGAGTCTTTTTATTTAAAACCCGTGGGGTTGCCTGACTGGACATAACAAATTCAAGAACTTTTAATCCTTTTCAATACGGAATTTGTACTTGGGATGAGGTTTTGATGGTAAGGCTGCCGAATTAAAAGCGCCTCTTCAGGGATTTTTGAGGCAGGAGTCGCCGAGATGCGAAGTTTCTGACCGTGAGTGATGATTGAACTCAAGTTAGCGTTCACGAGACGAAGAATTGAGCGATATTAACAACACCTGGAGGTGAATTAGGACTTTTCACCACTTGATGGTCTGTGGCGTGCTTGAGCCTGATTATAGGTGAGTGAAAGGGGGGGAGTTAAAAGCCTGTCTATGCGTCGATTTTTATAGACGGCTTCAGTCAGGGAAGTAAAGAGCTGTGGAACGGGCACAAGGGCGTCGATTAGGTCAATAGACACTGGCGATGCCTGGCTCAGGGTGATATTAGTAGATAAACCCTTGAAAGTCGTTGGTGTAATTTTAATGGACGCACCGAAAAAAAAAGCCGGAAAGGGAAGGGGCCTGCGGGGGAAGCGGCGAGCGAAATGACAAAGGCGGAGGGGAGTAGTAGTTTAGGGAAGAAAGAGTTGCGAAAGAGGTTGACGTATTAAAGGGTTAAGGATTATAAATGTTTTCATAAGGTCATGAAGGAAATATGGATTCATTTTGTGTCAAAATTAATATGATATTGACGGAGTATTTACAAGGGTGTGAAGTAAATGATAGGAAGGTAGGATAAGAAAAAGCAGGTGAAAACAGGATTAAACTGGAAAGAAATTTGAAGAATTGAGGAAAAAGCAGGATAAAATTGAGGGAAAAAGCAGGATTTAACTGGAAAAAACAGGTGTAAATTACTGGAGAAATAAAACCCGCACAGAAATATGAGAAATAGAAGCACAGTTATGGAAAATTAGGAAATAAAAATTATATTTCTCAGGATTGTGATACTAGGATAGCGATGAGGGAAATGCGCCGAAAACCGGAAAAAAATCAGGACTGACGGAAAGAGAAGTAGGAAGGTTAGTGTGGTAATTTGGCGAAAAAGACAAATTGGAATGTCAATTCAAGGAATGCAACTCGGTCATGATAAATTCGAAATGCCGTCTAAAATAATTCTATTCGATATCGAACCACATCATAAATCAGGGTTGTATGTCTGTGCTTTATCCTTGATGTCGGGATTGGGACGGTTGATAAGAGTGGCTAAAGAAGGCAACCGGCAGCACTGCGCGCCGAGTGCATTGCATAGTTAAATAGAAAATAGAAGAAAGGAAAAGGGAGACGCTATGGTTAGGCCAACAAATTAGAAATACTTTGAAACAGGGCTACTGAGCACAACACAGTATAGTAAGCACTCTATGCATATGTCCCTGCGAGAAAGTTCTCCAGCGAAACACACATCTGCGTGACGGTTGTTAGCAGAGTTAATAGCGGCATGTATTATCGAGCTAATAGAGTGCGTGGTAGGAAAGATGAACCGCACCATAAACACCGCATCAGCAACGTGGTCCAATTGGTGAGCATGAAGTTTGGGCTGAATAAAGGATATAAAAGGTCGAGATCCTCTACAACTGACTTATTACAATGACGTGTGTTAAAAAAGTTCTAAAAACTTGGATGGTCATGTTTGAGACGCCTGATAGCAAACAAGCACAAGACCTTTTCACCGTAAACTACGATCAATTAGGGCATTAGAGAGGTAAAAAATAAAAAATTCTCAAAAAATACTCATCAACAATCTCCTCCGTTAACAGAAAAACCCTTATATTCAATTCAGTTATTCACGGACAAGCAAATTTTTCTAAAAATTTAAAGCACTTATAGAGTGACAATTATTATCCTTTAATTCCTGTTAGCTTATGGTAGTGGCAATGTCCATCTTACCCTTTACTTCAGATATCATAGCCACTGCAGCAGCTTATGCAATGCGATCGAGAGATGCAGATTAAAGAAAAAACTTGTTCTTACCGGCAATTGCATACCACATTAGCGAGAAAAAGCGAGAAGGTGACAAAGAAACAAAGTGGAATCGTGCTGAAGTAACAGCTCAACTCAAAAAGAGTGCCAGTGTTATTGACCATTGATGCCTGGACAAACTATTTTGATTCATCAAATCAAATCGTAGTTATACTGAAACGACGCCTTAATTCGGTTACACATGCTTTTTTATGTTTTCAGTTGAAAGACCGACAACGGAATAAATGGTCCACTACCGTCTTTAATGAGTATAGAGCTACGATCCCATATTGTAGGGCTCTAAGAGAACAGGAACTCAGATCATAGACTAGAACAAGCTTTTTTAAAATCTTGAAGAGGAATTTAGAAACAAATTAGCATATACATAACCATTGATCTTTCAAAAAAAGTGAAGTGGAAGCGTTTATCATATGTTAGGTGAATCATATTTTACTCGTGACCATACACACGTGAGCCAATAGCACTCATGACATTTCGGGCTTCAAATCGGCCTAATTATACACAACAACTTCAATTTATCCAGATAACCTACATTTTCACCAGTACTATCACATATAAAGTATACACATATAATACACACGTCCCTGTCAGCACCCGTGCGGCTTCCTGCCCGCCCTGCTAACTTCAAATTTCACAAATTTCACTTTTTCACTTCCCTACCCATACACACCCATACACCCATAATCTCCCCCCACAAACCACGCGGCCATATGACTAGGCCCATACGGTAGCAGCTTCTTGAGTGGTACCAGTACCCCAAATATCAGGGGCTGAGAGCCTTACATCACTGACGAAAGGATCAAAATACTTTTGTGGCTGCCAAGTGCCAACCGATGCTGTAACTGGAGCATGAACAGCTGATCCTCTGTACCCGTTGTTTCCCCCACCAATGCTGGGGGCTGCCGTAGAGACAGAGGCAGTAGGAACAGCGGTATACTTGGTTGGTTTGCGACGCGAGTTCATGTATTGAGTCGGCATGTGTTGATGTTCGATCAACTTCTTTTCGATTTTGTCAACCTGATTACAGAACGGTTCCTTATTGAGTTGTCTTTTGGGGAGCACCATCATCTTGTTTGGGTAATTTTTCGCCCACTGCCATCTCGAGTACTCCGGTCGTGGGGACACCGGGCACGGGGTCGTGCCAGGACGGCCAATGTGCAGTACCACGTCTATGCAGGAAATAGAGCCTCCATCTCAATCTCTTTTACTTGTCGCTCAGTCCTGTCCGGGACCCTCAATATTCAATGTACAGGAAGATTCTTGATAGCCGGTGGGAGCACCAACGAATAAATTCAATACATTTGAAAAATTGGGATTTTGACGTTATACTGTTGACCTGTTGTCAACTGAGTCGAAATAAATAATCATTTTGATAACGAGGAAAATTTTCTCGCCCTCTTACATCTATTTCCTCTTAGCAAGTGTATTAGGGTAAGCTTTCGAATTTACACGTCCCTCGTTTCTAAATTCAATCCTACTTGGTCAATTCTTTAAACATCTCTATTATACTATCTTCTCTTCTTTGGCTTAATTTCATCATCCTTGACTCCGTGCAACTTAATTTGCACCTGCATGTCTGGACGGTTCATTTGATATCCTTTTGCCCAGTCGTAACTCATAGCATATGCAAATATCGTCCCCGTTTTGTTAAAACAAGATGCAGATATAGGTGAGTTCACATTAGGAAAGAATTTAAGTCTTTGGCGAGCATCTTTATGGCCATCCCAATAACAGAATGTACCATCACTACCGGCAGTCAGGAATGTACCGTAAGTGGAATGGAACGAAATCAGATTGATGGCATAAACTTGAACGTCTCCAGTAGCCTTAAGCGAATTTGGATTACCACCAGCTTGAGTTTTACGATGGCATCGGAACAGGAATCCTTCGACCTTTTGACGTTGGTCATCTATGTATACAATTGCACATCTACCCTCGATCGAGCCAACGGCAAAACCATCACCAGTGGGCAAGCATGATACACATCGAGTTTGCCATTTCAAGGCACTAGTCATGTTCTTGAAAACCAGTTGTGGATTGTTTAAATCTACCACTTGGAAATGGCGATCAGCAGTAGCAACAACAAGGAGTTTCCCAGCTGAATCCATATCATAAACTCGCTCAGGCATCGCAAGTACCAGGACTGGATTTGGCGATCTAGTGTCCCAATACTTGACGGTCTTGTCCCAGGATCCAGAAACAACTACAGGTGTGTTTGTAGGCCCCACTTCCACATAACGAACGGCCTTAACTGGAGCATCATGGGCTCCGATTTGTTGCAGCTGTTGCAGTGCCAAGTCAAAAAGCTTGACTTGCTTATCGGCACCTCCACTGACTACACGTTGACCATCAGGGGACCAACGAGCAGAGAAAACTGGTCCACCATGTTCATACAATGCTCTTCCTTGGTTATTACCTGAGTTGGCGTCGATCTCATAGATTCTTACTTTGTTGTCCCAGGAAGCAACTGCCAAAAGATCCTGCTGCGGCAGGAAAGACATATCTTGAATCAGATCCTCGGGTGGATTGTTGATGGTGATGTCGTTGACGAGCTCCTGGCCCGTCTGACTCACGCTACTGGTAGTAGTGGAGAGAAATGATGACATGCTGGGATGAGAAGTGGTTTCTCAAAAGAAAAACTTGAATTTAAAAATATACCGGTGCTGGTGGTTGGAGAGAAGGGCATACAATTGGGTAAAATTCGGGGGTTTATTATGTTACTACCGAACGATGGGATTGTTTTCAAAGAAAGGAATCGGTACAAATTGAGAGTAAATACTGTGGGATATCTTTATTATGGTGTAAATGTTTAAATTTGTTTATACAAAACATCAATAAATTTGAATCGAGTTGAGAGGTGTGTATTGGAGTCACGATTCGATAAAATTGGGCCCGATACATAACAATATTCAACGAAAAAAAGTTCAATTTCTCCTCCTTTACAAGCAATGGCCTTTCCACTAATTAATTCCTTATTACCTTGTTTATCCGTCTACAACCACCAGATCTCCATAAAAACCTCCCAATCTTTTCAATTTGTTAGCGACATTTTCATTGATATTTCTCAATTCTTGATAATTTTCAGCTCAAGAAACTCGTTGACCACTGCGTTTAGTCCGGCCAGTCTCATTCACAATGCCCGTCAAGGTAGAATATGTAGACGAAATACCTACTATTCGGTATGGTAATCTACGCACAATACCAAAGAAACGTCAGCTGGCATCAGTCGACAACAATTGCTTTGTAGAATGGGAAGACGAGTGTGGTGCCGTGGCCCCAGACGCCACTTTGAAATGGTTAGTGTTATTTGTACTGGCAATTATCTTGGGTTATGCCACATCATTGATTGATCTTGCCTCTGTGGTACTTAATGATTTCAAAAAGGGTCTTTGCACAAGCTCAGCAGACCAGTGGTCCTTATTGGCACCGTATCTGACTTGTCCTGCTGGTAAATGGCGTCTGTGGCTGGAGATTTTAATCGGATCGAGCCTGATTTGGGCCACCATTCTCATTTCAATGCCCATTTACTTTATTCTTGCAGCACTTTTCAGTATTGCAGCTACATATGCAACCTCCAGAGCTCCATATATTCGACTTCTGGGCTTACCAGAGATCAAAGTTATTGTTTCGGGACTTAATTATGACATCGAACAATATTTGGGATTACGAACATTATTTTACAAGACTTGTGGTTTAATTTTGGTAGTTGCACTGGGGTTTTGGCTTGGAAAAGAAGGCCCTTTGGTACATGTGGCCTGCTGTTTGATGAATATCGTCTACGATTATGTAATAGCACGCAAACAATCTGGCAATGATTACCTTAGAAGAGAACTTTTGGGCGCCCTGGCTGCTGCAGGTATTTCAGTGGCATTTAATGCGCCTATTGGAGGAGTGTTATTCATGTTAGAATTCCTCCAATCGTATTGGAATCCCACAAAAATTATGTGGATATCTTTCGTCGCTTCAATGACGGCAGTAGTGGTGGTTTCTTCTTTTAAAATATTTACCGATGGACGTAACTTTTCGGAAACTGAATTGTTTAAAGTCGAATTCGGTAATTTCAGTTGGCTATTTATGGAATTTATCCCATTCACAATCTTAGGTATCTTTGGAGGTGTTTATGGCCATTTGTTCAGCTATGTTAATAATTGGTTTCATAAATCAGGCTTCCGGAAAAACCTCAAATTTAGATTGTGTCAATTAATGCACCTTCAAGAGGAGAAGTATGGTGCAGTGGTAGAAGTCCTTTTTGTCTTACTAGCCACAACTGTATTAAATTATCCATTGGATATCACCAGATTACCATTACACGTTTACGTGAAAACCCTTTTTACTGCATGTCCTGAGAACAATGAAGATAAAGAAGACTCATCGCAATCTCTTCAGTATCTTTGTCAAACGCATCCTGGTTTATCAATTGCCAAATTGTTATTTGTTTTTGCACAAGGATTTTTGCTTCTGCTGTACTCTTTCGGATTGTCGCTTCCTGGAGGTCTTTTGATGCCATCTTTGGCCCTTGGAGCTACTGTGGGTAGAGCCTTGGGTGTTTTCCTGCAAGTTTTGCAGAATAGCCTTGGTTGGAAACTGGCTGAATGTACTGTCAACTCGTGTCTCGTGTCACCTTCATCTTATGCTGTTGTCGGGGCTGCATCATTCATGACCGGATTGACTAAACTTACCATGTGCGTTATCGTATTGATATTTGAACTCACAGGCGCTGTGACCTACGTGATCCCAATCATGATATCCGTCATGGTTCTGAAGTTCGTGAACGATTATCTAAGCCATCGAAATATTTATGACGAATGGTTGAAAAACGAGTTTAATCAAGTAGAAGACTCGCTGAAATTGAATCTGGGTAAAGGGTCCGGAATTTGCGACTATTCCACGTCGACCCAAATTGTCCGCAGTAAACTCCCATTGGTACCAGTTCTGAGAATATTGCTGCCTCTTGATAATATCAAGATCATTGAAGTGTCAAAAATACATCAATTAGATGAGCTCTGGCTGCTTTTTAATCTGGATAACCACCAGGGCTATCCCTTGATTAGTACCCTTGAGAATCCGGTGCTTCTTGGATACATACACAAACCAGAGTTAATGGATGCCATCGAAGCTTGCACTAATATTTCCCCCAATAGTGCCACTAACAGACAAATCCCAATTGTGTTTGAGCTAGATGCTGGTCAAATAGCCCCACACTCGGTGATTTCTGATCAGCTTCGAGCCCTGCAGCTGATGTCAGAAGAAGCGGTAAAATGTGTGTTAAGGGTAAAGAAACCTACAATTAATCTCACTAAAGATACCCCTTTGTTCACTGTTCTTGATCTTTTCGAGAAATTGCATTTGAATTGGTTAATAGTGACAGAACTGCTGGAAAACTCCGAGCAAAAAATGGTGGGTCTTGTAGATAGGTATATGCTTGCAGACCTTATTGACCTGGAGTTTGATGAGTTGAAGCATGAGCTCCCTGGACCGTATGATTTGGAAGATGTGGGAAGTTTACTTGAAAGAGACAGAGACAGTTTAGATTTTGACTAAGATTATTGAAAATTATATACAATTTAACCAATATTATAGATTATTCATAATTGTGCATTGTAGAAGTTAAGAAAAGCTCATTTGATTTCCATTTATTTTTGACTCTCAACCAACTTGCATGGCCCCTCCAAACACCACAATTGTAATTCAACGGGACAAGATTGGAACAGAATGGCTAATAGGTATTGATTTACAATTCTATAGTATCCAGTCCTCTGTTCATGGAATCAAAAATGTACCCGATGGGCTTCATTTCTTCCATTATGGAATCGACGAGCTCAATCGTCATGGCTTGTGGATAGATTGTAAAGATGAAGAGATTATTGTACTTCGATGGAATAAAGAACACGATATTTTACATCGGATTGATAAAGATCCTCTAGAGGAACTCAACGTGACTAAAACCACCTCCAACCTTGGTGCTCTTTATCCATATATGTTGGACTTTGCCCTGCCCTCAGTTAAAGAAAATGGGCAAAATAGACTGCAGGATCAGTCGATTGAAACATGGAGGGATAGTCTTGTTGAATACATTGATTTACAATTAATTACAGATATACTTGGCCCTTCGGCTGAAATATCGACAATGGATGCTACCAAGGCTGAAAATGATCAACTTAAACAGAAAATAGAGTTCAAGGAGCACGAATTACGATACAAGCCTATATCACTCCGTAAATTGTCTCGTGGGAACACTTCTGAAGAGATAACTGCCAACTCCTTGGATAAAACGTGGTATTTGGAAGAGCTTTTCGGAAAAAAGGATCTAGTTTATAACGTTTTAGGTGAATTGCAAATGTCTTTCATCCATTTCTTGACTTTGGGAAGCTACTCGTCTGTGTTACAATGGGGACAAATTTTAGCGCTCATCCTGCAATGTGAAGATATCATTTTGCGATGGAACTCGTTTGGACGGCCGTTTATGGCAGTTTTAATGGCACAACTTGCTGTGATACCAAAGGAATATCTCTCTGAAACGACTGCAGCGGTAGACTTATCCTTGGTTAGAGAGGCTTTGAATAATTTCAAAATAATCTTTAACGACATAAAATGGAATTCTGGAGGCTGTTGTGGAGACTTAAAAAAGAATGGAGCAATGCTTATGGCGTGGCAGAAATTGCTGGAAATGATGAAAACAAAATTCGACTACGATGTGGAGTTATACGAGGAGGAAGGTCCAACAATTGTCGAATAATTGAGATCTTTCTTAAAGCTTACTTCTCGTTTTACTCTATAGATGGAGTTTGATACTAATGCGTTAATATATGTCATGATATGTACAAAATGTTTTAGCTTTTAATGGCTAAATTTATTTATGCCTTCTTTGTCTTCTTTGACTTTTTCTCCAGTTCTGGAACGATTTTACCTCTGTAAACATCGTAACCTCCATCTTTTATTTTCCCGTAAACATCCCGATAGTAGTTTTTAATATCTTGATGCAATTGTTTCCATTTCAAATTCAAATATTTCATCCGCCCAGCGCTATCCAAATCTGGAGCCACGTTCCCTGCGTGAGCCAAACGATAAAGCGTTTTACATTCACTTAAAGAAACTGATTTGACACTCTCTGTCGTTATTTGTTCCGAGACTTCGATGATTTTCCATCCCAGATCTGATATGTTTGAACGATTAAAATCTTCCATAATAATGCAATTTTTGGCAAGAAGATTTTCCAAAAGAACACGCTCTTCTTTTTTACATTGTTCAATCGCTGCAGTCACAACCTCATCAACAACAGTTTTACGCAGCCCTCGGCTACCAGTCGAGAGTTGTCGTTTGTATTCCTTTTCCTGTAACTCTCTTGCCTTACGTTCCTTGCGTTCCACATTAGTTTCCCGTACAATTCCGGTTGGATCAAAGCTAGCTGACCATTTTGCAATTATAGATTCTTGTAGATCTTGTATTATTTGTGACGATAATAACGTTGTAGGGGATACTTTTTCAGTGGCCAACTTTCTTACGATTGTATCCTGACCCATATCAACTAATTTATCATCCAAAGCTTTTTCTAGTTCCGAAACAGTTGTTCCAGGAGCATAATAACCACATGGAATAGCAAACCATCCATATTTCGTATGAATTCCTTCGTAACTCGTGGGAGTTTCATTAACTGATCCCAACACTTGATTCTTGCCTGCTTGTTTGGAGATTTTTTTCTTATCTGATACCGATTTACGGACCTGTTCCATATAAAGCAATATAGGACTGTCGGTGGCACTATTAATGACTAGTTTCAGGAGCGAAGAGTTACATCTTCGGGCTAGTATTGCCCTTGTCAGCATCATTGAAGAAATGCGATGAGATATTTTTTTCTGCGAAATCTTGATGAAGTTGGTGTTTTGTGGGGTAGTGCTTTACATTTATCGCCAAAATGAATAGATGAATTGGTGATTTCAAAAAATAATTATAAGTTTGTTAATTTGTAGAGATAAAGACAAATTTTTGCAATTAAAATCGGTATTAGATCTAATGCTTATTGTTAAAATTTAAGCTTTCTTGATGTAAACATCGAGTAGTGTACGGTGTGTGCACTGGAAATCTACACTGGAAAGTGGAACTGCAGCATGATAACTGTTGAGAATAATTATCGATAAGGCTCGTGGGTGTCATATTTGCAATTAAAAACACACTGATTGCGATGTTACTCACCGTTTTCGTCTTGTAAATCAGTTCAAAAATTATAGTTCCATGGATTACATACTCATAATCTGCTCTCGATCAGATGTTGAAATAGTTTACTTGATCTCGTGCAACCTTTAACTGGTATGGGCACACAACGGTTTTGGTATTAAGAAGTAAAAAAAAAAAAATCGTCCAAAGATCTACGATGCTAATATTTTCATGGGCCACGATGTTTAGACATTAGTGAGGTTTAGTCATAAACTTATTTAGATAGGTTTAAATAAGTAAACAACTGATAATTGATGATTAGAGACTTGATAACCGGATAATTCCCTATATAATTTCACCATAAACCCGTTTTCCAACATTCTGGTTATCTGTATTATTTAGTTTGTATAGATAATCTAACCGATTTTGTCTCAGCGCACCAGCAACTTCGAATTTTCATAAAACTGTGGCTGCTGGAGGTTAAATTTGTTTCTATTATCAAAGAATCGATACTACGAACAGTTATGCCTTGAAATCAAATAACCCCGCCCGTAGTACCGTTCATGCCAAATTTCATAGTAAAAAGCAACGTTACTACTGATTCTCATATTAGGTATATCGTGCCGTGCCGTCTTTGTCGCTCCTAAGCGGGCTGCATGAAAAATTAAGGCTAATGCACGGATAAGGAATTCAAAATCATGTATCTCACCTTCTTACTGCCTATTTATTTGAGATATTCCTGACATATTTCCACCACTACTACCATCATTATCATCTCATTATCTTGTAGTTTATATCTATTCTCTGGTCACACCATTTTTTGAACCTAAAAAACCAATACTCCATTTTCAATGTCTCTTTTCAATTCGTCCGGCCTGTACGGCTTCGGCATGTTCCGTCCTGCAGGCCGCGGGGGGGTAGGAAGGAAGTAAAATAAAATCAGACCCTACTCTTAATTACTTTTTGATTCATTAAATTTCGACAGTAATAGTGAACTAATCGAGTTGGAATACACTCGATCGTGTCATCGTTACTACTGTAAAATACGGGCCCGAGATCCCTTGCTGGAACTGTGAAAAAAAAGAAGCCATTCGAGCCCTGTTCGTTCTTCGAAACTCCTGCCTCCAACCATTCTTTGAAGAACCAATTCTTACAACACAATCGGTTATTCTGGAGTTCTTGTTCATCAAAGCCGAATTTTTTATTCCTATTGAAAGTTCTTTGCTAACTAAATTCGAAGTAAAGAATCCTTCCATATCCATAAAACATCAGACCTTGGCCCATTTGTCGAACCCCTTGACCTCCTCGGTTTTATCAAAAAGAAAAAAGCATCTCCCCCACTATCAAATCATTATCTTCATAGGTAAAATTCAGACTTTTCTATCCAGTCGCCATAAATAAATCTTAGCCTAGATACTATTTCATATGATGCTTGCACCGAATTCACCATTATTTGCACCAGCACAGCTCACGGAAGCCGACCCACATGTGTTCATGCCAACGCTTCCCGATAAGCCACTTGCATCAACCAATTCAATTCAAATATTCGTTATACCCACTGAAAAGACGATATTTTTAGAAGGATTCAAAGAGGAAGAATACGTCGATCGCCCACCCACAATATTGCGTGGATGTCTCTACGTTCGAGTTTTAAAACCTACGAAGATCAAGCTGATCACACTTGCATTTAAAGGAACTCAAAAAACTGAGTGGCCAGAGGGCATACCTCCAAAAAAGAATACCTTTTCAGAATCGAATGATATAATTCTGCATGTATGGCCGTTCTTCACCATGGGACTTAACTCCCCCAATAACGGAGCTGATCATTTCCAAGATCTTCCTCGAAGCTTAGGGGGCCCTGACAATGATAGGGAGCGTGACGAATTACGTTCAATCCTGCCTTTACCTATGCGTCATACTGATATGGGTCTTCTGCAACTGGATGCTCCAGCCAATTCGATGAGTGGTATTAGTGATTTCTTTGCCAGAACAATCAGTTTATCGCCAGCTGCCGGTGTTTTGCGCCGAGCAAGATCGCCTTCGGTCAGCTCTTCTAATGTACAGAATCTTCCAAGGGCAAGCTCCTTCACCGATTTGAATCTGATGGTGTCAAATCCTGTGGGTGCAGATGATAAAGATTCAAACCAGTTTGCTCCTGGTGACTACATTTACAATTTCGAACATCCTATACAACCTTCCGCTCAAGAGTCGTGCCATGTTACTTTCGGTGAAGTAAATTATTACTTGGAGGCAACTGTTTTAAAACCAAGTACCTTTAACAAAAAGGTTAGTGGAAGATATCCTGTGAATATTGTTAGAATTTTATCAGATGACAATTTGGAGGAGAATGAACCCATAGTCATATCTAGAGACTGGGAAGATCAATTACAATATGATATCGTTGTGGGTAGCAAGTCTGTCATTTTGGATTCATATCTTCCCATAAGCTTCAAATTTGTACCTTTGTGGGGAAAAGTTGCACTTCATAGAATAAGAATTTACCTCACTGAAAATATGGAGTATTTCTGCAATAACAAAAAGGTCCACCGGATGGAACCAACACGAAAATTTCTCTTGCTGGAGCACAAGGCTCTCAAAGGAAAATCTTTACTTCTGAAGCTGGGCGGCAATGACGAGTCCACCACTGAAGATGAAGAGTTTTCGGAAGTCATTCCAAAAGAGCTTCAATTTCAAGTTTTCGTTCCTCATGTCGTTAATCCCAAATTCAACATGGTTATCCATCCAGATACATCAATACAAAATATACAGGTTCATCATTGGATCAAAATATGCTTGAGAATATCTCGTAAAGATCCAGATAAACCAGAAAAAAGAAAGCATTACGAGATTCTGATTGATTCCCCAATCAGAATTCTTCTGGAGCAATGTATTCACGCGAATACTCTTTTACCAGTCTATGATCAAAAACTAGAGCACCCGGCAGACGCACCTTTACCATTATATACGCCTCCGCAATCACCTGGAGTGATCCCGGTAGATGGTGATATCCAGGGTAATTATTCACTTGACGCTATGATGACAGAGCCACAATTCTCACAACTTTCCACAACCATTAGTCGTGAAATGCCTTTACAAAGGGAGAGCACTCAACATCTAGACGCGAACTTATTTAAACCCCCTCAAGAAAGTGACGAATTACTAAAATCTCCTCAAGCGGTACCAATGGATTCACCTACACTCAGCCCAGTAAGGTACCAGGAGCCTGGTGTGCAACCACCTTCTTTCGCTGAAGCCAAAATGGTCAACCCACCTCTGTTGACAGTTCTTCCACCAGAATATACTGAGGAAGAGTTTAGTAACAGAGGTCGAAACCGAGCTCCAATTCAACATCTGCTCCTGCAACAACTCCTGCAACAAATGCTGCACAGTCTGAAAAGGGAAAGAGGTGGGACCTCTGCAAGACTGAGCTTACTGCAACATACCAGTTCGGGACAACTGAGCTCCGGCATAAGTCTGAATCTGTCTCAAACTCAATCAGACACGACTGAAAATCTCCCGGATAATTCTTCGGTGCCAGAGAACCAGTCAGAGTCGGTAATAAAGGAACAAGAGGAACAGGATATTGTCGATACATACTCCCCAATAGTTGAGCCACCAGTCAGTACGACATCGGGGTTGAGTCCTAGTATGGGGGCAATTCTGGGGGCTTACTCCAGGAAGTCGTCCGTTTCCTCAATTAATTCGTTCACTCAGGAAACAGAGGCTTCACCATTGGAGAGTATTCCTCTTCTAGCGCCTTCTCAAACAAGTCTTGAGCATGTCAAGAGTAGAGGAGACTCGGTGATTTCACTTCTTCTGCGAGGGTTCGGTGAAAATGAAGATCTTTATCATGTAAATCGAAATCTTCAGCAATTAAGGAACCCTCGCATCAAAAAACATTATCAAGAAGATTCAGATGATCTGGATGAAATCATAGACGGCCTGAATGCTGGAAGAAACCATTCGGTAGATATGGTCCCGCAAAAGCAGCGCCAAAAAAGTTTTGGAGTAGTCCAAGCCCAACGAAGTACTCTACCGGAGTTTGTTGTGGAACAAAAAATGGAAAAGGTTCCAATCGATCCTGTCGATGGGTTAAATTTAGGTTATGCTATAGAGTAAATACAACAAGCTACATGATATTTTAGCGTAAAGCTTTCGAATTTTTCTTTTTTGTATCTATTTCGAACGGGTATCGATATTCTCGAGCCATTCGTACAACACTCCCAAGTCACGATTAGCGATGTCTTCGTCTTCACAGGCCTTATCATACCAATACTTACCCAAATCACCCAAAAAGAGCAGTCTTCCTGCTTTATCTGCGCAGGTCATAGCAAGGGTCAAATCTTTACGAGTAAGCTTGGTAATAAAGCCTCCTTTAAAGCCTACGTCTGCTGGCATTTGCAGTTCTGGAGGGTATACACCCTCAATAGGGCAATTGTCTACCGACGCCCAAGACTTTCCAGTAGAAACAGCCACAAGACGGGCGTATGCTTGAAGGTCCAAACCAAGAGATTTGGCCAATTGGAATGAGTCTGCTACGGCCATATTGGTGATAGCAAGCAAGTAGTTGTTACTCAATTTGGCTGCAAGTCCAGAACCGTGATTTTCTCCGCAAGGGAATATGTTTTTACCCATCTTTTGAATGAGAGTAGTAAGCCCTTCATCGATGTCTTTAAGCTCGGCCCGCGAAAGCATGAATGAAAGGGTACCCTTTCTTGCACCGGCAACGCCCCCTGAAACTGGAGTATCGATAAAATCGAAATGTGGGAGTTCATTTTTAACATATTCATGAACTTCTCTTGAAGTAGGGATATCTATAGTTGAGGAATCAGCAATGATGGTTCGTTCCTTGGTGCCAGTCTTTTTATAGGCTTCCACAAGGGTCTGCACCACCAGCTTGACGTGATGACCTTCTGGAACCATTGTCACAATATAGTCTAATTGACCGTCAACTTTATGGACCAAATCTTCCAATTCTGTAACTTTCTTGACCTGTTCTGCTCTACTTGGATCAGCGGTACTATTGGAAGTAATAAAGGCGTCAACTACTTTGGGCAGGGTATCGTACAAATAGAGTGAATCTTCAGGAGTCAATTGCTCGTAAATGTGACGGGCCATATGTTGACCCATCTGGCCAATACCGACAAAGCCGAAACGCGTATTCTGGGCCTTGGAATAAGAGAAAGCTCGGGAGAATTGACGACTAAGCATGATGATTTGTATTTTATTTCGCAGCAGCCTAGGTTGCAGCCTTATATACTTTTTTTACCCCACAAAATTTCCCCTCGCAGCGATCCGGCAGTTTTCCGGGGAAAGGCTTGCGAAAGAATCTGCGGGCGAGAGTTTATGCAGTGATTGGATACATTAAAGATAAAATTATTTGATTGTTCTTACTATAATATGACTCCGATCCGGGTCTTGTAATTTCAATTGGTTAAGAGGTTTGCTTTTTGGGACCAAAAAATTTTCAAAATGTTGAATTTGTATTTAATCAACTGTTTGATATCGTCGAATAAACGCCTAATGCAACTTTAATTTCTCTCGACGAAATTTTATGGCGATTTCGATTTATTTTACCTGGTAGTTGTTAACTTTATTTCTATTTGAACATGTTAATTCATGGTTCATAATTGATAGAACTTTTGTAATAGTAGGTCTATAAAGTCTCATGCATACACTGTATGTCTTGTGTCTTTGAGCTGCTTCTAGCGCATCAATTATGCATAGTTGGCGCGTGCGCGCCGTCTCGGGAATTTCCATTCGCGGCTTCATAAGCGCCTTCTAGCATGTGAAGGATTAATGATCCGTCGGATTAAGAAGATGTGGCAACCGTCACATGAATGATGAATTACAAAATCTTGTTGATTGTAAGACACTGACAACAACTCATAAAAGACAAGCACAAAATTTGCAATATGAACACAGTACTTAAAGAACCGCACAATATTTGAAGAACGTTATCTGAGATTTCTTATTAATAGAGTAACATTATCCAAATTTGCATAGCCGATTCTATCCATAGACGTTACGCCATGTATTGAGATATTTAGAACCAAAGACTCAATTTCCATCAAGATTGAAATCATCAAAGGAAAATTACTCAACTTATTGTGTGATGACATGGTGGTCTTTGGAGCTAAGTGGCACGAGAGAGACGATATCGGATTCGAAAAAATGCTCGGGAGCACTAAACATTTCATATGTATGTAAAGTAGATTGTGATCTAAGTTTTATATACGAGAAAAGAAGAAGACATATCACCGTTTCAATGATTATTTCTCATAGAGGATAAAGTGGACCAAAACAAGAATGTTCAGCTGAAAAATACAGTTACGCAGAAGTGAACGACTAAAGATACGACGCAGTTGATGGCACTATCTGCTCAGGGTCAAAAGTCAACATAATAAAGAAAAGAATAGTTTTCAAGTTAGGTATTTATGCCGTATTGATACACATGAGCTGGTCGTGAAGCAGCTCAATACATGGCAATTACACTGATTATTGCTGAAAAACAAAGATCATTGAATCTGAATCTCGCATATGTTAATAATTGGTAGCGCAGCGCAGTGAAAAATTCTAGTTCACAGGATTTAAGGCCTTGGCTTTTCAACAATTTAGCAAATATGTGATAAAACAAAACTCGCCAAGAGGTTCAAAGAATAGTAAGAAATTTTTAAGACATGTGTCGATCCTTTCAAAAATACTTCTTGCAATCTGTATGCTTTCGATTGAAAATTAATCGTTATTTGATCGGGCCGAATCGTCGCTTCAAACTTCCCGGCGGTATTTGCGCACCAAATTCCGCATTTTGGCGCCTATAAAGAGTTGGATCCCGCTTGATAAGCCGACATTAAGACGGAGCTCCACTTTAGTCAAATAAGCGATACTGAACCGCTTGGAACTTTTACCATCAAGATTTGTAATAAAAGGGTCCACTGCAAGTTTTGTGAAACACTCCAAAACTACAAGTTCATTACTTCAAAAACATTCAAGTGAATCTGAAAATTTCCATATCGGCTTAATTCGACTTTTAAATGTCTGACGCAGCAGCTTCATCCCAAAACCCCAACCCAACCACTTATGGTTTGAAAAAACCTATCCCCGCGTATTATCCACATGAAGGATCCCCTTTATACGCAGACAAAACCTTGTACAGTCGCATTGCTTCTGCACCCAAGACATTACTTTCCACTCACCGGTGTGAGCCTCGTTCTGGTATAGCCCTCACTATCCCTGCTGGAAGTGTTTTCAGGATCACCACTCCAGAAGGACCTCAAGTCTGTGATTTGAATATTTGGAATCAACATAATCCCCGTGAACGTTTCTGGGCCGCTAGAACAAGACAATTGCATTCAGCACATGTGTCAACTTATGATCGTTTATGGTCCAATCTTCCTTATCTTCGTCCTTTAGTTACCATCACTGCCGACTCTTTGGAGGCCCGTCATGATGAATGGGGTGGAAGGGTTCATGATACTTTGGGTACGAGATGTGATCCTTACGTTGACAAATTGATCTCTGGTGAGGATAACGACTTGCACTGTCATTCCAATTTGACCAGAGCCGTGTTACCTTACGGATTGACCGAATTCGATGTACATGATGTGCTTAATGTGTTTCAGGTCACCGGATTAAATGAATACGATCAGTATTTTATGGAGGCCTGTCCTGCAACCAAAGGTGAATATTTTGAATTATTTGCCGAACAAGATCTTTTAGTGGCTATTTCAGCCTGTCCTGGTGGAGACTTGTCTCAATGGGGATGGGGTGAGACTGAAGAAGATAAGCAAAAGATGTTAGACTGTTGTCGTCCTTTGGAAATTGAGGTTTACAGTCTCGACGACAAAAAGACCGCTTTAGAGGGTTGGAACGCCCCGGTTGTCCCCAACTACAAGGGAAATCACGGATTCACTGGACCTAAACCGGAGTAATTTGTACAATAGTTGTGGCATTGCAATCAATACTGAATAAAAAAAGTCCTTCAAAATAGTAAACTATTTTGGAATAGAATGCAATTTTGTGGTTGCGCCTTAAGCTGCATAGTATGGCATGGGTAATAATAAACAGACATTGTGAAGTCTATGTGATAGTTTCCGAAATACTAATATCAAAAGTTTTTTAAGAATTCGTAATGCATCTATATCTATTAATTTTTATTTACATGTTACTGAGTAAATGCATCTACGAAGTGCCATCAATGGCCTCGCCTAGCCATTCACTAAGTTCATCATCCAAAACGTATCCGGCAACATTGCTCCCCGTGTATTGAAGCTGGCCATCTTCAGCTGCCTTTACTAAATATTCAAACTTCTCTTTCATTTCTGGAGTTGATTCCAAATGTACCTTTTCAACAATAGCCTGCTTGCCAACCTCAAACTTTATCACAACACCTGATTTGTGAGTGAGCTGGTGTGTAAATTTGGGGGTGGCTCCATATTGCCATTGCCAACTTTTGAGTCTGGTTGCCTCTTCGAGCACTTCTGAGGGTAACTCAGTCTCTTTTGTAATTATGGTAGTTAGCGGCGAGTTTTCTGGTTCGAAATGATGGCTCACTGCGGATACAAACTCATCATTCTTTAGTCCCACATTGGTCACCTTGGAAGGTACTGAGCTCACCGAAGCCATAGCATCAACCACACCTCTTTTGGCTTCGTCTCGTGCAAGAAGTTGACCCAAGACATCCAAACGCAGAGAAAGAAGCATCGTACCATGGTGATATGATTTTCCTCGTGATATTTTATAGGCAGATCCACTAACTTTGAGCCCATCTTCTGCAGTAACTACATCACCCCGTTCATTGACGGCTAGCTGTTTGCCTCCTAACAGGTTTACTGCTGTAGTCACAACTTTTGCAAATTGAAATCGGTCAAAACTTTTCTTCGAAGTCATGTATGAGAAATTTACGTTACCCATATCATGAACCACCGTACCACCTCCAGAATTTCGTCTTAACAAGGGTAAATGAAGCAGGTTCAAAAGGGGCAAATTAACCTCTTTCCAAGGGTTCTGGTTTTTCCCGATAACCACACAAGGGGAATTAGTATAGAAAAGAAGTCTGGGGTAAACTTCAGCACCATCTTTGCCGTCTATTGGCAGATGAGCGTAGATGTACTGCTCGATGGCTAAATTCATATAAGGATCGTCCAATTTTGACACAAAGATAGACGGCACTCGGGCTTTAACCATCTCTGGAAGTGATACCGCACCTGACTCAAAGCCCAAAAGCTCTTGATCATGAAGAAGTCTAGCTCTTTCCACATCGGGTGATTCCTTGTAATGCTTAAAATCTTCGAGGCCAAACATCTCGTCATCTGCGGCTGAAAGATCATCGTCAAAAGGAGTCAGTATTCCACCAAAGTTCCTATACGCTCCAATGGGCCGTCCGAGCACCATTCTTGTCAAACTTCGCCGATAGGCCATCCCCCTTATCATCGACAACATCGTCCGGTCCAAGTCAAATTGATGGGGCCTGTATATAGCTGCAGACATAAAGATCATGTCAAATTGAAAAATTTGGGGTTTACCTCGTGACATCACTAGCGACAAAAGTCCATACCCACCCGTCATTATGGCGAAAAACGAGCTCGAAAAACATATACTTAGTCGAAGCTACTCTTCAGAAGCACAGGTGCTTGAGTTGCTTGCTAGTAGGTACTCAGCCTCGGGTGAACAGCGGGCACTGCTCATCCTTACACCTACAGGAGCTCAGCGCGGGACAGAACGAGCCAAGTCTCTTCTCCACACTGAAACTAAAAAGCTGGACGAACTTGATGTAGGGTTCAAAGATCGCAAATGTAATATCCGGGCGAATTTGCGTCAATATATTGCCAAAACTTTGAAGTCTCAAAGAGTATTGGCAAATAAAATTCGTAAGCAGCGGTTAGGTGAAACTTCGATTCAGCAGCTCATCGCCCATCATGATATACCACTTTTCGAAGATTTCTTAACTATGAATACCTTATGGCAACAATACATGAAAGATCTACTTTTTAGGGATCCGAATGTGACTAAGAAGGATCAATTGAAATCTACAGACGATACGAAATTGCATCAACAAAATGTTGGTGTCTCACATAGTATTACTAAAATTCCAAGTATAGCTCAGTTATTGCCCAAGCTTTCATCTGCCGACTATAGCGGATGCCTTTTAACTGTTTTGAAGGCGAAAAATAATCAGCTCGTTGGAACTAGAGGTATCGTTGTTTGGGATACTCAGCATCTGTTCATATTATGTGTACCTCGTGGTCAAGATGCACGTGAGTGGCTTGTTGAAGGCTCCGCCGCTCTGACCCCTTCCCAAATGGTTGGTGGACTTAGGGTCATTCCAAAAAAGGGTGCCATTTTTGCATTTGAGGTTAACGTTGACGAGGAGGATTGCATCGGCTTCACTATTGTGGGGTCCAGGTTTGAATTTAGAAATGTCGAAAGGGCAGCTAGAAAGTTTAAAAGTCATTCCGTTGACGATATATAGAACATCATTAGCGCTTTCCATGCAAAATTGAATAGAATCAAACTGTATACATCATCAATCACTTGTAGACTTGACACGATCATTCAAGAGATTTTGAGAAAATCAGGGTATTTGAATCAGCTCAGAGCAATCGAATATCACAATTTTCTTAATTTGGTCGTTTTATGCTTATCTCATACCTTGATGCCGTTAAGTATGCCACGTAATTGCTGGGTCAACAAAGGATTTTTAGCAGTGTCAATGAGTCCTTGGATTGAGGCCTGCATCTTTGTCCGTTCTTCCGCCTCCAAGCTTGATGCTCTAAGTAATGACCATACTTCTTCTTCGAGTTTTTCTATATTTTCGGAAGACTTGGCTTCTATTTCCACAATTGTACGTATTGAGGTTTGATCGTCGTCCAGGACGTTTGGCACTGTGATATCTTCAAATTTTGGTGCTGTCAAAGATGACGTATTGTCTATAAATTCCAGAAGTGAACTAAACAAATCTGTGACGTACTCATCTGTGATCTCTTGGACAATTTCTCTTTTCTTACCCAAGGTTTCACTTCCTCCTTCGGATGCAAACTGCAGCATTGATGCATGCAAAAACCCATGCAATACTTGACTCAAACGAATCAATTCGTAGTAATTGTCATATATGATGGATTTTTTTTCCGCTTCGTGTGAATTGAGGTTATGGGTGATGTAATTACGGATCTTAAGAATCTCGTCGATTGAACTGTTATTTATGAATTCTTCCATCTTTTCTGGGTCCTCTAGAGCATCCACAGTCTCTAAAGTACGTCCTTCTATCGACGAAATGCTATCAAAACGTCTTCTGTTGGCTTTGGTTTCAGTTTCATCTCCATTAGCAGTATCTTCTTTCACTTTAGATTTATCATTGGCATCAGCGTTAGCTATTTTGTAGAATTGTTGAAGAGCCTTTCTTCGATCCAGTACTTTTCTGGCTGTAGGCGTAATACCAGATTCACCTGGAGGTTTGAGTGATTGTTGCCCGGCCTTTTTATTCGTCAAAGTAGGCTCGGTCATGGCTTGTAGAGAGAGTTGTATCGAAATGAATTTATCAAGTGTTCAAAAAAATTAAAAATGGTCTGTTTACTCTAATTTGATGCGAAAGATTCAAGATAAAACTGGTTTGCGATATGCTTATGAAACAAATAAACCCCACAATTATAGCTTATGTCGTTACCAAAGTATGTTTTAGGTGGGCTATTTTTCCAAATTTATTGAACTTTTTTAGTTTTATTAAGTTTTGTACAATTAAATACTACAAGTAGTAATGAAATTTATATATATTATGCAATCCATCCGCTATGGGGTGGTTCTATTGTGCTGGCTGTTTATACTTGGATTAGAGCCCTTATTATTGAACTGGGTATGCAGAAAGACATCTTGTTTATCGGATATATCATACTGCTTTAGCTGTTCATCCATGCATCCAAATAAACAATGTCTGGGTCTTGTTCCAGTGTTGGTTGAGGAGCACAGAAACCTTCAAAAATAGAGAACGGCTCATTGCCGTACATTTCCTTTAATTTAACACCGTTCTTGCTATTATCATCCATAAAAGAACGACCATATCCTGCTTCAAGAACCGATTGCCATGTAGCCTTAAATACATCACCAGATCCAGCCACAAGCTCAAGCTTGTCGTCATGAACGAGCACATCACAGAGCGCTCTGATATCATTTATAGCAAGTTCAATATTGGTAATTTTATTGGCGGTGATAAAGTCCATGATCATATCTAAATTAGCAAATCCGGTGTGGTTGTATGGGAATGAAGCTTGTACAGGATTAGAGTCACCTTGGTTACCATTTGACCCGGTGAAAGCGGTTGGAAATGACTTAGACGCCACAAATCTCCAAATGACTGTGAGTAAAGAGTCAATAAATTCGGTGTCAAGTTCAGAATCTGTGAACCATGGGCCACCGGTGACTTCAATTGATGGTTGGAGGTTGTACAACATATAGATTTTTCTTGTTGGGTGCTTGACGGATTTGATCGATTTGATGTATCGCTGATTCTCTAAAGATTTAAGACATCTGACGACGATATGCTGATGCAAATTGGTCTTTGCTTTGATGGTCTTCGTCCAAATTCCTTCTCTTCCTGAAGCTTCGATATAGGAGTAGATCATGGCCTCATCTTCGGACATAGACGAAATCTTGGTGGCCTCAGTTTGCGAGATTGCTTGGAATTTAAGCTCTTCATTGTGCTTCACAAGCTTAATCAAGTTATTATTGATAAGTTCTTGGGCAAGACTGAGTAATTCTACTGGAGATGCTAGCAGCAAAAGCTCTTGAAGTTGTGTTTGTGAAAAGAGGGTAGAGGTTGGAAGCTCAACCATCTTCTTGTGCAAGGCATTTGCCTGGTCACTTACTGCCATTCTTGCAATATTGAAACAATTCTGGGCTATATTTCTGGCCTGGAGGTGTGACGGAACCTTGGTTGAGGGTTGAAAGATCCAGGTCCAGATTTTTCAAAAATGCGATGCGCGCGCAGAGATGAGAGAAGGTGGGGCTGATTGACTGGATCGAGATTTTCAGGCTAGGATATGGCAATTATTATTCAAGAGTTTACGGGACTACCAGATCTTCTACTAACGGGTAACTTGTAATTTATCACTGCCCTATAACCGGCGAAATCTCTACGAATTTTTTTTCTTGCTCCAGTTCAACAAAATTGAGTTGTTGGAGGAATATTTGATCATTTGACTACATACATTTTTCACTGGCCTTTTTAACGTGCGAGGGCCCTAAAGAAATGTCAAACTACTGTTTGAATGATCTGAAACTAATATAATTACTTTGCAGAATTAATCCTAATTCAGGAGTTTCAAGAGTTAAGTATTAGGGGTTGTTATCGCCAGGGAAAGATCCATGAAATAATAGTATGTAGCTCAACCTTTTATTCAAACTAGTAGTCTACCCTGCCAAATTATTTGTGAGAGAATCAAAAATATTATTTTGATTTGGTGTAAATCGCCAACTAGTAACACATGTTTAAAAAGAAGAAGATTCTCGCCAAAGAAAAACGAGTGAAACGACCTGAAAATGAAGAGAAAGTAGAAGAGGTGACTGAAGAAACTAGTCATGATTTTGATATCCTGAAACAAGAGAATTCAAATCCTACAACCCAACCAGTGGAATCCTCGAAATGGAGTAGCGGCTTCAGAAAGAATCGCCGCATAAACATAAGCACCCAACCTATGGAGATGATTTCACCACTTGCTGATCTTCCAAATGCAGATACAGAAATGACAGAGAGTCAAAATGATATTTTGACCGGTGAAGATGCCTTCTTGCATTCTGACACGGCCATGATTGACATTTCCGGCAACGATGAGGCCGTTGGATTATCTGCAGGAGTAAATACCATAAAGCAGGCAACAGTAGATGTCGATGAATATGGGTTACCGGTTGAAAATAGTGTTGATCGGGAAATTTTTGATCAGGAAATTGATGTGGGTGGAATCATGAGTGATTTGGAGGAGTCTCTGGGCCATACAGGTGAAGTTCTGGTCTCAAGGCCACCTAGGGTACTCACTTTGGAAGAGCAAAAAAGTACTCTTAGCAACCGCATACTGAGACTAAAACAAGAAAGGCTCGAGAAACAGTCTACTTTAGAGCAGCTTATACAACAATTACATTTGAAAAAGGCCCAAGTGGCTCGAATCCTGGAGAATTTACAAGCGATGGCTGCAGAGTAGCGTTCTTATAATTACCCCTAATGTCAGGACTACGCGTAACCCACAGACCAGCAATGACAAACTTGTCATACAACAACATCCTTAAAATTAAATAATCTGCAACAACCGTTACACTGTCATACTCGCAGCTATGCGTCATATAAGTGCCATGTATTTCAGATATGCAACCCCAAGTATGCCGTGCAGGGCTATAATATGATGCCGTATACGTCGAGCCGAGCTCTGCACATAAAACGGCAGATCCTGATTCGACACCGCGCTTAGCTTCGCAAAATTGCCCAATTGGGATGAGTCACCTAATCGCAGTATAAAGAGACGACTTTTGGGCGAAATTTTTCAATCATTCTTCCAGTTTACACAACAACAGATAGTGACGAAATGATTCAAACTACAGTAAGCAACTCTATCAAGCGGATATCACCCTCGGTGAGCCACTTTTCTACGACAGTTATTAGACTGCACAAGCCAAGACACTTGGTTAGCATGCTTGAACTCACCAATGACGAGGTTGCCGCTTTGGTAAAGAAAGCCGGTGAATTCAAATCACAAGTTCGTTCAGGAGATCCAGCTCCTGCTGAGCAACACGGGAAACTTTTGGGAAAACTCGTGGCGTTGTTGTTTCTGAAAAGATCCACCAGAACAAGAATCTCTACTGAAGGTGCAGCAGCTTACTTTGGAGCTCAGCCTATGTTTTTGGGTAAGGATGATATTCAATTAGGAGTTAATGAGTCTTATTATGACACCACCAAGGTCATTTCGTCGATGACATCTTGTGTTTTCGCCAGGGTTAACTCTCATAATGATATCCAAGAATTATGTGCTCATTCTTCAGTTCCAATCATTAACTCCTTGTGTGATAGATTTCATCCCTTGCAAGCTATCGCCGACCTTTTGACTATCAAGGAAACATTCGGAGAAACAAAGGGATTAAAATTGGCCTGGATCGGTGATGCCAATAATGTGATTAATGATTTGGCTATTGCTGCTCTCAGGCTTGGAATCAGTGTCTCTGTTTCGATCCCATCAGACATCCAATTCGATAGTGAAATCGCTGAGTTTGCTTCTAAATTGGCTGGCGAACAGGGTGCAACTTTCGAAGTTGTTCATGAACCTCTGGCTGCCTTAAAGGATGCAAATATTGTAGTCACCGATACTTGGATCTCTATGGGAGAAGAAGCACAGAAAGAAGCCAAGCTTAAGCAATTTGCAGGCTACCAAATCGACAAAAAGATGCTTTCTGGTGGAAAGGTCGCTGAAAATTGGAAGTTTATGCACTGTTTGCCTAGACATGCTGAAGAAGTTGCCGACGACGTTTTCTACGACGAACAGCGCTCCTTGGTGTTCGAAGAAGCCGAAAATAGACTCTACGCTGCAATGGCTGTTATTGACGGTTTCGTGGTCAAAAAGGGTGATCTTTTGAAATAAGGCATATGCCAATAATGAGAGACGATATTAATATGTATGCATCGGATGTAGCTAAACATAAAAAAATCTTGACCGTATATCAAGGTCTAATTAAGTGCGCTATTACAAAAACTTAGAAATAATTCTTTATGACAAGATCTATTTAACCATCTTATAGTAGAAGTGGAAGCTAGTAGTCGCATTTCAATCTCTTTTTCGATAATGACATTTCTCTCTCCCCATGCGCTTGTTCACGGCTATGCTCATCGCGTAGTGTATAGAATGAAAAATTCCAAGCTTTAAACCACAGAAACATGCTGGGGAACAAGCTCTCATCAGTCAACGAGGAGTTGTTTCGACCCCTTTCACACTATGGTCCAGTAACTGCCTTAAAGATTTTCCAAAATAGAATTTTTGCTGGGTATGGGCCAATTTTACGGGTATTCGATGCTCGTGATGACTACCAAATGATCTTCTCCAGGCAGGTCTTTGGGAGGAACAAAATCCACAGCATAGATGTATCGGAAAGCGGTGAACAGATTCTTGTCACAGGTGGAAGATCGATTGCCGTTCTTGATGAAGTCGAATTGGTCCTGAAAAGACTAGTAAATAGTCAAGAAAGAGCTACTGGTGAATGGCTCGTATCGGGAACCTTCCTCGATGAGCAAACCATTTTGGTATTGACAGCTCATAATGTCGTTTACAAAATTTCCCTCGGCAATTTCGACATAATCGAACGTATAGGATGCTCAGAACGTTCCATCTTGTATTCTGGATCCATCCGTAAAACTTCTGAGGGCAAAGTTTACGTATCTGCGGGAACCGTCATGAATGGAGTATTGATTTGGGATTTAAACTCTCGTGAAATACTTCACCACTTAACAGAACACGAGGGTTCTATTTTTGGAGTTAAGATCGATATAAACGCCAAATATGTAGTCAGTTGTTCGGATGATAGATCAATCAAGTTGTACGATTTTGCAACTGGTGCTCTTTTGTCAACTGGTTGGGGCCATGGCTCTAGAATTTGGAATTTGGAATTTTGCAAGAACACCACCAACAACTCAATCAAAATATTCTCTACTGGTGAAGATTGTACCGCCAGATTGTGGGAGTTTGACGTTGTGGTCAAGCCTGAACTTTTGAAGCCGGTAAAAGTTGTCGAATGTCACTTGGGAAAGCATGTTTGGTCTGGAGATGTTGATGACGATGCTTTGGGATTATTTGTCACAGGTGGTGCCGATGGTAGAGTCATAATCCATGATATAAACTCTGAAATTCCTTTGCAAAAGCACACTTTAGAGATGATATCTCAAGATACTGGCCTGAGCTTTGTCAAGAATGAGATTGTTAAGCAATTTGTGGAGCTTAAAAATTTGGGCTTATTGGTTGCACTTACTTCTCATGGGCAATTTTTTGTTTTAACTATTTCTTCTGGCAAATGGATAACCTTAGAGATTCAAGATTCAGACAAATTTATCAACTTTGGATTGTTGCAGGCCTTTGAAAACGCAAATATAGTAGTTGCTGCTACAAGAAATGGCGATTTATTGGTTTTAAACTTTGCCAATTCTAAAATTCCTTCATCTACGTGGGTTTTGGACAAACACCTTCAAGGAAACAAAATTGCTAATTTGTTGGCCGCTAAAGGACAAGATGATTCGTTGTATTTACTTATCGATTGTCCTAATCCAAAAATTCCTTTGATTTTGCATCGCTTCCAGGGCGAAAACCTCGTGGGAACAAGCTTCCTCAATCAACCGGAGCAACTGAGTTTCACTACAACTTGCATCCTTTTAGACGAAGTCAACGGTTTATTAATTGTTGGTTCTAGATATGTCTCCATCGCCATTTACGATATTAAGGATTCGAAAGATATGAACGTGGTACCAATAAAGAACTTCTATCGGAAATTATCTGCTGGTGATACTATTACATCACTCTCTATGGTTCGCGCATCCGCAGGAAGTATCGAGTTTCTCGTGACAGTGAGAGATGGTGTCTTCATGGTATTGCAATACGATGGAAATTCATTGAATACTTTGCACAAGAACAAAATTTCTAGAGGGTTCGTGGAAGGTGGATACTTTAAAAACTCCAACTTGATTCTCTATGGCTTTAAGTCCTCTTCATTTTACGTTTGGGATGAAACTAACCAACTAGAGCTCTTCAATGAATTATGTGGGGGTGCTCACAGACAATGGTCGTTTGATCATTGGGATCATTCCGGTCCAGAATGTTACAAATTCATGTTCATTAATAAATCACACCTTTATGTTCGCAGCTTTGTTCCCAAATTCAAAAATCCCATCGTACATTCTGGAACCCATGGAAGAGAAATAAGAGACATAGATGTGTCTCCTGAATTAATAACCAAGTCAGACATACAACTGCGTCTTGTGCTCACCGCCTCAGAAGATACCATGGTTAAATTGAGTGAATTGAATGAATATGGGGAGACAAGAGTAATTTGGTCCATGAACGCACACGTTTCGGGTCTTCAGAAGGTAAAATTCTTGAACAATGAGTATGCAGCAAGTTCTGCTGCCAACGAAGAATTCATCATTTGGAAAATTGGATCTGAAATGGTCGTAGACATTGCACATTTGACGCCTACTGCAACTTCGAATCCTGATTTACGTATCATGGACTTTGATCTGTACCCTATTTATGAAAAGGAACAATTAGTGGGGTTCACTTTAGCTTTGGTTTATTCTGATTCGAAAATCAAAGTTCTTCGTTTCAATCTTAATGATTTTTCGTTCACGACTTTGACGGAAGGAAAATACCTGACATGTTGTTTATTGAACGTTAACTTCCTTACTTTGAACTCACAAAATCTTCTCGTTATTGGAGCTACAGATGGATTTATGACTGTTTGGTCCCAAGAACTGTTGGAAAGGCCATTGATTCGTACTCAATTGCACCAATCGGGCATCAAAGCTGTACTTATACATTCAAGCACAACAAATTCTTCTCTTATAGTGACTGGTGGTGACGACAACAAACTCCAAACAGTATCATTGAGCCTTGAAGATAATTTAGATATTAAAGTGCTAGAGTCAAATGAGAACGCTGCATCTTCCACCATAACTTCGATCAACAGATTAAATGAAACCAGCTTTGTGGTGACTTCAGTTGATCAGATTGTACGAAAGTGGTCTGTTTCTTCTTTGGGCTGTATCTCGGCTCGCTACACTACTGTTGCTGACACCGGCAGTAGTGCAACTACTAATATAGGAGGAAAAGATATGGTTGTCATCGGTGGTGCTGGACTCAGTATTTGGGAAGCCATATCTCAATAAAATGAAAAGTAGACAGGCTGAATCTCCATAGTTTAAATAGATAATTACCTACAAAAATTTATTAAACGTGTTGATTATATAAACATTACTCTACATCTCCTTTACTCGATCTTCAACAATCTCAACTTGAACTTTGTGTCGTTGATTTGTTGCTCTTCTTCCGCAAGAACAATAGACTCGGATGCATCGGAGAACTTAGTCAAAGGTCTCTTGGTCAGTTTGATCAAGGTGGCCTCGTTATCCTTCAAGACCTTCTCAAACTCGATGGTATCCTTCAACAAGTCGTATTGGACGTTGATTTCATCAGTTGCATTTAATCCAGCTGCCTTACGCAATCTTTGGACACGGTTGATCAATTCACGGGCATAACCTTCACTTTGTAACTCAGAGTAAATCTTTACGTCTAAAATGATCAAAACGTCCCTTTCGGAACGAGTTTCCTTACCATCGGCAGCCTTCTCAGCTGGCAAACCACGTTGGACTTGCAAGTCTTCAGAAACCAAGTCAATACCGTCAACAGTGATCTTACCAGTCTTGGTGAACTCTTGAACCTCGGCCGAACTGACCTTTGGTAAGGCGACCTTGACCTTCTTAGCATCACTCTTCAACTTCTTACCCAACACAGGCCAGTCAGCAACACATGTGTATTCGACACCGTACTTGGCCTCGTCGGAGGTGATGACAACGCTTCTAACATTCAATTCATCTTGAATGTACTGCTTCAAGGATTCGACATCCTTCAAGTACTCAGGGTCAGAGTGGAGAATGACCAATTCCTTCAATGGGGTCTTCAATGAGATAGTCTTGGATTCTCTGATGTTACGACCAAGATCGATGACCTTCTGCATACGAGAAACAGCCACTTCGATCTGTTCGTCATAAAGCTCTTGACGAACCTCAGGGTACAGCAAGTAGTGAATAGATCCGATATCCTTTATCTTAGGGTTGACACAGAACTTTTCCAATTCAGCAACTGGGAAGTATGGGAGCATCTTTTGGTACAAGTTGTCAGCAAGGTAAGGGGTGAATGGGGCCATGGCACGGTTCAACGTGAGCAAAGCCTCAGATAAGGTGTTCAAAGCCTTTTTGGTGTCTTCGATGTCACCGTTACCCTTAAGTCTAGAACGGTTCAAACGAATGTACCAGTTGGTCAAAGCAGAGATGAAACTAAGCAAACGAGGAACAACAGTGTACAAACGGTACATCTTCATTTCTTGGTGGATGAATTCGATAAGAGATTGCAAAGAGGCCAAGATCCATCTGTCGAAGACGTTGGTGGAAACCACGGAAGAGTCGTACTTGAAATCCTCACCATTGTCTTTCTTGAACAAGTCAATAGAATCCTTCAAGAAGTTAAAGGAGTTGTACCATGGCAACAGGACAGTCGAGATAACTTCCTTGACACCTTCCTCACGGAATTTCAAGGTCTCACCTCTCAACACTGGGGAGTTGATCAAGTACAATCTCAAAGCATCAGCACCGTACTTGTCCAAAATGATACCAGGGTCTGGGTAGTTCTTCAAACGCTTAGACATCTTTTTACCGTCGGCAGCCAAAACAATACCGGTGACAATGACATTCTTGTAAGGAGCAGTGTCGAACAAGTATGTACCCAAGACAGTAAGGGTGTAGAACCAACCTCTGGTTTGATCCAAACCTTCAGAGATAAAGTTGGCTGGGAAAGCATTCTTGAAAGTGTCGTTGTTTTCGAATGGATAGTGCTTAGCTGCGTAAGGCATAGAACCAGACTCGAACCAACAGTCAAAGACCTCTTCGACTCTTCTCAAAACACCTTTACCTTGTCTAGATGGGATGGTGATGGAGTCAATGGACTCTCTGTGTATGTCGGTGATGTCCTCCTTTCCAGACAACTTTTTCAATTCTTCAATGGAGCCTACACATACAACCTCTTCAAAATCGTCGGAAACCCACAATGGAATCGGAGTACCCCAGTAACGATTACGAGAGATATTCCAGTCACGGGCGTTGGCAATCCAAGAAGAGAAACGACGGTCCTTGACATGGCCTGGCACCCAGTGAGTTTTCTCAATGTTAGCAAGCATGTCTGGGACAATGTTAGTGATTCTGACAAACCAAGCTGGAACAGTTCTGTACAACAAAGGAGTGTCGGATCTCCAACAAAATGGATACGAGTGTCGAATTTGCAGGGCAAGCAATAAATTACCCCTTTCAGTCAAGTGCTTGATGATGAGCTTGTCGGCATCCTTGACATAAATACCCTCATATTCCTTGACCTCGGAGGTGAACTTTCCAACGTCATCAATTGGGTTTGGTGGAGTTCTGTTTTCATCAATGACACCGGCCTTAGTGGCAGCGTTAAAATCCTCCTCACCAAAAGCTGGGGACTGGTGGACAATACCGGTACCAGCATCAGCGGTAACGTATTCGGCGGAAATAACCCTGAATCCGTAATCTTTGAACTTTTCGTAAAAGTATGGGAAGAGGGGGGTGTACTTGAGGCCCACAAGATCCTTACCTTGAATCTTTTCAACAATCTTGAACTTGGCAGCGGCTGGTTTTTTGTATAAAGTCTTCAAAAGGGCCTCTAACAAGATGAAATGTTTCTGCTTTTCCTCATCAAAGATCTTGATGTACTCAAAGTTAGGGTTAACGGCAAGAGCCAAGTTCAGGGGCAAGGTCCATGGGGTGGTGGTCCAGGCAACCAAGTAGGTGTTAGGATCATCTACGGTTTGGAATCCCACAGTAACTGCTGGGTCATTAACATCCTTATAGTTCTGTTGGGCCTCGAAGTTCAGAAGTGGAGTGGTAAGACCGGTAGAATAAGGCATAACTCTCAAACCTCTATAAACGGCTTCCTTCTTGAACAATTCAGAGAAGGCCCACCACACGGACTCCATAAATTCTGGGTACAAAGTCTTGTAATCGTTGTCCATATCAATCCAACGAGCCATTCTACCGATAGTTTTACGCCATTCATCAGCGTATCTCATGACAATTGCTCTACATTCGGCATTGTACTTATCGATACCCATTTTCATCACATCATCCTTTCCAGTGATTCCCAATTTCTTGTCGATTTCGTGTTCGACAGGAAGTCCATGAGTGTCCCATCCAAACCGACGTTCGACATGGTGACCGTTCATGGTAGCATATCTTGGAATGATATCCTTAACGGTGGAGGCCAAAATGTGACCATAGTGAGGGGTTCCAGTTGCGAATGGTGGACCGTCGAAGAAGGAAAATGGAGGCAAATCCTCCGTAAGCTCAAGAGAACGTTGGAACGCCTTTGTTTCGTTCCAACGCTCCAACAACTTTTCCTCCTCACGGGGGAAGCTGAATCTTTCTTCTGACATAGTCTGCGGCGGAGTGTTGAGAAGTGAAAATTTGAAAAAATTGTAATATGTGTAGGAATTTTCGGTGGTGAGTCAGAGCGAGAGGAGCATTTAGGAAGGAGATAGGACAATTTTTGTTTGATTCAGTGGCATTTGAATGAAAATCAAGTATTGATGGTTTTATTAAAAGATTAAGAGATGTTTTGGAGCGTTATAGATGTAAGAATATTGGCATTTAGTGGGTTAAGCGGTAAGGATCAAGCTGCGACAGAAGAGCTCTTGCAATGTCAAAACCTGCGCAGAGCGAAAAATAGCGGGCCATTGACGGTAAATAATTTAATATGACACAAGAATAGTACGAGAGGAAAAGAGTCCAAATTACTGACACATTAGGTCTTGGTTGAGTAAAGAAGCCAGTAAAATTTCAGCGAACATATAATAAAAATACTCTTTTTGATCTTGTCCTTCAATTCTGCCTTTGCTATCATGTCAACTACTAGATCAATAGGTATCAGTTGGTTTGACAATATTTAATCTTACCATAGTTCTCAGACTTTTCATTTTTTTTACTGTCATTCCTCCCGCCAAATCTTATTCTTCTTTCGTTTCTCGCTAACTTTCATCGTTCGACGTTTGGGTTTTTTTAACATACTTTTTTTTTCCATTTTCCACATACTCATATCTCCCACTTCTGATCTTTGGTGTATCTACTGATATCCTCCCATTTAAACGCTTCTTCTCCTCCAGTGACTGGCTTACCCAACCATAAACTCCACATAAACCGTCTTGTATTCCTTTCATGGCCATTTCGGCGGCTTCATTCGCCCGCGTCTTGGGAAAACACTTCCCCAAGGGCGTTCCACCGACGGTAATCGCTCTTTCAGGGGGGGTGGACTCAATGTGTCTCACTCACCTCTTAGCACAGCACAAGTCTCTCCACCAACCAGACCTTAAACTTCTAGCAGTGACTGTTGATCACGGTTTAAGACCTGAATCTGCATCTGAAGCCCGTTCTGTTGCAGTAGAAGCTAAAAAATTGGGTGTTGATCATCAAATAGCTACTATCCCTACCTCAGAAACACCGGCTCCAAATATTGAAGAATGGGCTAGACATAAGCGGCTTGATTTATTACTGGAGGCAGCATTAAACTTTTGCACTTTACAAGATTCTTCTCAAGGTTTATCTTTGACTCCCCATGTATTTTTGGCCCATAACCTCGACGAACAACTCGAAACCTTTTTGCTTCGTTTGCGCAATAATTCTTCCTTATATGGCCTCGGTGGAATGCGATCAATCTCGCATGCTCTGCCTTCAGGGATCATTCTGGGGCCTGAACATGCAGCATTGTGTCTTGTTAGACCATTGCTAGAATTTTCAAAGAAAGAGATCATCGAAACGTGTCAAAACAATAATATTCTGTGGTTCGAAGACCCCACAAATAAAGATACTCGGTTTACTGAGCGTAACAGTTTACGTCATATAATCCATCAGGTGGTTCCTAATTTAGTTCATGAGCGCCCAAATCTCGAATGTTTGACCTACAATAGCTTATATCATAGTCATACATGCGTTAATGAGTTAAATAGCTATATCAATACACAAGTCTCGAGGCTTGAGGATTCACTTAAAGCCCGCGAACGGCTTGTCTTGGATTCAAATGTGGCCAGTCTTCGCTTAGTACTTAGTTATCAGGAATTTGAGTCAAATAGCACCGAAGTACTTGCGCGGCTACTTTTTTACAATCTCAATCCAATCTCGTCTTCGACCCATTTCCACTGGAAATACCTTAATCTTCTGAAAAAGCTAGTACCACAGATTGAGGAGGCATACTATGCTCACAAACTCAATTATTCGTGCTCCTTGACCACACTTCGTCTTTGCAGCTTAAATGTTGATTTCGATGTCACAATCGATGATGCTTCAAGAGCTGTCGTATTCAGGTTAAGCCCTCAAACTCCTCAGGCTCATAGCAAATGCAGTCATCCCGAAAGTATAGCTCCAAATACATGGACACTTTTCGATAATAGATTTTGGGTTAGAGTCAGCAGACAATCTTTGTCAGAGGATTCGACGACTAATAATCAACTGGTTCCAAAAATCCACATTGAGGCATATCTGCCTTCAAAGCATCGACTGGAATTCAAGCATGCCTTCCCATTATTCACTCATCCTACAGGCGGAAATGTTCGTCTGGAACCGGTAATTACCATCTTCGAAAACGGAAAACTTACAGGGGTTCATCTTCCGCTGAGAGGGCTTCATCTGGATCGAAGTTGGCGTGTGGAGTGTATTCTCAAGCCCAATCTGCTCCAGCTAACCCCACAAATGAGTCCTTCGTAGAAAGTTCGATAATTTTTTGCATTTTGTACATATTAATTTTACACTAAAACCTCACTTACTTCACCATAAGTAGACAACTTCAAATAGGATTACAGAATTATATCTCTTAAAGCCCTGTATTTGCCTTTTTCATCTAACATATCCACCTTGCAGTCTCTTGCCAGTTTGAGGTTTGTATGCAGTCCGCGGCCCGATTATTCAAACAACTCAACTTCATAACTTTTCAGTAACACCCTTCTATCCAGCCTACATTGCCATTTAGCTGTCATGTTTCACGCCACGCCGACCCCGAGGTCGGTGCGTCCGTCCAAACCGTCTAAGAGCCTGGCGTTTCTGGCTCACTCTTTCAAAGTTCTGCATCAACGAGTTAACATCGACTTGAACTTGGCAACAAACACTATCGAAGGGTTCACTGAGATCACAATCATCCCTACTGTACCAACATTGCGCTATATTCGACTCGATTGCCGTGAAATGGAAGTGCTAGCAGTCCACGTGAATCAAAAACTGGCAAATTTTCTGCATAATGACCAGCTCTACATTAATCAATTAGGTGATTCAAGTCGAAATCTTGAACAGGATCTGGATGATGAATTTAGGCCCCCTAGACATCAACCTGTCAATATTTTCGACCTTTACGACGAAAAGATGACTTTAGAACAAGTTCAGATACTTAAGGCCGAGTTGGGCTATGTTTTTGGCGAGATAAACGAAGATCCAAGAGAAGGTCTTGAATCATTTCAACAGCAGTTTAATACCGAAGAATTGACAGTTTTTTTGCCCGAAAACCTCAAGCTTGAGCTAACAGAGCTTTCTGCACCCGCTGTTGGTCCAAGCTCGCTGCATTTCCACACTCCTGCTATGGGGACTCCCTCAAGAACAAAAGGAACGCTCTCCGGTGATACCTATACTCCCGTAACAATAAAAGTCGAATATAAATTGACCAACCCCAAAAATGGAGTCAATTTCATAAACCATTTCCAGGACAGGCGCAAATGGCATGCTTACACAACAAATTCAGACTTTTGTGTATCCACTTCGTCTTGGGTGCCGTGTATTGACAATTTATGGGAACGCAGCACTTGGACTTTGGAAGTAAGCATTCCCAGAACAGTACAAGATATAGGAAGGTTAGTAGTTGCAAAATCAAGATACAATGCCGACGGCACGTTAAAAAGAGGAGGTAATGATCAAGGTATAGAATATGACAATGATCAAACTGGCAAATCCAATACAAACGATGACGACAACGACGAGGATGACAAAAACGATCTTACAATATGTACTGGTGACTTCAGCAATGTCAAGGAAGTTCCTCATGCCACCGACTTGACTAAAAAAGTTGTCCTGTGGTCTATTTTTAATCCCATATGTGCTCATTACGTTGGCTGGGCGGTGGGAAACTTCGAAACGGTGAACCTCCCATCGTTCAAAGAAGCGGAAGCTAAAGAGGATGAAGAAGAATTGGAAGATGGAGCATATCAACAAATGGAAGAAAAGGAAGCTTCAGATACGCCCTTCGTTGCTTACTGTCTTCCCGGAGAGCGAGATCTGGTCATCAACAGTGTTATCTTCATAAACAAAGCTCTTGAGTTTTTCCTGCGCGAGTTTGGATCTTACCCATTCAGTCTGTACGCCATGGCATTTGTGGAGGACTCTCTGAACAAAAACTCATACGATTACTCTGGGCTCACTCTTTGCAGTAGCAGGCTTTTGTATAATTCAGATTTGATCGAGCCCATGATCCCATCAACGGAGCAATTTTTGGACAGCTTGGCAACCCAATGGTCTGGTATTAACGTTGTTCCTCAAAGCTTTAATGAAATGTGGTGTACTGTCGGTATAGCAAAGTACATGTCATTACAATATATTAAATTGTTAATGGGTGCAAACGAATACAGGTTTAGGGTCAAGTCCCGTATGAATGAAATCATTGAGTCAGATGTTGGACGCAAACCATTAGGTTACCTGTTTTACCGGAACCCGATTCTGACCAACGATTTAGAGTTCTTGAAGCTCAAATCTCCCATAATTTTATACATTTTAGACAAACGCATGACAAAAACCGACAAATCCTTCGGGTTATCTCGTGTTTTGCCCAAAATTTTTCTCCAGGCAATGTCAGGCGACCTTCCAAATGGAACCATATCAACATCACATTTCCAATCAGTCTGTGAAAAAGTTGCAAGACACAAGTTAGAACCGTTCTTTAAGCAATGGATTTATGGATCGGGAACCCCCATTTTTAACATAACCCAAAAGTTTAACAAGAAAAAGATGATGATCGAGATGTATATACGTCAGGTTCAACTGAAAGAATCTAGAGCACAACACCCACGTATGGACACTTTCTTGAATGATTCAATTGCTTATATTGAGGATGAACCAGTCTTTGGAGTACAGCTGGCTTTTACTGGCCCTATGACAATTCGTGTCCACGAAGCAGACGGTGTACCTTACGAGCACGTCATTGAAATCAAGGAAGGTGCTGCAAAATACGATGTACAATACAATACAAAATTCCGGAGAATGAAAAAGAAAGAAAGGGAAGAAGCTATGGCAAATGGTATCGAAATAACGGGACCACTCAATATTCCAACCACGGGTGAAGCTCAGCCTTACGAAAGATTGGGTGATGTCTTGACATCACCGAAGGATATGGAAGAATGGGGCTTCATCGATTGGCCAAAGAGGGATGAAGAGGAAAAGGAAGCTGATGCATTCGAGTGGATCCGCGTAGACGCCGATTTCGAATGGATAGGGCGATTTTATGTGCAACAACCCGACTATATGTACGCATCGCAGCTTCAGCATGATAGAGACGTTGAAGCACAATACGATGCCATTAAATACTTTGGAGATCGTGAAAAGCCTAATATCACTTACTGCTCTATGTTGGCTAGAACTGCTATGGACCCGAGATATTACTATGGTGTTCGTATCGCGGCATGTCAAGCATTGGCAGACTTTTCCAAAGCGGAAAATAACTTCATTGGTCTTCGTTTTTTGATGAACATCTACAAAAAGTTATTCTGTTTCCCAAACAGTACAGTACCTTTGAGTAATAATTTCGAGAGTCTTCCCACTTTCTACCTTCAACGTGCTTTGCCAAACATTTTGTGTAATATCAGAGACAATGAAGGAAAGGTATCGAATGCCATTAAAAGGCTTTTGATAAATCTTGTTAAATTTAACGATAACTCCGATAATCAATTTAACGATTGCTTTTATATAAGCAATTTACTCTCGGCATTGACAACAAGCTTTTTGGTTCCTGGCGGGCTCAGTCAAATTCGTGACAACGAATCTGAATCAAAAGACTCTATGCTTGAAGAGGTTATCACAGAAATTGGAAGACTCCAAAAGCTAGATGAATGGATTCCTTCATTTCAATCAGTTTTACTGGTTGCCTGTCTTCGTCAAAGAATCAGATTGGCCATGTACGGTTTAGTGCTGTTTCTGTTCGAAGATTTCTTGGTTTTCACTCTCAAAAAACATCCGACAGATATGAGAATTGAAGCTTTCCGGGGATTGTTGATTTTGGGAGGTTTGAAGAATGCTGCTATTCTTCGTTATTTTTTGAAAACTCTCATTTTGGATAGTACCACTCCATACTTCCGAACTGGTTTGATAGAAGTTTTTAAAGAAGTCATTGGTATTGCGGCAGTTCACGGAACTCCTAGTACTTTGGACGATCCGGAATTCAAAACATTAGAAAAACTTCTCGATACCAACCTGGGAAACGGAATAAACGTTGTGGTTGAAGACGGAGCCGCCAAGGCTGATGCAGGTAGTCGAAGAGATGCTTTTGCGAGAGCAACCATAAGTGGAGCCATTTCGGTCTTGCGTAGAGATTACGCTGTGGGTAAAGGTTTACAAGAAGTTCTTTGGGAATTGGTACATACCTCTCTTTTGAGTATTTATGAAAAGAGATCAGTGTTCACCCTTTGCGAGGTGTTGTACTACACTCGGGATTCCTTTGTGTTGCTGATTCCAATTCCTAGTGTCCCATTCGATGAACTCAAACGAAAATTTGTCGCTAGAGTTAACAAAAATGAAGATAAATTGGTGGTTCTGATAAAGCGTGAAGGCCGCAACAAAATCCAGTTGGGTGGTCCTAGAAAGATCGAAGAGCCAGCAGCACCCAAGCTCAAGTTGGCACTTAAAACAGTTTCTAATAAGCAAATTGCACTGGAACCCGCTACTGCTCCAAAGTTGAAAATGACAATCAAAAAGCCAACTGTTGAGCCCACCGTAGAGTCAATCAAGCCCATAAAATTGGCCAATAATTCAGCCGGTGTTTCCAAGCCGACTAAAAGTCTGAAACTGCGGAGCTTGGTGTCTAGAGATGCTAGAAACAAATATTTGCTTACATTACTGCTCTCGAGTCTGAAAATGAAGACTATAATTAAAACAAGAGTACCACCAAATCAAAAATCAACAAGGGGAGATCAATTCCATACAAAGCTTTCAAAATCTTCAACATCGACTCCTAAAACTCCATTGGTTAAAGTGGAGGGAACTCGAGTGACTTTTAAGCTTCCCAAACGAAATTCCGAGGTACGGCGTTTCGTAAAGATCAACCTCAACAAGAAAAAAGTGTACACATCATCCACTCCATTTAAGTGAACAAAAAAGTAATAGAGTAATTAACATTAAAGTAACCTGTAATAGTATCGTGTCTCAATCAAACGGCATCTCTCTTTTTAATTCTTCCTCTCATGCAACACAACCGCTCACCCTACCCCGTATGTATTTCCTGCATGTACGCATTACTTTGAAGGATTCAGCAAAGACGGAAGATATCCAACAAGAACATACTGGTGCAATTGCGTAGATTCAGCATTGTGCCGTATTATCTTAAGTCGACTATTGTTTTGGTAATATAAGAGGTCCTAGACTTCATCAACTACCGCGAATTTGATAACCCATATCTATTCCGCTGAGAGTATCTAAAATCCACCGAGGGTTCCCTACCATATCACAGCTTGCTTCCCTGGCTTTTCGCCCATCATTCAAGCCAATTTTCAAATTAATCTAACATTGGGGATATCGAAAGAACTTCACTGCAATCTCGAAGTCTTTCTTGGTGTTTTAGCCCACAAATTTGCTGCTGGACATAACTACAAGCTGAACAAACCCTACGTAAAAGACCAATAAGGTAAGTTTTACCTCATAATTGTCATTATAGAATGAGTTTTCCCGGATTCAATATCTCCAAAGCGACTCCTACCACATCTACGAGTAATGAAAACTCAAGATCAAATACTTCTGCTGCCGAAAAAGATCTGCCGGGGCTCCATGGGGGGTCCCTTTTCGGTATGACTCTGCACAGTTCCCCAGTTGTCGGAGATTCCGCAAGCTCTCCGCCTTTCAAACCCACAGAACCAGTACCAATAAGCAGCGTAACACAATCATCAGCTAGTCAGGATGTTCACGCGGAACCGATTAAATCTGAAAACACTGTCGATTTACTCGGACTTTTCGATAAGTTCGATGTTAAATCCCCGAGTGAGTCTCTGGAGCCCTTGCCTTCGGGTATAAACTTCACAGACTTAAATGAAAAGTCCGGAGAACACGAAGATAATGTGGTGGATGAAAAAATAGAGTCAATCATTGACCAACTGAACCCTTCGGAACTGCAAGAGATGATCGAAAAAGTGGAGAAGAACTTCACCACGACGGGCACATCGTCTGCTGAGGAGGCATCTAAGCCAGATCAAACACAAGACGCAGTTTTTGCTGAAGAGCAGGACGCTGATGAGCAACGTAGAAGGCTCGAAAATGCCTTGCTTAATCTCACCGATGAAGAAGTAACAGAGGAAGACAACAAAGAAGACACCTCTAAGGAAATTAGTTTAACTAGTACTCGAGATGATTCGGTGAATGAAGAGAAGTACAAGAATAAATCAAGTAATATTTTAGTGGATAATCACGAGGAGAATTCCGGAAAAAGAGAGGCGTATCAATTAGAGGGACTGAAAGATAAGGTTGGTCAAGATGAAACATCTGGGATAAAGATTCAATCCATACAGACTTCGGAGGAAGAGTCTGAGTCTGCCTTAAATCAAGCAATTGCAGCACAACCAAAAAATTCTGGTGATAAGACTCCACCGGTCGACCAAAAATCCACCAAGTTGAAAGATAGTCCAGAGGAAAATTCGGCAAGTGCTGCAAATGAACGTGGTACCTCTGAGGAACACCCCATCAGCGACTCAAGTAGCAAACCCATTGCTACAGAAATAAGTCAGGTGGAAGAGTTCGCGGAAGACTCTACTGATAAGGATAATCAAACCTTTACCGACATGAACACGGAATCTCATGAAAGTGAACAATTATCTGATAATGAAAGTCATCAGGTATCACATCGACCATTTGATTTTCAACGTTTCTTGCTGCAACTTAGAGTGAAAAGTGCAGACCCAATAGTGCGGTATATACGATCCTTCTTGGTTTCTTTTACTCGACAAGCACCCATGTTCAATACCAATCAGAAGATCAAAATCATAAAAGACTTCAAGTTATTTATGAATGAAAAATTTGCATTATACGAACCGTTTTCTTCCATGGACGAAACTGATTTGGAAAATTCGAGAGAAGGTCTTGAGAAGTTGCTAATGAACAGATTGTATGATATTTGTTTCCCTCCAAGTAATTCACAAATCATTGAGCTGGAAATCAAAAAAGATGAAGATTTCGCCAATCAAATCGAAAAATTCAGCTGGATTAATGGTAAGCACTTGGATGTGGATTTGGAAGAATTGTCAACCAAAAGTAAAGATGGTGTCAAGGTCGATTTTATCGATTACTCCATAAAAGAGCTAAACAAAATTAACAATTACAGAGCTCCAAGGGATAAGATTATATGCGTGTTGAATCTGTGTAAAATTATATTCGGATTCTTAAAAACAGCCCAGCAGGAAACTAATGCCGATGGATTTGTGCCATTATTAATTCTTGTGATTTTGAAGGCTAAAACTGAACATCTCGTTAGCAACATACAGTATATTGAGAACTATCGGGGCGAAGAGTGGCTTAATCATGGTGAAACTGGTTACTACCTCTCCTCGTTGCAAGGAGCAATCGGATTTATTGAAAATTTGAGCTTCGATCAATTATCGATCACTCAAGATGAATACGATGCACACATGGAGGCGTGGGAAGCACATTCACGACAAATAAGGCGAGAGAAGAAAAAGGCGCTGGTGACGTCTGTGGCCAAAACAAATGCAATCCCACTTCTGCAACCTGAACCTGTGCATGCTGACGCAGCTTCATCACCTGGAACCCAAATGAGTCTCTCTCCGTCAACGGTACTTTTCAACAGTGCCGAGTTGGTGAGCAAATCTTTATCTAACTTTCTTTCTCCATCCCCACAGCCTCAATCTGTTCCTACGCTGCCACAACGACAATCCACACGTGTTAATAGGGATGAGCATCCTGAAAGAAACATTTCGACACAGGATACACCTGAAACTCAAGAGGCCTTTCAAACCTTGGTTATGATGTTTCCTAATCTTGATAAGGCTGTTCTTCAAGATTTGGTGTACATCAAGAAGGGGAATGTTGAAGAGTGTGTGGATACATGTTTAGAGTTGGTGTCAGAGACATAATCTAATAATTTCATTGATTTAAATAATTTATTCGGTTGCAGTAGTTTATTGTTGTCTTAGTAGCCATCCCTGATCTCAAAAGCGCCATGTTTGAAAGTCTTATCTGTTTGACGTTCATAATTGTCAAGGTCGTGATAATTTTTCACTCTACCACGGACGTATTCTGTTCCTGAAATCGGTTCCACTTCTTTGTAAAGACCTAATCTTTTCAACAACGGGGACTCGGCCACACTTATCTTACTTGAAGGTCTGACAAAATAGAAAGAACCAATTCTTGGTGCATCGACTTGATCCGGTGGTGGGCGTACAACTCTGTGGATTGTCGACTTGAAATAGCCACCACTCCAAAAGGAAAGAGTATCGCCGATATTACAGATGATACCTCCATCCACAGGCTTAACGTATTTCCACTCACCATTTGCCAACTGAATCTGTAGACCTGCGATTCTTTGATTGAAAAGAAGTGTCAAGCTCCCAAAATCAGTGTGACCCCTAGCCCAAATATTATCAACCTTAAGGTCATCTTCCTCGGATCGAGGATGATATTTCATGTACCTTAAATGATCATCACTTGGCTCGTCATATAAATGCCTTTCAACAAAATAGTTTTCTGGAAGCTCTAGAATTAAAGCAAAGAGCACGAGCAATTTTCTAGCCACTTCCCAAGCCCTTCTCGAAACTCGTTCCAATTCTTCCTTATGGTCATGGATATACTTCTGTTTGAAGTAAGATTCGAAATCGCCATCCTTGGTGAATTTGGCTATGTTTAACGTCTCAACGTTATCTTTGACTTCGGTTCCAAATACAGTCTTGATGTCCTTGGGCTTGTATCCGAAGTAATTACCAGCAGGGAAATCTACTAGTTGCTTGCTTTTTTCATCCAACGAATAATCTTCGAAAAATGTTCTTCCCAAAGCGAATTGATTACTAATATCCTCCTGAGTGATTCCTGAACCGACGACTGCCCAAAATCCATCTTTTTGTACAGCCTCTCCTAAAGTTTCAACCAATTGAGCTCTTCCCTTTGGATCATCGAACTTGCTGAGATCTACGACGTGCAAATCAGCCCAATCAAGTTTATGTTGTGTTTCAGGGGGTGGGGTCCAAGGTTTGTATTGAATTGTCATTTTGATGAAGCTTTCTATACAAAACGGGCGACAATTTGATCAATCTTTATACATCCCATGCTGTGGCTGCAACTTGGTCAAGCAATGGCGTCCGAATTTTGCGGGGACTGTGGCTTCAGGTTTTCGGCTCGGAAAGCTTATTTAAATCAGATCACTGGCAGTATTCTTGTCAGTTGATAAAATTTGAAGATGAATGTAAGAGACCTGTTTAAGCTAGCAAGGTGGACCATTTGAAGCTACAATCTTTTAATCATCGTCTGTAAGTGATCGGCTTGCCATATGGTCATACTTAAAAAGTACTTCGAGTCATCTCTGATCTTTTAGGATGATTGTTTGTGCTTAGTAGAAGCGTTCCAAAAATCCCTTCATATCGGGTAGTTGAACTCAATGATTTTGACAACACGCAGCATTTATTGGGCAGACCATTTCACTAATAATTCTAGAGTGGTTGAGTTGATGAAAGTATGCTGCATATATTTCCTGATTTGGTTTATTGGAAACTTCAAAAAAAAAAAAACGAAGCAGGTCTAATCAATTTGACAAAAACACTAGATTGAGGACTATACTATTCTATACCAGCGCTTTAGTAATCGTGTCTCTTGGATATTCCCTTTCCAAACATACCGCTCTTCACTTGGCGCTTGCGGCCCCTATCTTAGCCTGCGGATGCTCGTCTTTTTGCGCTCCATTGAGCGAAGATACCGCTCCCCTTGTCGCAAGCTCCGGGTTCCTTTACCTAATCGGGTAGTGATAAGATCGCGGGATATCAGAGACTGTTCCAGTATATCGAACCGCGAGGCAGATCGTAGCACCAAAGTATATAAGGATGGGCAAATGAACGTAATAATTAAATTACAAGACAGGTCTTTAACCAGTGCTTAACAAACCAATAAAAAAACCAATTCAAAATGCCAATGAAACACGTTCCAGCTGCTAAGGGTAAGGAGGTCAAGCCTCCATCCATTCCTTCTCCAGGTGACAACTCTTTCTTGGGAGACACTGCCTACACTGACGCTGAAAAGGGTCTGCAAATGTCTTGTGGTTTCTACAGACAAGAAAAGGGTGAACCATTGGTCTATACCTACACTTATGATGAAACTAAAATTATTTTGGAAGTTTCCGGTGAGTTCTTCATCACTGATGAGGCCGGTACTAAGGTTTCCGCCAAGCCAGGTGATGTTTTCATCTTTGCTAACGGTACCACTATTACCTTTGAGTCTACTGACTACGCTCTCGCCTTCTTCACTGGTTTGAGACCAACCATGTGAACAGCTCATATAGATATTAAAAGTTATATTTATCGATATTGTAGAGAGTAATAAAAACCTTTTAGTGATTCAAATATTATGGAATGAGAGTTGAAGGCTGCATTATGTTAGTGAAGGGCTCAACTGTTGTAAGTTTACGCTTAGAACTTGAACGATCTACGTTCCAAAATGTCTTACTCACCACCATATTATTATTCGACTTAGTAAGGGCATCCTTATTAGAGACAAAAAAATATTATCTCTATTCTCTACTAGATGGTACATCGTCCACCGTTGATATTTCAACGACAAAAACATATTACTGATACATAGACGGTTTATTCATACCTAGACGATACCGGTCATCAAAAAAAAGGCGCAAATACACTGAAATATACTTCTGCTACTTTTCAATTTGTCCAAAATTACTAAAATCACTCTTATCATACCATCAACTATTAAGGTTTCCGTGAATTTATTTGATGGAAACCTCATTAAGACATTGAACAATCACTGAAATAGCATGTATTTGTATATGTTTACGTATATTATATACATAAACATATCCATTACATCTATCGGGACTGAGACTTATAATCCAATTTGAAGAACTCTACATGATCTTATTTTTTTCTATAGCACCTCTACCAAGCTAAAGCTATCCTAGTATCCTTCCCCACCTTTGTTGTATGCACTTCGCACAGATCTTCTGTACAATTCTCGCAGCTTCTTTGTCGCGGCTTACATTTTCATAATTCTCAATCCCCAGATCCACCTTTAATGCCAATTGATTACTCTAAGTGGGACCGTATCGAGCTTCTGGACGACTCGGATGTCGAAGTCCATCCAAATGTTGACAAGGCTTCCTTTATTCGTTGGAAACAGAGAGATATTCATGATAAACGGCAACAGCGAAACTTCGACATCAAGTCCATTTTGATTCAACTCACAATGTACGCAAAGCTTAATCAACGTGTTGATAAAATTTTGGAAACTCTTCTGGACCTTCAGCTTGCAGATAATACTTTGGCTGTCAAATTGGTCAATGATAGCTTTGATCCAAATGAGAAATTCGATTATGAAACCTTGAAGAAGCAAAAGGGTTCCAATTTGCGGAAAGGACTTCGTGATTTGACCTTTGCACCAGAAGAATACGAGAATATGGCTTCATACAACGAAATGATCGAGGATTTGCTTGTGCAAATTCGTGACGACAACGCCGATGCAAAGTCTAATGGTGGTGCTCTTCGCAAATACTTGAAAGAACACCGTGCTAAGATCGATGACGTCCTTTCAAAGCAAACCATTAGGTTGGACGAATTGTTGAACGAAAAGGCACAGTTGATTACTAATGAAGATATTCACACGGGGTTCGATCATTCTTTCATGAACAAGTCTACTGAAAAGGAAGAACCAGAATCAAGCTCGGTCTCAACCGTCGTGGATGCGACCAATACATCTCAGCCACGTTCAACCACATCTGAAATTCCAAAATCAAATGATGCAATCACCTCCGAACCTTCGAAGGAAGTTGTAAGCTCTGACCAAGTATCAAACACCCAAGTCGCTAACAAAACGGGAGCAACTCAAAGTGAAGCAGATGAGCTTGACGCATTACGCATGGACGACGCTACCCAGCAGTTCGGAAACATCAAAACTGACGACCTTAGGGCATCTGGTGAATACTTGGCTAAGCATTCAAGCATTTGTAATGAACAGCAAAAAGATGCACTTCTCATGAGCGCATTCGATGCTCAGCTCGAGGGTAACACTTCCAGGGCATACCAAATCGTTCATCAGGCGCTTCTCTTGCAATACGTTGCCCAATTAGCTGGTCCGCGTGCTGGTCGTGATCAAGCAACCCGTGCAGCCAATCTATTCATTTCCAAAGTTCAGCAGCTTGGACCTGCAAAGGAAGCTTTTATGGTCGATGTCCAAAATACCTACAACCACATTTCCAGTCGTTGCGAAGTTATCTCTGCGGAAGCACAAGAACAAGAAGGTGGTGAAGAGCAGATTCAATTACGTTCTTTGGATGAGGATCATCAATTGGCGGTTCAAATTCCAACTGAGGGTACTCCCGAGTTCGAAGCTTTTTCTAAAGAGCTTCCGAAAGAGATGCAAACTGCAGTGCAATCTGGTTCTTTGGACGAGGTCAACAAGGTTTTTGCAACCATGGCTATAGGTGAGGCCGAGAGAGTGTTGGAGGTATTCGACCGTTGTCAAGTCATTGGTATCAATGCTTATCTTCAAAATGAGAACGAATTCAACGAAATTCAACGTGAATATCAAGAAGGTCATGAGCACACTGAGGAAACCCCTAAGACAAATGTTCCACAACAAGAAGCCCCAAAGGCTGAGGAGTTACTGACGGTGGATATCGTCGATTAATAATCAAGTAAAGGCGTGCCTTATGGTGTAGGCCCATCGTACATAGTACGTAATAAGATTTCAACATTTCAATCCAGCGTGGAGTAAGTCTCTCTACAATAAACTTTTTCGGTATAACCTTGACTCGCATGACAAATAGCAAGTGCTAATTGCAATTCTACGTCTGTACTACTTTGCTACTCTACTAGTCTATTTCGCTACTCTAAGTCAACCCAGTCCACTCAATCGTGCTAGCATGTCACGTAATTCTTGACTCTGGTCTTGCGATGATGTTGGTTCGCTATCCTGAAGTGTTTGTAAAAGATTTTGGGCTTGGACCAGAGCACCTGATTGTTCGAACTGGCGACTGTTGTTGTGGCTTTGTCCCATGTATGGCGCTTGCTTGTATGCGGCCGGTCCAGTAGGAATTGCTGGGTTTTGTTTATAATCCCTCTGTTGCGTTAGTTGGTTGCCATTTCCGTTGAGAGCGTCGGATCTCATGCTGTTATTGTTCTGGGTGTTACTGTGTTCATATGCGTTTTGGCTTTGTCCATTTTTCATGCGATCCCCACTAGAGTTGTACTTTTCGTATCCCAGCGGTCGTTGTCGTTCTCCACGAATACGCTGTACTTCCGTGGGTAATTTAGATGATACAGCCTTATTTGCATCTTTCGCGTCTTTCGCATGTGTTACTTGCATCTGTGATACGTTTCGATGGGGTAAACTTTGGGGATGACCATTCACGAGATCATTCGGTTGTTGGTTGCTATATTGTGAATGATTAAATCCTGGAGACTGTCTAATTTGACCTTGTGTTTGATTTGAGAATCCCTGAGGTGGATTCTGGCTCCATCTATCGTTGCTATGTCCCGAATATCCTTGTGCTTGATTCGGGAATCCTTGAAGGTTGACATATCCTTGAGGATTTTGAATTCCTTGTGTGTTATGATATCCCTGCGCGTTTTGGTATCCCTGCGTGTTCTGGTATCCCTGCGTGTTCTGGTATCCCTGCGTATTCTGGTATCCCTGCGGGTTCTGATATCCCTGCAAGTTTTGATATCCTTGCGAGTTGTGATGTCCATGTGGAATTCCATTTCCTTGTGAATGCTGAAGTCCGAGTGTAGGTTGATAACCCTGTGCGTTGTTAAATCCATTTGTATTCTGGTATGCTTGTGGGTCATGATTTCCTAGTTTATTTTGGTACCTTTGTGGATTTTGAAATCCTTGTGTGCTATAGTATCCTTGAGAATTTTGAAATCGTAGAGGACCTTGGGATCCCTGGGTGTTCTGCAACCCGTATGCATTTTGCTGGACCTCATGGCTCGAAAACTGCTGAGTTTGCACTTGATTTGAATTGATCAAGTTTGGTTTCTGATTTTGTTGTCGCAACCCATCATTTAAAGATTGAGCATAGTTTGATTGTGTCGTTTGTGGTTTCTTCGGTAATAACTGTGGGCGTTTAGTATCATCTCTCTTTGGCTCCTCATAAGTGGGTACGTATTCTTCACTTTCTTCAGATGATTCCTGAGTATCATCTCCATTATTGTTGACATCAACCCTTGATAATTCTTCTTCTCTGTCGTCTTCATCATCTCCTTCCTCGCCATCATAACCCGAAGCGAACTGCTCGAGAATGTCCACAGCGGTCGCTGGGTCTACATCAGCGTACTCATCAAACTTGACGCCTCCATCCTCAGTTTGCTCGAATGTCAGTACATCGACCGTTTTCTCCTTAATTACACATGTCCCCACGGCTCCAGAGTATGCTGCGTCACTCAAAGATTCCTGCAAGTCTTCTTCAGAAATGTCCTCCACTTCAAATTGCAAAACAGTTGATTTGGAGAATGCCAGCTGAACTTCTTTTATAAGTATTTGCGAAGACTTTGTGGTGATGTATATAGTGCATTCTGCTTCTTCAACCCTGCGCCGCTTTCTTGTTGGGCCGTCATTACTGCGCTCCTCCTCAACCTCATTACCTCCCGATGTTGACGAATCCTGTTCCCCTGATTCACTTTGTTCTCTCTCACGTGCTGCTGTTCTTTCACCCCCTTGTAAACCATTGTGATCTCGCTTGCCGTGCGGACCCCTGGTGTCTTTTTCAGCGATTTCAGACCGACCGTCAAATTGTAACGGATTTTTCCGCCTGAAGGGACAAGTGGGATCAAATCGAAGCACACGGTTATACAAAGGGACCCCTGTTTCACCATGAATGCATTTCTGTACAGCTTTGTCGGTATCGTATTGCACAAAACCATAGCCCTGGCGTATCAGAATCTCTAACAAATTCCCGTATTTGCTGAAAAGTCTGAATAATTCTTCCTTCGTCACAAATTTCAGGGGCAAATTACCCACAAAAAGTCTCAGATTATCCGGAAGTTGATCCCACAAGGGCAGACGAGTAACCAGTGCTTCTCTCTCCAAAAACTCTTCGTATTTTACTCGCTCTTCAGAGCTCATCGGAACTGAAAAGTCAGGACGCCCGTACACTTTACGAGGTTCCTGAATAGGGTAGGATGACTCATGTTGTACCAGGTTAGTTTGTGGTTGAACGTTTAATTGTGAGGGAAGCACTCCTCTCTTGGCGAGTTCCGAAGTGATTCTGTGTGCTTGCTGATCCTGGGAAAGACCGCCAAATGCCGGATCCATTCCCACATTATTTATGACATTTGCTAGTGCTTCTTCAAAATTCTTACCGTTTTCCGGTGACAAAATCCTTCCGTTAGATGCATTATTGAAAGTATTATTACCTTTTCCTTCCCCCGGCCGTAACCCGTTTTGAGGTTTAGCAGGAAGAGAAGACGTAGATGATATGTTTGTAGCGTTTGGTTTTGTCGGCAAAGAGCTTTCTGGGTCGTAATCTGAATCCAGTGTATTCAGAGAGGTATCTTTCAGTATACTTCGATCCATGCTGTTTGAATCCAAGGTGGCACTGACAGCCCTTCCGGGCATCGCCAAGGACTCTGGGTCGTATTCGTCGTCTGATGTGCTTTCTTCCAGTTTTTTCGGTGATTTATGAAGTTCTGATTGTTCAGCAACTCCCATATTAGACGATTCTGAATCTTCGTTTGATTCGGGTGTTGCATGGAGCCCAATTTTTAGATGGTCGGGCTCGTTCTCCATGCTATTGCTTAAAATCGAATCAAAAATAATAACCCAAGTGAGAATTTCTACTATTCCTCCCACCCTGTATTCCCCCCACTCCGGCTGGAAGTGTCCCGCATGGCGTCACATATTCCCCCACAGAAACTGCAGGCAGACCAGTTGGAAATATGCGATATGCATGCTTAGTAACGGAAAAAGTAAATGATCCGAGAGACCACAACATATAAAGTCTCGAGAATTGGCCATTTTATAACAGTATTAAAAAAATATGACTCAAAACGTTGGAATTGTTGGAACTGGAATCTTCGCCACAGATGTTCACCTCCCCACTATTAAGAAGATTGACAACTTAAACCTTGTGGCATGTTACAACAGAAGCAAAGATAAAGCTGAAAAATTCGCTACCCTGGCAGACATCCCTTCAGACCACATTTATGAATCTTTAGAACAAATGTTTGAAGATAAACTGATCGACTTCGTGGATGTGTTACTTCCAGCCCAATTTAATTTGGATGCGGTACGTTTGGCTGCCAAAAATAAGAAGCCAATTGTTTTCGAAAAGCCAATTGCTGCCAACCTTGAACAAGCGGCTGAAATTGTAAAAATTTCCCGTGAAGTTGACATTCCAATTGGTATTTTGGAGAATTGGTCTTTCAGAAAATCCGTCAAGGTATTGAAGGAACAATATCTTCCTAAAATCGGTGACGTTGTATCGTTCACTTACCGCTACACCGGTCCATGGAAGGAAGGAAATAAGTACTTGGCTACTCTGTGGAGACAAACTCCAGAGCACATTGGTGGCTTCCTTTCTGATGGTGGTGTTCATCAATTGGCTTTCCTTACCGGTATTTTGGGTAAGATTGAGTCTGTTTCTGCATTAACCAAGCAAATTCGTAAGGAAGCTGGTGATGATGATACTGTTTTTTCCACCATGAAATTGGTTAACGGTGTCATTGGAACTTTCACTTATGGTTCTGCTTTCGGAGCAACTGATCAACACTGTTCCTTGGTAATCTACGGAACTAATGGTTCCATTACCTACGACTTTGCCAAGGGCCAAACTCCTAAAGTTTCTTACCAAACTGGAACTTCTCTCGAAAAGGCTTCTGAAGTTTATACTGAAGAGCTTCCAGAGATCGATAGTTTTGTAGCTGAGTTTTCAAACTTTGCCGATGCTGTCAAATCTGGTAAGAAGGAAAATGTGTTAGTGCCTCCGGAAGTTGCTTACCATCATTTGGCCATTGTGGCTGCTGCCATAGAGAGTTCTAAGAATGACGGTGCAAGTGTAAAGGTGAAGACTCCATGAAGACAGATGAATAATTAAAATTAATATTATGCCAAAAAGCTACGAAATTCCGAAATGTAATTTTTATGTAAAACTGTATAACAGTCATTCGTGACCAATGTATCATGCTACAACTCATCTCTTAAAACCTCCATCACTGCCTCGGTGGTTTCTTGAACAAAATCTGAAATATCCAGAAGAATTTCTGTCGCTGCTTCATTTGCTAATTCGTTCGCTGCTTCGGTCCCTGCCAGAAGCGTCGGTAATATTGATGAGCTCACTAGAGACACAATTTGAGAAGTTTCATCCCCAGAACCTTTCAGCACCACCCAATTGACCACTCCGAATGTCCTTAAAACAGCCCAAAGAAGTATCTTCACTGGCATTTTGAGAATTCTTCGCCAAATTACCCATGCACATACCAAAAGGAAAAACCCAACACTCATGTATATCCTATTTTTATCCAGACGATCTTGTTTTTGAATGAATTTGACTATTGCTCTCAGTCGTGTGAGTAATTCGTTGAAATCGGTATATTTGTCATTCAATCGAGACATATCCTTCGTCTGCTGCTCTATCAGATCAATATTGAGTTCAGTGTGCATGATGGAGGTTGCCATCATTTGTCTAGTTGCCTGAAGGGATGCAGTTATAGCCTTATTTTTGTCTAATACGGAAGATTGAGCTGCCAGCTTCCCATCATCAGCTCCTCGGCGTCCAAAGAGTGCATCCCGTTCGTCTTGTTCACTAGAAGGCTGATTTGTTTTAGCGAATCTTTTCATTCGTTGTGATTGAATGTGGTCAGAAGTAACATGTTCAGCATGAATGTGAGCTTCTTGTAACTTCCGAATCAAGTTGGCTAACTTTTCTTCATAAACTTCATATTGAAGACTTTTCCCATCATCTTTGATCCTAGCAATTTCAAGAAGACACAGAAACTGCTCGATCGATTCAGACGCCCGTTGCGCTAAATCAATACGTATTTTATTCAATTCTGGAGTCAAACCAGCCCCAGATGGTCCAGAAGCCACCAGTCGAATATTTTGCAAACATGAATGATGCAAAGTGCTCAAGTTATCGTACAAAGCCGCCAAATTGGTCATGGGTTGGTAGCTATTAGGAAATTCGAAACTTGCTGGTCATGTGACACGCAGTAGAAATGAAGGTGGATGAAATGTAAATGGGAATCATAATGTCATATGTTTTGCTTAAAAATAACTTAGAAATTTCTCGATTAGATACAACATTTTACGAAAAGGTATTCTTCTAAATCTTAAAGGTTTATTTCCTCCATTCCAATTGCTCTTTTAAAGTGCTGTAGTGGATTTATCCATCTCATATAAAGCAGATCCAAAATTTGAGAGTGCGAGTAAAAAATTCAATATGGCCAAACCCAAGACAAAGAAGTCAGTGGATCCCTCACAGATCACACCTGAATATATTGCTGAACAGAGAAGACTTCGAGAGCTCCGGAAAGCAGAAAAGAAACGTTTGGAAGAAGAAAATGGTGTTTCTCAAGAAACCAATGCCAAACTATCGCCGCTTTCATTTATAAAGCGGCCCATGCTCAAAGTGCAAGCGGGTTCAAAGGGTCCAAAAGTTAGTATAATGACCTATAATATGCTTGCCCAGGCTCTTATTAGAAGAAAACTTTTCCCAACCAGTGGAGATGCTTTAAAATGGTCCACGAGATCGCAAGTCCTCCTCTCAGAATTTAAATATTACAACGCTGATATAATGTGCCTTCAAGAGGTTGACTTTATTCAATTCAATCTGTATTGGCGACCTGAATTCGAAAAATTGGGTTACGATTCGAAATTTCATCGTCTGGGTGCTAAAAATCATGGTGTAGCGATTATATTTCGTCGTAAATATTTCGTCTGCAACCATCTTTGTCATATAAACTATGATCGTGAAAAGTCTTCAATCGATGAGAAGGGAATTGTGGTCAAACCCATGTGTATAACTCAGAATGTCGGCCTTTTAGCATGCTTGGACTTTACTCCATATTACAAGAATCTTTGGGATGTTCAACCGACTAAAAATGGTTTGATAGTGGGGACTACTCATCTCTTTTGGCACCCATTTGGAACATATGAACGTACTCGTCAAACCTACATTGTGTTGAAAAAATGTCGTGAATTTCAACAAACCTTAAAGACGTTGATTCCACAAAAAAGCTACTATTCATTTTTCGCTGGAGACTTCAATTCCCAACCTTTCGATTCGCCATATCTTTCTATAACTTCTAAACCGGTGATATATGAGGGCCGTGCTGAAACAGTACTTGCTTGTTCTACATCATATAAATATGGGGAAGAGAGACAGATTAAGGAGGACGGAGGAGAAGATGATGGGCAACCAAAGAATGAAGAACATATGAAAGAGGGTGTAGACGAAGACTTGGAAAACGAAGCCACAGGCAAAGATCTGAAAAATGTTGAAGAATATGAAGCAAGTAAAACAAATGAAGTAGTGGAACAATGTGAAAAAGACAATAGTGCCCACATTCAACCAAAGGACCCAGTTCCTGAGTCATTTGAGGTAACATCCGAGCAGAAAATCTTGGTCAATCAAATGCAAAAATTACATAATTCTCTTCCAGCAAGAGCCATATCCTTATATTCAGCAGGTTACAAACATGTTCATCCATCTAATGCTGGTTTAGACAACGATAAAAACGAACCCTTTTTCTCTAATTGGGCCCACGCATGGAGAGGCCTTCTAGATTACATTTTTGTTGTGGCTCCTTGGGATTTAGATCAAGATCGAAGCCAAGCAGATTCAATCCAGCAATTAGAATCCGATGAAAAAGTACGTTTATTAAAACTTCTTCGAATGCCTGAGGCTGAAGAAATGGGTGAGGAACCCTCGGGTCAACCTCGACTTGGACAGTATGCATCCGATCACCTCTGCCTTGTTGCTGAGATTGAACTCTTGTGATTTCAAAGAAAATTTGAAGGGTAAATATACCTCTACCAGGGCACTTTACTACATTTTAATAGCATCTTTTAATAATATATTCTCATTTATCGCTAACGCTTCATTTCAAGCATTTACTACCCATTCGACCGATTCTTCCGGTCTTCCCTTCATATTCTCGATCTCCTTAATTCATATCATTTTACTTTAATCATTCAGTCTAGCTCAAGAGCACTTTGTTCCTACTTCTTAAGCATTGCGTCGACCAAATCGTCTAATGGGCCGTAGTCCTTTCTTGATAATAATTGAAACTCATTGGCAAACAAGACATAGTGCTTCAATGAAGTATTCAAGTGACTTTGTAAGCCCAACTCAGTGATTTCATGGAAATGGTGGCAGTAAATATGAGCGTATATTCTGAACAAACGTTTGAAAATTGTTCGAACAAGAGCTTGAAATTGTGCTGGGAACGGAGCTCCCACTTTGGATGGGAAGATGTTGTCATTATCAAAGAAATTCTGAATCCAAGTCATCAAGTTTTCGATATACTCACACGCAGGGAGTGTCACAGGACGCTTAGGCAGGGATGAGCGGGCTCCCCCTCCCAAACTGTTGCTTTCTTGCCATAAGTACTCGTACTCCTCAGTTGCAATCATTCTGGGACATGTTTTAGGCGAGCAGAATTCGGTTATGGCCCCGTAAAGCATATTGATCTGGTTGTAAAAATCTACCACGTAAACAGCAAGCCATTCATTGATATCCTCATCTTGTGGAAGTTTGACGGCCTGGATCAAAGCGTTATCAGATCCTAAGGTCTGTTCAGCGTAACTTCTGATGTCTTTGTGAGAAGACACGAGCTGACTGGAGGACCCGGAATTGCCATTTTTATTGATAGTCTGGTATGGATTTTCACTTTGTTGTGTCAGTTGGAAGCTCTGAGTATGCTGGAACTGTTGTCTAGGGCTTTGTTGGCCCTGATACGGGTTCACCAGTGGGCCAGGGTAAGCCTGTTGAGAGACATCTGGGGACGGGTTTTTGAGCTTGAAACCACGAGTTGACTTCAACGAATGAGTGTTGAAGTTATGGAAAAAAGACATGCTTTAGGTTCGTACTGTCAAGCAGGATTTTCAGCAAAGATTAACGATGTTTACGCTGGGACTTGATCTATGAAGTTGCGACCTGCAAAATCAAAAATGATTTGGCATGTTTACCTTTCCCGATTGGGATACAACCGGGACACTCCGGCTGCGGGGGGTTTGCGATCGAGATGAGATCGTTATAGATTTGACTATTACGACTTATTCATTTGTAAAGGACTCCATAAACGTATCGGTTTTGATCTTCGTTTCCTACGGGCAGTTTCCACAATGCTAGCACTAAAACTATGGAAAGATTCCATATTATTTTGTAGGGCCTGTTTATTCTCCGTGCCTGATTTTAAAGTAATTCTTTTTTCGACCTTTGTCTTAACCGTGCGCTCAGACTCAGTACTATTGGTGGTGGTTAATGACAATATGGGGTACAACTGCTCAGTTCTATTCTTTCCGTAGATACCCTCATCTTCCGTGATATCCAACATACGTTTAAGCCACGGATAATTATTCTTAAATCTCGACCGAGCTGCCTGACAAAACACAAGCGGGTACAGTTTTTCCCAATGCAACATCATGCTGCAAAAGCCATACTCAAGCGATTCAACAAGCGCAGATGCATCAAGAACAGGACCCTTGCAATAGTAATTGAAGTCAACATGGATTGTTTCGATAACTGAAGCAACAAATTCACTTGCTACCGCATTCAGCAATGCACATTCAAGCACCATTTCAAATGTGCACCCTTGAGGAATCGCGTACAGCGCTGAATAATGGAGTTCTTCCCAATAATCGCTGGATGATAACAGACGTGCTAATGCCTCCCCCAATAATCCTTTGACGGCAAAAGTATTAATTGATATTGATACCAGGATCTGTGTTAGTATTATGACTCAAACTTTCATTCTAAAGAAATTTGAAGTCTGGAAACTTCAATGTTGGTAATGAAAGACGTCTATTGGAAGGCTTTAAGATGGCTCCTATCAAGTCTCTTATTAAAATCCATTCGAACCACTTTTCCACATACCGCCATCACTGGTGCTGGCAAGATAACTCCACTTTCTTCTTTAAACATAGAAACGTCATATTCAAGCAGAAACGAGTCTGTCTCTCCGTTACAACACATGCGGGCCATGGCTGCGAAATTTGAAATTTTAGTCCATGCTTCAGGTACTTAAATTTATTTGTCTTGAACCGTTGGTACTTACCTTTTTTAGCTTATCTTTTTTTTTCAATTTTCATTTTTTCCTGACTTGATAATTTATCATACAAATCTGAAGTCATCATCGTTTTAATTGTTTCCACCCCAAATTAGGTCATCAGTGGCTTGATATGGCTACAAATCCTACACGTATCGTAACCAAGTGTGCGGTTATTGTTAACAAACTGTATTTAGTCACTCCAGACCAACTTGCACCGCTACTGGATACTCAAAAACTCCTCGCCTTATACAAACGCTTCTATAAGCTTAGACTCTTTCGCAATGACAAATATGACCGCATAAATTACACGGCGGCAATAAGACGTCGATTCACTACCCATAGGCATGATTTACGTAGGGCGACGTTCCTACCAGGACCTCAAGATCCTCTTCTGTTTCCTGAGATCATAGAACGAACAATTAATACTTTAGCATTTGTACAAAACGCATCGATTTATCAACCACGCGAAGCTGAAAAGAAACTTGGTGACTCCATGAGACAAACACCTACACAAGAGTCCAAATTACTCTCAACAATTCTCAGAGTGGAGGCTGGAATGCCAGCAGAAGTGCTCTCTGACTTTACCTTCAGATGGTTGGACCATATTGCTGGGATTGATGAGCTTATAGAGTCCAGTGCTGAAGACCGCAGCAGCTACAAAAAGAAGTTTTCCCAAAAGGATGGCATCATACATTACTTAGGATACAGAGACTATTTTACCAACCTTGAACAGGTGAATGAAAGGCACAGGCTTTTTTTATAGAACATTTGAAAAGATTTTGTAATACTATCAATTCCTCAATTATTGATGGAATAAATTCATACACATTAATACATATTTCAGTATAAATTTATTGATTAAATTCGGACTGATATATTTCAGTCTTTTTTTTTTATCATAGTTGCGCTAACTCCACATTTTCGGTCGACTTCACTTCGTTTTTTTTCTTGCCAATTTTCTGCCCTAGTCAGCTTCTTTGCCTCCGCCAGCCCACGCATCTCCTCATTGAACTGCAAAGAATACACTACAATGGCTTGGTTGTCCTTTTCTAGCAAGCCTTCTACCCCAGAAGCACCATCTTCTGGTCAGATTCAGCAAAAATCTCACAACTCTCTTGGTGTTATCCCCAACTCGGATATCGACATAACCCTCAAACAGATCGCTGATTCTCCTTCCGATATTGATATCGTTGCCCCCAACAAAAAGGAGATTGACGGTCTTAACAATTCTGTCACTAATTTCGTTAAACAAAGACCAGACCAACTTTTCATCATCGACGGAGAAAAACACACTAAGGAGAGTATCATTTGTACCAATAATGACACCAATGGCAAGACTTGTTTAAAGTTGGGCTACAATTCATTCGAACTTTTCAAGCATATGCAAAGGTTGGAGTATTTCTGTTCATTGCCCCAGGAAATTGACTCCACTTATTTTGAATGTCGTAAGATCAGGTAAACTACCTCGCGACTTTGCTCGTCATGATCATGAAATCTGGATCAGATAATGATTAAATGAGGATGGAAGAATTTGAAGGGTTAATTGAAGATAGTCAAAGAAAAGAAAAGAAAAGAAATTATTACCATTACGACTTCGGGGTAAAGAAAAGATAATTAACAATATAAAAAGTTGCCGAAATAGGGAGACGATAAAGCGAAAAGTTGAGCCAAAAATGTTGACTTATCTTCATAAATATGATACTTTTTAATTTCATGTGTGGTCATTTGTGTATTACTGAGCGATATATAGCTATACTGGCTGGCAGTGCTGGTAGCAGCGACCTATTCTACTTATAAATATATAAAATGCAAGATTTTTAGCTTAATTTTCACATTATCACACCGGCAAGTAAGCTGAGAAAAGACACAATCAAAGATATGGGCCATTGAAGACCGTTGGCATGATTTTCACAATCGGAGGAATATGCGGTAGCTGCTGAAACATTATGGTAGGATGTGGTATCGTTATAGAAAGTATTGTTGTCAAAAGAGCTAGTGGGGTAAATAGGGACAATAGTGGAGCAGTCTTCTTCTTCAGAAGCTGTTTGGGATGTAATGGTAGTAGAAGTTAAACTTGTGACTGAAGATACTGATGTGCTATTTTCATCGTAATCCTGTTCGTCCTCTACACCTAATCCAATGTTGACCAACTCTGTGTCTCCTCTTTCGGAAAGGCCTTTTATAAGTGAAGCCTGGCGTTCTTCAGTGACCCATTCAATGGTTGCACATGCAAACGCAGTCAAATTGGCGTAATGGAAGACAACTGACTTACCCACAATGAAAGCCGGATTTGCTGGATTCAAAGACAAGTACGGGTCGTAGTACTTAAGTTCAAAACAGGTGGTGTCGATCCAACCATGCTTGCCCGATAAATCTCCGATTTGGCAAAAACTGTCATCCTGTTGTTGGTCACAATTTGGAGCTGCATCATAGGGATTGAAATGGCCTCCAGCATTGTCACATTGACCTTTCCAAGGATCAGCGTTTGCAGGAACGGTATTGGTATGAATATGGTATTGAAATGGACCACCTTCCTCGGGCAATCCAGTAATATCCACATGTACTTTCACCTGGTCTTTCTTTTTAGTATAAAACACAACATTTCCTCGAGGAAAATCGGCAATGGCAATAGCCTTTTTGGCAGAATCATAATTCACCGGGGCCTGAACGGCGCTGGCAATTCCAAAGAGAATAAATATGATATACTGATGAATCATGAGATTTGTACTTTTACGAATTTATTACTTGTGTTTCACTTTGAGTATCAACGAGATCTTTTCAAATTTCAGTATGTAACTTTCCCTATCCGCCCAATCTCAGTCTGGTTTATTTGTGTACTCTATGTTTGTGTCTTTCATATGGTTGCAGCCATTTTTATTCACACAAAACGATGGTGGCTGCGAAACGGGTGTCTGAGCTATGTGCAGGTGGGTGGGGCACGGTTTTGGTTCGGGGCCGAGCTTCGGAAACCTCGAATGGCTGCGCACCGGAGATATTGCGTAGGTGTATGTCCGACAGCATGTTGGTGCTAGTAGTAAACCCAAATCGATCCCCCAACTTCTTCATTAATAACGAGTATCGGTCTTCCACCTTTCTCTACTGAGGTTAGCTACAATTTTTTTTAATAAATAGTTCGTAATGCTATTAATGCAAGTCATAACCCAGCAAAAGCTGGTTCCTCTACACCATGAAAGACTCCCCACATCCACAAGTACCCTTTGAGTTTGGGTTCTTGAAGATGAATCTAGACGACAATTTGTCATCCAACCAGTCCATCTGAGATCCAACGATGGAGAAAAGTGCCTTAGAGTCAATCAAAACCTTAACCCCATCTTGTTCGACGAGCTCGTCAAATTTTCCTGGCTCGTTTACGTACTCCAAGTGATAGGTCAATCCAGAACAACCACGGTTTCGTACTCCAATTCTGATGAGTTGAGGCTCAGGTTGATCCAAAAGTGCTCTAAGATGTTTGACGGCGTTAGGACTGAGGGTTATAAGTGCCTTACGTGGTTTAAGGGCTCTTCTTTTCTTCTTTGGCTTCTCGGCGGCCTCGGAGGGGGTCGCCTGGGCATGCAATGTACTTTCGGTAGTAGTGGTCTCCGAAGGGGCTTGTGAAGCTGCTTCAGTTACTGTTTCTTTCTTGGTTTGAGTGGAAATTTCGCTGGCCTGCTCACCAGTAGCAGTCTCTGGCTTAGATGTGGTAGACGATGTTGATGCAGTAGTGGATGTGCTAGATGTAGCCTGGGCTTCGCCGTTCTGAATTCCCAGAGCACGCTTCTTATACCTGTCGGCACGAGAACGTCTCTTTGGCTGGATCGCCTCAATGCTGACAACTTTATCCTTTTCTCCGTCATTTCTGCCGGGGGTCAAGGGGAAAGTCAAGGAGTGCTTAGCCCAACGATTCATACGTCCTGGGTTCTGAGTAGCACTTTCATCGTCCATTTGATATCTTAATGAAGCTCCAAATGAAGTTGTCTTTTTACTGGTGCTAGTGGGGATTGTTTGCATAAAACGTTTTCCCCCATTATGGGCGTCATTGGAGGCCCAGCGAATAGCGCCAAGCCTAGACTCCAAAAGAGCTTGTCTTCTGATGGTTGGTATTCTGATCATGCCTATAGTTATGGCAGATTATAATATAATTCTTCAAAGTTGTTCACGACAAATCTGAATCAATTGAAAGTAGTTGGCAATTGCTAATTTTTATAACTTTCAGCGGAGTCATTGTTTAGCGGGTTAGTAAGCGGTGCCCGCACGACCTCCGAAAATTGGGGCTAACTGTAATCAATTTTTGCGATGCGCTCATTGGCTGCGGAGGGGGTGTTGGGGTCATGGGCCATCGGGGGGATGAGATTTGAAACATGATTAAGGGTCCATAGGAAGGGGCTATGAGATCCCTTGCTCTATTTCGTAAATGATGATCTACCCTCAGGGGGCTTTACCGAAGGTTGCTCCGAATATGTGGTCACATGGTGTACTGCATATATGTGTTGACCCCCTATTGGGCTCTTATTAGTCATGAGCTACTAACCGTTTAAAACATTGACTAAGAGTGATTTATTGGACAATATTATGATTTATAAATTTTTTGAAAGAGGATTGTTATTCCTATTAACAATTGGTTGAATTTTTACTTTTAAACTAGTTAAGAGTAGGAGCATCGGTATCAGTAAAATTATCAAAAACTGCCCTTTTGACATTGTAATGAGTGAAAATGTTCTGTGATATTAATATTCTTCTTTAAGTAATTCTCAACTCTGCGAATTAGGCCTTGAACATAGCCAGATCATGAACAATAGTATATTTTGTCTTTGTTGTATTTACGTGGAGGACGATGAAATACTATAGTTATTACAACCATATTTAAGTCATTAACCTTGTTAACATAACTTTACTCTTAATTACAGTTATCGAATCTCAGTTCTATTCTTAATCTTTACATCTCAATAAAGGTTTCACTCATATATTGTAATAACAGTATAGCGTTCGGTTATACCTATCCTTGGCAAACTACAAAGGAGCGGTCTCTCTCTTCAACCATTGGGCTTCGATACTGCCAGCCTGTAAAGTAGGTAAGATATCCTCTCTCACCTTTTGGTGATATTGATTGATCCAGTTAATTTCCTTCTTTGATAATAAGCTAGTGTCGATCAATTTTCTGCAGAATGGGACCTTGGTGATGGTGTCAAATTCGAAGAACTCCTTACCATTGTAACTTCTGCCGGTCTTTTTGACATACATGACATTCTCGATACGGATACCGTATTCTCCTGCCTCATAATATCCAGGTTCATTGGAAAGAAGGTTGCCGGGTTCCAAAACAGCTGAAGCAGCGTTAGGACGTGGTCCGATTCCAATAGGTCCTTCGTGAACATTTAAGTAAGCACCAATGCCGTGTGCAGTGCCGTGGCCATAATCCAAAAAGTCGGACCACAAGTGCTGTCTCGCTATCGAGTCGATAGTGGCTCCAGTAGTGTTCTCAGGGAACTTTAAGGTAGCTAAAGACACATTTCCCTTCAACACAAGAGTGTATTGATGGATCTGGTCTGCGGTAGGAGTGCCAAAGTGAATAGTTCTAGTTGTGTCGGTGGTTCCGTCCAAGAATTGCGAGCCAGAGTCACACAAGTAAATCTTCTCGGGATTGATTACTGCATTTTCGCTCTTGCTTGGCTTATAATGGATAATAGCACCATGAGCACCAGTGGCACTGATGGTATCGAAGGAAAGTCCGACAAAGTCAGTCTCCTGCTTGCGGAACTCTGTGAGCTTGTGGTCAGCCGAAATTTCGTCTATGAGTTCGTATTTACGGACAACTTGGTCCTCTAACCAAGCAAAAAACTTAATTAATGCTCTTCCATCTTTCAAATGAGCGCTCTTTGCTCCCTTAATTTCGGTATCATTCTTAATTCCTTTCAAGTCCTCGATTGGCGATCTGATTTGTTCGTATCCACATTTGACATTTCTAATGATTTCCCACAGGGCGGATTTGGGTACAAGAATTCTTTGTTTCTTCTCTTTAAATTCGGTAGTCAAGGTTTGTAAAGCGGTCCAGAAGTCCTGGTAGCCAAGGATTTGTACATTGTTTTCTTTCAAGACGCCCTGAACTGGAACGTCAAAACGCTTGCTGTCGGCAAAAAGAGTGATTCTTCCATCTGAGGTTAAAAGTAAATATGAGTAGAAAACAGGATTAAAGTCAATATCAGAGCCTCTAAGATTCAAGAGCCAAGCGATTTCATCGAGCAGTGAAACAACTAGACCACTGCAGTTCTTCTCTGAGAGTTTCTTCTGAATGTCCGAGACCTTTTCTTTTGTGCTTCTACCATGGTATGCAGCGTCCAATACTTTAACGATGTTTGCAGGGGGTTGTGGGACTTCTTCGAATTTACTCCAAATCAGATCGACTAAATTTTTGTGAACGGGTAAAAATTTGATCAGGGCTTTTGAGTTTTTAGGCAATAATAATCTTTCTTTAATCAAGGATTCGAATTTTTCGTAAAGGGTAAATGTTATCAATTTTGGGTCTACTCCGATGGAAATTTCTGAGCCGGAATCTAACGAAAGCTGAATGGCTTGATCTACGGCCCATTCTTCCCAAGTAGGTTCACCCACAGCGCCCTGTTTGAGCAAAATCCAGTTGAAATCTAACTCATCAGTAGCCTGGGCGAAATAGCGGCCGTCGGTGGACAAGGCAGCAGCACCCTCTGGGGTTTCATTGAACGAAGTGACATCTCTGGTGACGATGGCGACACCAGCACTGCCCTGAAATCCTGAAACAAAGAACCTTTTTTGGTCGAAAGCACTGACATATTCACTTTGGTGCTGGTCTTCACTAGGCACTATATAGACGCCCAAGTCTGCTTCAGCCATTTGCTTACGAAGCTCAGCCAAACGCATTGAGGTGTTGACTTCTTTGACTTCAGGGAGGCATAACAGCGCAGCATCTATGGTGAAAACAGAGCCCTTTCTAGGCGAACTGTTACCACTAGATCTTCTGTTGTTGTTGATCTGTCGATTAATCCATGAGGATCTTCTGTTGTTACGGGAGAGAAGTCCTGGAGAGCAGGTGCAATTGGCACATTGAGCTCTTGAAACTCGCTTGACGGAAGCCATATTGCGGAGCTAAGGTAAGCTATGTATGACTAAACGGATAAATCTGAGTTAAAGCTATCTGCCGGCGTTAATTTGGGGCAGCGTAGGCGGTTATTAACGGGTCAGTTCAAGCGTAAGTTATCCCTGAAACAAAAATCCAGTGGTGCTTATGAATTGGAGTCGTGCCACTTGCTAGATTGAAATGTCCGAAAATGAGATGCTGCGTGATTGTTGCTGGCTATTTCGAATTGGGCAGGCGTACCCGTTAAAGAAAGAGAGGGCTAGTAATAAGAGTTAAGGAGAAAGTGAAAGGTGGGCAAATGAGACGACCTTGTGTATTCCTTCTTTAGAGCTTATGGAGGTAGTTTATAGGATCACTTTACCTTAATTTGAGCTCTTTTTATGGCCCCCAATTAATAAAGTTGTCAAGTTGCTACTCCGATCGGCCTTCCCACTTCCATGCAGAATGCTGCTTCTGATGGATGGTTGCCATCAAAAATAAAATTCCTGTCAAAGTGACTGCGGGATGGCCAGGGGTTACGAGTTGTGGATAATGTAAGGGTCGACATTCTGACAGTCCACTTGATGATTATTGGTGGATTTTTTTTCATGCAGCATGAGCCGAAATTGGCGTATTGGTTTATTTGGAAGTTTTATTGTGCGATATAAAAATAATGCAGCGAAAGTCTCAGAATGCCGCGCAGCACTAATTTGGTGAAGCCGCCCGACTTTGCTTGCTTGATCTTCATTTTGACTTAGATTTGAATGGTTCAATCGACTATGCTACATTGTTTTATCGGTTTGATAAATAAATTCAAATCTTATTTCTCGCCGTAACTAAATCACTTTGGTTAATTACTATAATTAAAAGGCTTTAGATATTTTCTTACCATATTTGTACCATAATTTATGTATTTCATTTCGTGAAGAACCCATATAAACTTCTCGCAACGGTCGCTACATCTCGGTATCTTTAATCATGAAAAATGTCTTGAATATTTCCTCTTCTTCTTTTTATCCTGCTTCTTCTTCACCTCTTCTTCACTTCTTCTCTATTTCTTCATTTAGTGCTCCGTCCGATTGACATATCTCATGTCTCACAAGCTCCACACTCTTCCAATAATTGCTCAATCCGCGATTGAAGCGCATCCATAAAAGGCTCATAGCGTGCAATAGCACCCAAATGAATGTTCAATTGGTCGTGTGTGTTAGTCACCACATTAAGTAGGAAATGTGTCACTACTCCAGTATTCAGACTGAACCAGATATCTTCAATTTCTACCTCCCTAGGCTTCAAGCTCTTTTCTGGTACAAAGCGTCCCAAATTTGACACCACAACGGTAGTCTTCTCTCTTTTTCCAATTAATGAAGCGTATCCATCCCACACATTATTACCCTTGTTCATCGCGATACCATAAAAGGCACTGAACAGAGATATTGATTGGTAGAGTTTCTTATAAAGCACTTTTGCAGCCGCTTCAATATCCGAGACTACGGGTAATCGGAAAATATCGAATCCAACAAATACACCATATCGAGGTTCGGGTTTGATATTATTGTAAGGTCGGGTATTAACTGCGATGCACAGCCGTGTGTCGCTACCGGCAAGACCCAATGGTGTAAACACGGTTTCTTCCAAGGCCTTAAGTCCAATAGCATTAATAAATGGGGTCAACGTATAGCCATTTCGGCGACAAAATCCTACTAATGAAGACGAATTATTGATCTTGATGTGTCGGTAGACATTAGCAGTGTCAGTTTTAGCGGTCGCCGCGGTTGCGAAAACTGGTGTGCGCGGCGTGATATAATTAAAGATCTTATCGATATAAGGCGCAAGAAATCGTTTAAGACGATACCAATAACTAATTGAAAACAATGGGAGACTATCAAGATTGTATGGGATAATATTTTTAATGTTTTCTCCATCAACTTCTCTGTTGAAGAGAACTTCAATTACTTCATTGGGGTTATTAATTTGATTTAAATGCGCATGCAACCGCTTGATGAAATTTAGCGAAGCAAGACCATCGAATATAGAGTGGTCGAAAAGTCCACAGATCTCATGAGAATTTGTATCTGGATCATCGTATACTATAATTTTCCAAAGAGGTGTCTCACTGTTCATCGGCATAGTAACTTCATTCAATTTGCTGTTCTCTTTGTGATCAACCCGACCTACAGAATATTCAACTACCTGCAGAAACCTGATTTCCTCTACTGGCCTTACCACGTAATTTTGGCCATTGTAGTCCCTATCATCTTCTTTCAGTCCTATATTCCGGAAGAAGTTTTGAGTAAGCCATGCATCTTCTAAAATCAAACTTCTAAGTGCTCCAGAAAGCTCTTGTTTGCTCACTCTTCGGTTTAACTTAGCCACTATACATATATTGGTCCAATACCTTTCCGTGTTTCTTAAGATGTAGTGCCTTTGGATGAAATCTGGTTGATAGCCTGACATATTAAAGGTATACCAATTGGTTTTATAGCAGAAATTTGAATCTACTCTAATACTATCTGGAAATCTTTTAAATCATAGTTCCGATCTCTGAGTCATCGTGAGCCGTACACTTTTTTGGTGTACTGCACATGGTATTAAATCCCACATCTGCCACTATGCAAATTGATTCTCCCATTTAAGAACTCGGACTTCTTTGAAACCACCCTTCAGGAAAGGTTTAAATTAGATTTATAGATGAGCTATGAACTTTGAGCTCGTGGTTGACGTATGTTTTGCAATCAGATGCTTCTGTTTCTTCAAATTCCCCAATAAATTTATACTAATCTAGTCCATTGAGAAGTTATACTCTTCTCGGGATCCAGCTCAGATCAGCACGATCCAGCAGAGTCTCCAGCAGCTTCAAAAATCGTCAGACGGTCCTGAATTGGCTGAATTGCTTCTCCATCACCCACTGCAGAATTGTCAGTTTTTCGGTGCCCTCACCTACACCGTTGTCATAAATTCACACCGGGCTATCGATAGAAATCTGCAATTTTTTCTGTCAATAGCCAACAAGACCATTCATCATATTTTACGCCATATCTCTAGTTCCAATGGACTGCAAGTTGTTCTCCGAAAATTGTTATCCAATCTTTCACTCTTGTTTTTGATTGGCTCCGAACTGTTTGGTCAACCCATGCATACCTTTCTTTTGGCCTTGGTGGACTTTAGCAATACAGAAGTCTCAAGTAAGTCTGATAGTGAGGTCATCGATTACGTTGCCTTGGTTTCTAATAGGTTTGACGACCCACATGTAAAACTGCATCTTTTAAGTCAACTTTCCCCACAAGGTCTTCCCTTAATATTAGAATTTTCGGCCATTTTGGTTGAGGATATATCCAAAAACGAATGTTCTTCAGCAATACACGATTTGGTTTTTGCAGATGCTTACCAAATCACGTCCGCTATTTACCGGGACATTCTACCAAATTATATATTTCAGCCCCTCGATGATGTTGCCCTTACATGTATCAACTCCTGGATCACGTACATCTGTTATGCCGAAGACAATTCTGCTATTCGTTATAAGAATGAGGCTTCGCCTTTCTTACAGTATTTGCTTTCACACTTTACTGTTAACTTACCGTCTTTTCAAGACTCAATTCCTCATATGGACAAGGCACTCAAGGCTTGTACAGAAATAATTGAAGTGGCACCTCGTTTACTTAACTTGGATCTGAAAAACTATTTGAATTCGGTTGTATTTGATGAAAACCAGTTTGGTTCTTTTTACCTCAATTTTTTACTGAAAGATACCGATCTTTATATGGAAGAAGTTGGAACATTTGTGACCTTGGTTATTGTCAGTTTGCGTCGTGATATGGTCCATTTTGCACGAACCCTTGCAACACGGGAGACTCAGCATATCTGCAATCTTTTGACTCAACTCACAGCATTCCCCGGTATACCAGTGCACGATGAAATGATTCTGGACCAACTCATTTCATTTTGGGAAGACTTGGCCAACATGTTCATTGACGATGACGGTGAAGTCACTTTTGAAGAGTTGTATCCCAAAGCAGAAAATCGAGATTACCACACTCAACTTTTTTCCAAAATTGTGGGTATATATTGGTCGAAAATCCGGCTTCCTGACGACGCAGGAATATTTGCTGGTATGAGATTAGAATTCATGCAATATAGAGTCAACGTGGCAGACTTGTTCATAGTTGTCTACTCCCTTTTAAAGCAACCATTTTATCAAAGCTTGTGCGAGGCAGTTGTGACGGAAATGGCCGCGATAGGTTCAAAAACAGCTACTGGATCACAATCAAGAGATCTCGAAAATACACTATACTTGATATACAAGATTACGGACGACGTATCCTATCTCGAATCCCTGGCAGAGGGTCTTGTTTCTTGTATTGAATTACTTTTCGCGGCAGATTTTACATCCACTATAAAGTTAGTTGCGGAAGAGGAATCAATTCTGCACTTGTTCACCTCGACGGTGATTCACTTCCTCGCCTCCATACAATTTTACTTTAAGTCACCCTTAGCAAACGGGTACCAACATCTTGGGGGCGTCTTAGACTTCCTTTTCAGCATTCTTCTTTCCCCATCACCAAAACTTTCCCTCCATGCATCAAGAACTATACTCAAAACCTGCCAGGAAAATCGTGACAACTTGGTGGAATTTTTACCGACATTAGAAAGGTTGTTAGTAGAAATGCTCCGCAATCATCAAATGGATCATTTGATTCGACAACGAATGTTCAATGCATATACATCTATCGCCCATAGCATACGAGATCCAGTTCGTTTCGGCCATATACTTCAAAATTTATTGCATGCCATCCGGGAACGCTGCAGTGAAATAGTCACAAATCAAGTTAAGTTCAGTACAGAAGAAGAGCGTGATGATTATCTTCTATCGATGATCAGTTGCGTATCTGAGATAAGCAAGGCTTGTCAAGTTCCTGATGAGTTAGAGGCATTTTATTCTGATCCAGAGCAAATTAAAGCTGTGGATCAATACTGGAAAGAGGATCCGTTGGAAATACGTAAATCCGTGTTAGAGATTGTAGATACATTTCTGACCAACCCCAAATTCCAGCTATCGCAGGGCAATCTGTTAATCACAGAAAAGTGCTGTACAGTTCTAAAATCGGGTCTTGGCGAGGAAATATGTGGCCCCTTTGTGTTTTCTACTGATATTTTGCTTACTTATGTTGTCCAAAAAATAGACAAAAGCGACCTTCTGTCGGTGACTTTGCTCTATGGTCTCATTGAAAGCACCGTGATTTGCAGACAAAAAGAACTTGTGCAAGATCCAGATAAATTCCGTGCATTGATCAAAGCCGTCTTTTCGGACAAGATTGATACCGTAAAGCAGGATCCAGATTTGACCCAATCAGTATTGAGCCTCTTTGTCACAATATTCGAAAAGAAACCTGTTTTATTGGTTCAGTCTCCAGTGCTTACTGATGTTCTCCTGTTCTCCCTTGAAGTCTTAGGGGCGAAGGAGCTGACCGTCATAAAAACTGCACTCAAATTCTGGCTCACCCTTTTGGCATTGAAACGAGGTACGGCTCAAGATCAGGAGGCAATAAGAAATATTCTCAGCAACACATCTTTTGGTCAGCATTTGGTAGTTAACCTATTATCTTCATTTTTGACGGGTCCTCGGTCACACTTGGAGTACTACTATCAGGTATTCCGCAATCTCATAACGAAATATCTGCAATTTGCAAAAGGTTGGATTACTTCTGCTTTGTCTCTTCCTCAAATCCTCGATGATCTTAAAACTAATGAGAAGCTGATAGAGTTATTTATCAATAAATTGATGATGACGCGAGGACAAAGAACTGCCAACGATGTCTTGAAAAAATTTTGGTTGGAAGCCAACGGTATGATAGATTATAATTCCAAATCGGTCTAGAAAGAATTACGCAGTGCATAAACATTCACATGTCATTACTAAGTTTTTACTTATAAATTCAACTTTAACCTACCCTCTTCCTAATCCTTTCTCCTTCCCCTTGATTACTTTAACATAGCGTCAATTTCAGAACATAAGAATTCACTCTCAGCCACGTAATCGACACCACTCAATCCCATTGTTTGGTATCTGATTCTGGTATTACCATTATATGAGTCCTGTCTGGCTTTCAATCTAAAATCAAATTCCTTCATTGATACAGAATTGATTATATTGGTGTAATCAGCTGACTCTTTGGTCTCACTTTTGGCCTTCAAGTTTAATAACTCACCAGCAGAAACCCCAAACAATCCACGGGCTTGCTCATCGAACAATGTGGTCCATAATTGGCCAGTAGAGTCCATGATGGAGCAACTCACAATGTATCTATATTCAGGTTCTGGGAAAGTCAAATCACACTTTTCACATCTCCATCCGTCTCCAGATTCGACTACTTTTCTGTTACACGTACTTGGGGCAGCGCCTTCTCTAGCCGGTGCGACTGGATTGTTACAAGCAGGGTAACAAAAGTTATCCATCTTGAAGAAATTGATTGTTGCCTTCACATTGAAGAAATCAGGCTTTTCGCTCATACCCAAGTTTTCCTCTTCGGCTTGTAAGATCGATTTTCTGTTTGCAATTTTATTGGCTGTACTAGGACCTTCGGACTTCAAGGTTTGATAAGTCTCATTCTTACCATGATTATCATACCAACCCTTCAATTGAAATGCCTCGGCTGTATCTGGGTTTGGCATTAAGGTACCTGCGTGGGTCAAAGTCAAAGAGCGGCCGCCAAAGTCTTGTACTTTACAACCTTTAAAGGCGATGACGCTTCCTTCAGGGACACTGAAATCGACGGCAGTGTTATTCCATAAACCCACAGTGATTGCGAAATTGGTGTCGTCGACAATCGTTACGTTTCTACGGTCAAAAGGTTTTCCGGTCGACTTGGCAGTGATTTGATAGACGGGGTTAACCTCCTTCAATACCCCTACGACGTCGGTGACAGAGTTAGCCTCCAAGTTTTGAATTTGGTCCAATTTTGTGAAGTTGAATTGAATTTTGGGCACATCACTCACGTCAAAGCATTCTTCAACGACGGAATCTCTATCCAATGAAAGTTCATAAGGGTGACTTAAGTGGGAAAATTGTGGCTTCGCCTGTTGAATTCTTGCTTTAGAAATATAGTAGACCTTGCCTTCCTCCAATTCTTGGAAGTATTTGTCGGCCAATTCATTGAAAGCAGTTGCTCTGATTTCATCCAGCTCGTCCAAGAAATTGACGTTGAAAAGCTTACCTTCACCACGTGCATTGGACCACTTTCTGATGTCACCTTTGTAAGAAACACGAGCCTTGATCGTCCATTGATTTTGATATGGGGAGAGTTGTTCAATGGGGGTGATTTGACGGTTTTGCAGAGTCTTTGGGGCCTGATACGAAGGCTGGTGGGACTTTGGCTGCTCAAAAGATGGCGAGACGGACTTTGCTGGAGTAGCGGATTTTCCACCAGTTGCCAATTCGAAAATGTCGTCATCAGGGTGCTGCTTATAATACTCGTCCACGCTGATTACATCACCACCAATCTTTTCACTGTTAGGAACCTTAATTTCCAAGTCCTGAATAACCATGATGTGCTTTTGAGAAGTGACCAACTCATATTTTTTGACCACCACAATCAGGTGGCGCTTAAAGCCGCCTTGCTCACAGAGCAGAACCAACTCGTTGGGGATTAAACCATGCATCAGATATACTCCATCTGTAAGCAAGACACGGTATCTTACAGTTTGTTGACCGGACTGATCTTTCTGTTCGATCATTTTAACATTGGAGACTTGCGCAACGATTGGTCTGTCTTTAAATAAGCTGCTTTCCTTCTTTGAAAGGATGCCTTTCAAGGCTCCTACCGTTAATTGAGTGTCGCTCATGGTGTGCTATTGAAGAACGCGTATGAATTATTTGAGATTCGCGGTTGGGGAAGGCAAAAGTTGTAAATAAAGGACGTGTGCAGGGACATCCGTGCACCAGGTAATCAAAAGGAACGACCTTAGCTAGCGACCTGGAAAATAGGCAACAAAGTTGGTTATCGAACTTATATTGTTAATAATATGTTTATTTGGTCACAATGTCTTCAGACACTGCGCAGTGTTCATTGCAACTTCAAAGTTATTCAATCATTCTAAGTGTAAGATCTTTGGTGGTGAAAAGTGCAACCTCTGCCAAAATAGGCAGTGTTAATTCATGCGTCAATTTAAACTGATCCGATTAATATTAGACAAAAAACATAATGCGGATACGTAGAAAAGAAGATAATATATATGTGATACCGCAAAGAGGCTGTATATAGAGAATTCTATAATGTGCATCTCATTGAAACTACCAATACGGAGACACTTTAATGAAGACCTTCGGAAGCAGCTTCAGTTTTTTTTTTTCTTCCAGTTCCCTATTCGGATAGATATCATCAAACCAATACTTATCTTGCTTACATAGAGACGTGCTCACGTATTGCTCAATACTTCGGCAGATCGGTGTAATGAAGCCTAAAAATCAAGTCTTATGATCTGGCCAATGCAATCAGTCTACAATTATTTATCCAAAACGCTTCAAATCCAAACACCTATTCATCTATTTATCTACTCTATCACAACTTGGCTTGCACACCAACAGCATTGAAAAGCTCGTCCTTAGCATTTACTTTGCAAGCTCCACTTTTCAATAAAGCTTTAGTTAAGTCATCAATCAAGTCGTCAACGTTCTCAATACCAATGCACAATCTGATTAAATCCTCAGGAAAGTCCCGCTCCTCACGTGTCTTGGCATCAATAGAGGCATGGGACATCTTACAAGGCATCGAAATAAGCGAGTTGACGCATCCAAATGATACAGCTATACCAAAGATATCGGTACCCTCGACAATGCGTTCTGAAGTCCGGATATCCCCAGTCTGGAACGACAACACAGCACCAGCACCTCGGCACATCAGCAGGTGCAACTCGTGCTGTGGATGGTTCTTTAATCCAGGGTAGCGCACTTTAAAGCCCACATTCTCCAAGAATTTGGCCACTTTCATGGCGTTCTCTTGTTGTCTCTCAACACGAATGGCGAGAGTTCGTAAACCACGACAGAGAAGCCAGGAATCGAAGGGGGTCAAACCGCATCCAGTTGAATTTATCACATAGTAGATGCGTTCAGCCAACTTCGAATCCCGGACAGCAATGGCACCTGCCATGATGTCGTGATGTCCATTGAGATATTTGGTTGCCAGTTCATACTGAATGTCAACCCCAAGATCCAATGGAGTCATAAGAACCGGAGACATCATAGTATTATCAAATGCTACTACGATATCTGGGTTTACCTTATGTGCGTGATCAGTAATAGATTTGACATCACATACTTTAATTAAAGGATTAGTAGGTGATTCCAAGAAAATCATCTTAATATCGGAGGTGATATTTTGCTTGATCAATTCAGTATTTGTAGTATCTAAATGGTGAACAACAAGATCTCCCTTATTGTGGAGGTAGGTCAATAACCGATGAGTTCCCCCATAAAGGTCGTCGCCCGCAATGACCTGGTCCCCCGGCTTCAAAAGACGAGTAATCACGTCCAAACACCCCATTCCACTTGTTACGGCGAATGTGTGATTGGCCTTCATGACTTTGGCAAGATAATTCTGTAAATAAGTTCTGGTAGGATTACCCGATCTAGTGTAGTCATATTCACCCATATTCAGCAAAGATTGCTGTTTAAATGTAGCCAGTTGATACAAAGGTGGAACCGATGCATTGTGCTGGTCTGCCAGCTTGTTCAAAACCAACTCTGTTTCGAGAGAGTACTTTTTGGCCATTATAATCAAGATAAAGAGCTGGAAATACTAGAAATTTCAGCAATAAATCCTCCCGTTTTATTTTTGCCGGTTAGTCATGGATTTGTGATAGCACGTGACTCCGCCAGCAGCCACCAGATCTGTGCAGGTAAAATTGACTCCGATCTGCTACCGCTTGTATTCTTATTCTTTTATGTATTTCACCAAATTTGACCATGAAATGAATCCGCATATCAAAATGATTCTTTATTAGTTAAAATTACAGTACTGATCTACTAGTATTGACCTTCAATTGTGTTATCCGTAATGTCCGAGTTTCTTCAAAATTCACCTTTTCCCGATTTTTATCGTGCGAATCGATCTCCGCAAGCCTCAGCTCATCTGCGTATGAGATACCTATTACCCAGAACAATAATATTACGTATTTTAAATCTTTAACACCCCGAGATTGTTTTGACTTATCAGTACTCAATTACTTGTTATTTATTTGTCTATTTCTTATACCGTATTGATGTACCCATTCACAACTTCATATTCTCTACTCCCAGCTTGTATGGTGAAGTCTTTTTTCGGTATACGAAAACACTACATGTATTCTTCCTCCAATCATTATAACTACATAATCTCTCATTATTGTTCTATTTTTATGCAATCTACAAATCTTCCCTCGTGAACTTTCTGATATCATTAGGTTCGTCACCCAACAACACTTTTCTACCAGAGAGTGGCTCGCAGGACATTCTGCCTGAAATTGGACCAAGTTCTACCTCCTTACCAGCTCTCAAGTCTTGCAAAATTTTTCTGGTGGCATCATAAGTCAAATCTTCGGAAAAGTCATCGTTAACACCCATCATTGGTGCATTGACACATGCACCCAAACATTCAACTTCTTGGAAAGTGAAAACTCCATCTGCAGTGTTTTGACCAGGCTCAATCTTTAATTCATCACGAACAGCTCTCATAATTTCATCAGAGCCACAGAGCTGACATGGAGTGGTGGTACACACTTGAATGTTATACTTACCCATAGGTCTTCTCATGTACATGGTGTAGAAAGTGGCCACTTCGTAAACTCTCATTGGTGGCATATCAAGGAGCTTGGCCACATAATTCATAACAGAAATGGAAGTGAATCCATGTTGACGTTGACCCAAGTCTAAAAGGGGCATAACTGCACCCTTCTTGTACTGTGGTGGGTATTTGGCGATCACTTCCTTTGCTCTGGCCAAGTTTTCCTTGTCGAATTCGAAGGGCATGTTTTGGCTATCTTGTTCAGAATCTCTGTGCACGGAGATGATCAGGGAATATGCACGGGTCATTTGGGCGACCCTGGCGCCGCGGACGCTCATCATTTTGGGGACGTAGCGGAACATCGTGTATGATTTTAAACCGGGGTGGACTGCTTCAGAAATTTCCTACAATGCTACAAACGCACCAAAAAAGTAGTAATGTGTTTTCGCGTGCGGCCATTGGCTGGACTTGGTGCAGGAATATATTGACTAGCGCTGTTTGGTTTGATTAGATGCAGGACCATCAGCAAAGAAATGTTTCAACGAGAATAGAAAGATTAACAGCAAAAAAAATGTCCCACTTCAACATTATGCACCGAGACTGCGGCTCTTCCCACTTTTCATCTTTTTTGTTCCGCCCGTGCTGGATAATTCTTTCTATTGCCCAAAACCTTTAGTAATCTGCTACCAAAGAAAGTTCATGAGTAGGCGATTTGAAACTCCCAGGTCGCCATCACGATCGACGAGAAACCTAGAACCACCAGGTCTTGCTGATGTTCTCTCAACATCACCGAAAAGACGTAATAAAACAACTATCTTTCTGGACAGATATATCCCCACTAGAACCGGAGTTGACCTCCAAGCTGCTTTCCTGCTTTCCAATAATGATGAGTTTCCAAACTTAAATAAAAGACGCACTCTGGACAATGAAATTGAGATTAGAAAGGAAGAAGAAGCAAACAAAACTTTTTCTACTATTTTAAAGGCAGAACTCTTTGGTGACAATGTTCCGGCAATAGCCTCTGAGAAAAGGCTGCATTACAAGGATTCTGATGAGGCCCGAGCAGGACATTCTGGATTAAATCAGTTCAATTCTTCTAGTTCATTATCTACAAACGTCAGTGCCCTTTCAGGGCTGTCCTTGGGTGCAGCAAGAGGCACATCAGTGCTTCTGTCATCATCTTCACTTCCAGGGATGGTGGGAGGCGTTGCAAGCGCTTCCAACCCAGGTGGTTCTGTTTCAACCATCCCAGCTTCTTCTGCATCTGCCAACAGCGGGTCTCGCGGCAATGGTGTGTCCATTTCGTCCTCGCTGACTCTGAATGATCTTCATAATGCTCTTCTGGGCTCCCCTCTGCCCCATAATCAAGAAATTACCCTGACCCCAAGGCAATCCGTCAAAGTTTTCACATTCCAGCTGCCAAGTAAGGGTAGGCCTATATCCCGTGATTTACAAAATGAATTGTATTCACTTTCACCAGTGCGCCCAGACTCTCAAAAATTGCTTCTTTCCCCGCAAAAGAAAACTAGAAATATTCTGAAAGTGCCCTATCGTGTTCTTGATGCCCCAGAACTTCTGGATGATTTTTATTTGAATCTTGTTGATTGGGGTGCTCAGGATGTGCTAGCGGTGGGGCTTGGTGATAGTGTTTATCTTTGGGATGGAGCCACTCAGCTGGTGGATCGCTTGTGTAATCTTGCCAATAAAGATAAAGTCACAAGTTTGAACTGGATTGGGTCTGGAACCCATCTCGCCATTGGAACGCTGAAGGGATTGGTGGAAATTTGGGACGCAACTAAATTGAAGTGCATTCGTACCATGCTGGGTCATGCCTTACGGGTGTCTTCATTAGCGTGGAATGAGCATATATTACTGTCTGGACTGCGTGATCGCACAATTTTAAATAGAGATGTGCGGGTCCCAGATCATTTCATAAATAAACTCACGCTGCACAAGCAAGAAGTGTGTGGTTTGAAGTGGAATGTTGAAGAAAACAAGTTGGCCTCGGGAGGTAACGACAATAAAATATATATCTGGGATGGACTCAACACAGAGCCACTACACCAATTTACTGAACACACTGCTGCCGTAAAGGCCATAGCGTGGTCCCCACATCAGAGAGGAATTTTAGCCTCGGGTGGAGGTACAGCTGACAAGACTATCAAAACTTGGAATACACTCACGGGAACATTGCAAAATAATGTCCATACCGGTTCTCAAGTATGCAATTTGATGTGGCTGAAAAATTCAAATGAAATAGTGTCGACCCATGGTTATTCAAAAAATCAGGTTGTGGTGTGGAAATATCCTTCGATGCAACAAATTGCACTGCTCACAGGACACACATATCGAGTGTTGTATTTGTCGCTTTCTCCAGATGGTGAAACAATCGTCACTGGAGCTGGTGATGAAACATTACGATTTTGGAACGTTTTTGAGAAGAACAGGAATGATGAACCGCCATCCTCTGTGTTATTAGACGCCTTTTCACGGTTGAGATAGTATGGTTTAGTGATGAGTAAGAGAAAGTTGTGGAGGTCCAAAGAGTGTAATTTGAAATGGAATTGATGGACTGGGTTATTGGTTGTTGTGCTAATATTTCATGACTGCCATTGTTAGGTGCACAGATTGTATTTGCAAAATCGAGAATAGACATTTACATATCAACTGCTAGATATAGATAATCAAAGACTAGTATCGGAATGAAAACTGGATTATTGTACACGATTTACCATTACGATTCGTGTTCTTGGTGAAATTATCGATAAAAGTATAGACTGTTGCTCGTCATTTAACAAATGACCACATATTTATTAGAGATTGTTGGTAAAGAAAAGATCATAGTATCGTATCAAATCGTAAAATCAAAGCTATCTTGAAAATTTCACTTTACCTTTTATCAGACTCGTAACCCGGGTACATCGATCCGTTCGAATGCCTCTCCAAATTTAATTGAAATAAATTAAGATAAGATAGTATGCGATAATCTTCGTGCAAAATCAACATGCACCCCACAATCGTGGACTCTTTCCATTAGTGCTCACTCGTGGACTCTTTCCTTTTACTGATTGCATCGCGAGGACCGTTTTGGTAAGGTAAGCGCCATTAGGAGCAGTAGGGCCATGAATACTTGTATTTTGTCAGATTAAAATAGGAAGAAAAAGTGAAGATAGACGATAGCATCAACCTTGTGACTTGACATTAGCAGCCGATCTTTGCTAAGCAGATTTTGTGGTATTGGTGTATACATTTTTATCGTGTGTCGGCCTTAAATGAGGCCGATCAATACTGCGTACGGCGCTTTTCGCAACCGATGCCGGTAGATAAGCGGTGGCCGCAGATCGATAAATCGTTAAGATTGAACAAATTGAAATGAATCTTGCGGTGACGAAAGGCGGCTTTAAAATGAGCATAACGGGTGGAGGTATACATGTGGCTCTATGTGTTGCCTTATTCCTATTTCAGATCAAATAGTCCATATCTTCTGTTCAGCATTTGATAATAAAAAAGAAATTATTGACCTTCGTGAATTACTGGAAGTTGACCGATAAGACCGAGTTAATAATCGGGATAGAGGAAGAGGCATCGATAAAGATCAACCCTCAACAACAGACAACAAGATCAAAAAATGATAAAAGAAGAGATCAAAATATTAAACGTATAATTTGGAAAGAGAAGATCTTACGAATTTGACAATTAATGAAAGCGTAGACAGGTATTAAACATTTTTTAACATATGTAAAAGTTCCATATTTACTCGCGGTTTCTATGCATCAATTACCCTGGCAGTCCTGCGCAAAAGGCTCTGAGTCACTGATGACAAACTGCGAAAGATGGGAAGAGTCAAAAAGATTAGTGAGCGTTCTTGGGGTAAAAAGAGATCAAACTATAGTGGTAGATCAGTTTCACGAATACTCTTCGATATATATTCGGAGAGCATAAACATTCTAATCTTTCATGTATTATTTTCTTTTTGTAGTATCCAGTTTGTTTAGGCGCTGCACCCCACTTCGTCATTGCCGTGCTTGATTCTTGTCCTCCCCCACCAACTCCGCTGCACTAATCGGTCTAACCGCTCCTGCAGCCGCCAAATGAGGGCTATAAAAATGCGGGCACGCCCCGATTTTTCATCTGCAATGACTAAACCAGAAGCAAAAGACTTGGGCCATCTCCTCAGTAATGAGGCCAAATCCAGAAAGGAATCACCCTTGAAGGGAGCTTTCCAATACTACAACAAGCCTGGTATGACCTTCTTGGGTGGAGGTTTGCCACTTGCTGATTATTTCCCTTTCGACAACGTCCTGGCCGATATCCCAACTGCTCCATTTGACAATGGAATTGGAGCTCAGGTCACCAAGGATGACAAAACTGCATTTGTCGTCCATAAACGCAAGGCCAACAATGATTCCAACACCGCTGATATCGAATTGTCTCGTTCGCTTCAATACGGTCATACTGAAGGCCAAGTTGAATTGGTTCAATTTTTAAAAGAACACACTGAATTGGTGCATGAAATCCCTTACAGCGACTGGTCGTTGATTACTTCGATTGGTAACACCCAGTCTTGGGATGCTACTTTACGTACTTTTGCCACCAGAGGTGATGCTATTCTCGTTGAAGAGTTTTCCTTTTCTTCTGCTTTGGAAACCGCCCATGCTCAAGGTATATCCACAATTCCTGTGGAAATGGATGCCTTTGGTATTATTCCAGAATCATTGGCTGCTATGTTAGACGCCTGGGTCGGGCCAAAACCTAAGCTTTTGTACACGATTTGTACTGGTCAAAATCCTACTGGTTCATGCTTGAGCTTGGATCGTAAAAAGGCCATCTATGCTCTCGCTCAGAAGCATGATTTCATTATCATCGAAGATGAACCATACTACTTCTTGCAAATGGAAACTTACACCCGTGACGAGGCTGCTCGTTCCGGTAAGGCCGTGCACCTGCATGAGGAATTCTTGAAGGCTATGGTTACCGCTTTTATCTCTTTGGATGTTGATGGAAGAGTTATCAGATTGGACTCTTTCTCCAAGACATTGGCACCAGGTTTGCGTTTGGGTTGGATCATCGGTCAGCAAAAATTGTTGGAACGTTTCGTCCGTTTGCATGAGGTTCTGATTCAAACTCCTTGTGGATTCACCCAGCTGCTTACCAATGGTATGCTCCAAAGATGGGGCCAAAAGGGTTACCTTGATTGGTTAATTGGTTTGCGTCATGAGTACACCCACAAGCGTGATGTTGCCATCGATGCAGTTTACAAGTTTTTCCCACAACTGGTCACCGAGTTCGTTCCACCTGTCGCTGGTATGTTCTTTACCACCAACTTTGATGCCTCGAAGCACCCCAAGTTCGAAGAGTATGGCCGTGATCCACTCAAGGTCGAAAATGCCATTTACGAGCAGGCTTTGAAGCAAGGATGTTTGATGATTCCAGGTTCATGGTTCCACGCCAAAGGTGAGACCACTCCACCTCAACCTAAGGTCAAGAGTCCAGCAAACCCTTACGGTATTTTCTTCAGAGGCACTTATGCTGCCGTCCCATTGGATGAGTTGGTTCGTGGTTTGGAGAAGTTTGGTGACGCCGTCAAGATCGAGTTTGGCTTGAACTAAAGCGACGATAATTTATTACAAAATTCGATAATGCGGAGTGTTACCAATGGCTGAGCCATTACTACTATATAAAATTTGTCCAGTGTTATTTGTTCTTGATGAGCAAAAAATACAATTAGATTGTTGAAACATGTCTGGATGATTAAGGTGATGCTCAATAGAATTATTATGCAATAAGAATTTCGTAGCGTAAGATTGTTCAGATTACAAAATTAAAGTCCAAATTGAGTTTTTTCCTTCATCGTATCTTCTCATCATCATTTCTGCGGCACTCGAAATATATTTATCTTCCCCACTGAAAACGAGTATTTCATTTATTTTTCTTATTGACATGCACATCGTCAAGCTTCCGTGGTTCGGCCACAACAGTATGTATGGATTAAGTCGGCGTTATAGTCGCCATTGGAGAATTTTAAGACTAACTTAGCCACCCACGCTCGAGTAGGTTGCTACTCCGTGGCCGTGTCTCACGACGGATCGCGTTTGGCATCTGGTGGACTTGATGGAAACGTCAAGATCTGGAACCCTAAACTGGCGACTCAATTCGCCTACAATGACACTGATGAGGGTATTGATAAAGCTCCTGGCTCAAAAAAGACTTTAAAAGACGACAAAAAGGGTGTTCTGGAATCCACAGAGCCTAAGAAAACAACCCCAACAGCTACTACCATTGAACATAGCGAGTCCCGACTTGCCCTTGAGCTGCCAAAGAAAACAACGAACCAACACATCAATAACCCCGAATTCGAAACTCGAGCTCTCTGTACAATGAACAGACATAACGGTGCCGTAACATGCGTTAAATTCAGCCCCAATGGCCGGTTCTTAGCCTCTGGATCCGATGACAAAATCGTTCTTATCTGGGAAAAGGACGGCGATGGTCCGCGTCCAAAGCAATTCGGTGACACTGAGGCTGACTTAGAGCACTGGACAGTACGTAAACGTCTTGTGGCCCATGAAAACGATGTTCAGGATATTGCTTGGCTGCCTGATGGAGCTCTTCTTGTTACGGTAGGCCTTGATCGTCTGATCATTATATGGAGTGGAAACACTTTCGAGAGAGTCAAGCGTTACGATGTACATCAGCTGATGGTCAAGGGAGTAGTTTTCGACCCGGCAAATAAATTTTTTGCCACTGCATCCGATGACAGAACTGTACGAATATTCCGTTACTACAGACCGCATCCACTGCTGTCCGAACACGAGTTCCAAATGGAACACCTTGTGGTAGATCCATTCAAGAAATCCCCTCTCACATCTTATTTCCGAAGAATGTCGTGGCTGCCGGATGGACAACACATAGCAGTACCCAATGCAACAAATGGTCCAGTGACTTCGGTAGCCATTATCAATCGTGGTCTGTGGGTCACCGACATTTCCCTCATTGGACACGAAGCACCTTGCGAGGTCTGTCTGTTTTCACCACGCTTATACAAGACGGAGCAGGACTCCAAGAGTGACTTTGTTACTGTAGTGGCTTCTGCTGGACAGGATTTATCACTTGCAGTGTGGAGTACGGCTGTTTCACAGCCTTTGGTGGTGGCTCAAAATATTGTTGAAGACGCCATCACGGATTTGTGCTGGACTCCAGCGGGAGATACTTTGTTTGCCAGTTCACTTGATGGGTCCATAACGTGTGTAGTTTTCGATAAGAATGAGTTGGGGTATTTGGCAGACAAGGAAACCAATGACGTTCAGTTAAATCGATACGGTACAGATCGCGAGAGCACCATTTTTGCCGAAAGTGTGGAACAGTTGCAACTAGAAGAGATGGAAGATAAAGAATCTAAATCGGCTATGGATTACGTTTTCAAGAATCCGCGGGTTACACCAGCTAGTCCCTCATTGGCACCATCGGCACCTTCAATAACTTCGACCATCAAAAATCAGCCTGTGGTTTCATCTTCTGTCTCTAAAGTATCCACAGCAAAGCTTAGAGCTGCAGTCACTATCACTAAGGATGGGAAAAAGAGGGTGGCTCCATTACTTGTATCAACTGTGAAGCCGACAATAGCACTGCTTGCCCCATCCGCAGTTAAAGCCAGTTCCAATCGTGAGCTGATGGCTAAAAAGATATCGCAAGTTCCATACAACTTTCCAAGGGTTGGTATAAGCACTAGTGTACATGGTCTCAAGTCAAGACTGGACCAACACAGTAATTTCGCTCGGGTTGAAGCTGCTAACGATATGGATAATGACAATGACAATGACGATATGATGATTATGGATGAAGCACTTGACAACACAACTGCGGGACAGGTATCTGGCATTACGCTTGGCAAGCAAAAAGCCCGTGTTCGCCGGGCAATGATGGAGGAACGCTATCCATCCTACTTCAGGCTTGTATCAAATCTTCCGGAGGTCCTATTCCATCATAGAGGCGTGGTAACCGAGCAAATTGCTCGATATGCTAAATCTGATGGTCTTTCTGAGGGAACCTTACCATCATCGTTCGAGGTCGATGAAGAGATCCTTTTTAGCGTCATAGTATCTGAAGCTACAATTGTAGACAAACAGAATGGGGGTAGTGAAACTATAAGTGTGGAGGTGCGCAATGGTGCAGCTTGGTCGGCGCCATCGGGTGAAGAGACTGGACTTGCATACTCAAATGATGGAGTCGATTTCCAGGACCCTACCCTGGTATTCGTTAGCTCGAGTGTTCAGGAATCCCGCCGTAACTATTGCCTATACTTCCCTTATAAAGTTCAGTTGGTTGCACCTTTAGTTGTGGGCAAGGGAGACAAACAAAGGGCTTTTTTTGCTTTTGCATCATTCAGCGGAACTCTTCAAATCGTGGATGCTGCTTCAGGATCATTTGCAGCACCTGCCATTGAGGTTGGTTCAAACGTGATAGTTTTGCGTCAACAGGGCCCTTTCTTGCTCTGTGTTACTAATAATGGTCTCTTGTACCTGTGGAGACTTCCTGAAACAGGCCTGCTAGCCAGAATCGGGGCAATAGTACATGGTATCCCCTTAGCTACGATTTGGAACCGTCAATTCAACTACCATGGCCCTGATGTCGAAAAAGTGCCAGTAGACTCGAGCGAAAAAGCTATAGGAGCTATTGAACTCGACCAGCATGGTTCTCCATACGTACATTTCACTGGGAGCGAGGAGATTTATCACTATTCGACCGACTTACAATGCTGGACGCGAATTAATGACCCGTGGTACTACCTTGCATACGATGATGATGAAACGATTGAATTCGGATCAAATATTGCAGCCGCAGCTCTTCAACACCAGAGTTGGCGTGCTACTAGACTGCAACTCTTGCGTGGTGTAAGACCTCGTTACGTTGGACTGTACCCCGAACTCAGGACTTCAATGAGACAACGTCAACTCGAGATGAGCATCTAAAAATTGGTCAAGTGAACATAGCATGATAGAAAGATAAGAAAAAAGTAAATTAGTTATAGATAGCAAATCAATAGATAGATTATCTACACAATAAGTCACAAGCCAAGTGATTTTAAATTATAATACTACGCTTGCCCAACACTTGATTAGTATATGCATTAATCTATCAGTTATGTGCTTTAATAGGTTTGGTCAGTTTCTTTTCGACAGGCTTTGTCTCAGTTTCTGGAGCTTCTGGAACCTTTGCGAGGGCAAAGCTTACCAAGAATACCAAATTAGATACCACTTTACCGACACAGAACATCCATACGGTCAATCCCACGCCTCCTAAAGGCACGAAAGGGAGACCCAAAACCCACTCAACGGGCCATGGAAGTACTCCTACCGGCAAGTAGAATAAAATGCTTTTACGAAACCATACTCGGCAGACCCAAATCGGTAACGTTGTCACCAACATTATGACAATACCCACGGCTTTGGTCACGGAAGCTCTCTGATTTTGAAGCCCCTCGGTAGCAGTTTTGATATCAGCTTCCAACTTATCGCACTTGCGATTCAATTTGGTCCATTTAGCATACTCGTCTTGTGCCGAGATCTTGTTACGCTCTTTCAATGTGGTACGATGTTCGACCTTTTGAGCTTGAAGTTTAGCGGCAGCCGAATTTTCTACTCGTGCTGCTGTTTGCAAGTATAAGTTCCATGCCTGGTCATCAATTCGCAGTCTGCCAATAGCAGCGGTCACCTGCTTAGCTATCAATACCACAAAAATAAGCACCAAGAGTGTATAAGGGTGCAAGTCCAACATTTGGTGGTACTGATTAAGTGGAAATAAATGGTGAAAGGTGGATCTATCTTTAAGTGGGAATTAGGTGCAATTTATTGACTGTGTCCTATCAATAATTTGGTGATTTTATCCCCCAGGTGGGACAATCCTGCATCGCTCATCGGGGCGAAAATAATGCAAAAAAAGGCCACTTTTACTTCAAGTCGGTATTGTTTAAGCCCGATAGAACAGATAATATAGCGCTGGAAACCGCTGCTGTAAACCTGTCAAACAATACGACACGTCTTGTAGTGAACGTCCCTAGGAAGAAAGCTGCGAAATATATCCCTTTCCCAATCCCTTGCACTCGCTTATAGAAACGCAACAACAGAATAAGATAGCCCCTCATGTCCGACCCAGAAGAGGACTACGTGCCGTGGATTCAACAGTTCTGTGAATTGTTTGGCCATGACTACTTTGTGCCCGTGCTGCAGGACTTCATCGAGGACGATTTTAACCTCACGGGATTGTCCCTGCAAGTTCCCTACTATAGAGAAGCTCTTTACACAATCCTCGACTACGAGGTAGAAACCTCTGAAGATAACGGTGCTTCCACAGCCTCGACACAAGCTGCAGGTACCGCTGGAGCTAGAAAACAGGGTAAACCTGAGTTACCCAACAAGCTGCTTTTGTCACATTCCGCAGAGCTTTTATACGGTCTCATTCATCTGCGCTACATTATCCTGAAGCCCGGTTTAACAGCAATGGCTAGCAAGTTTGAGCGTAATGAGTTTGGCTTATGTCCACGATACTACTGTGATGGTATGCACTTAATTCCAGTAGGTGCCACTGATATACCTGGACAGGAAACAGTACGTCTCTACTGTCCATGCTGCAGTGATATCTATTTACCTTCATCACTGCGTTATTTGAACATCGATGGTGCTTTTTTCGGAACCACTTTCCCTGGGTTGCTCGTTCAGATGTATCCCGAGATTGAAAATCAGTGTAGAATACGTACTAAGAAATTAAACAACCTGGAAAGTGGTTTGAAACTTTTCGGGTTCAAAATCAATGAATTAAGTACCCTGGGACCCCGCATGAAGTGGTTGCGCTTATATCCAAACACAGAATCAGAAAAGGAGGAGTTTCAACAATGCCAGTTGGGTCTCCCGCTGCTGGAATCTCCGGCAGTGAGTAATAGCGATATGGAGGAGGATGACGAAGATGTGGATGACGACGACAGAACTATGGTCAGCGAGACATAGAGGCAGGATCAATATAATAGGCATATCAGATTAATCACCATGTAGTCTTGCAAATGTGTTGATAGTTTTGACTTGAGTGGTGCATTCATTAGTGAAGACCACCAGCAACTATTGAAGAGTATATTCAATTAATTCAAACGTAGAGAAGCTGATGGATGGCAACAACAACAATTGAAAGCGTCCACCATTCAGAAACATAACCTTTCTAACTATAAATTTCTATTTTGCAATTTACTGACTGTACTTTCATTTTTTGTCTTGGTATTACAGACCTGCTATGTATCAATGTGTCAAATGTACCGGCTTTCCCTGCTCCCACTCCTTAATTCCGTTTTCTATATTTACCCAAAACTTAACTTTAATTGCCTCGAGTATGACCGCGTTCCAATCGATAGGGTTAGCGCCAAGAAGTTGATCAATTGCCTCTTCACTTTCCTTCAATCGTTCATTATTTGCCGTCTCCAACCCTTCCAAATCGGCCTCCAGCTTTGCCATTTCCAACTCCTCATGTGCATCCAATACTTCCATAAGCAAACCCTTGTAAGTAGCGGCAAATTCCGATGATCCCGTTTGGAATTTCTGGATCAATTCCTTAGCCAATTCGTCTTTCAGAATGTCCAAATGCTCAGGGTGATTTTGCTCAATGACATAGGCAAGCCGAGTATAAGGATTCTTCAAAGTGGCGTATGCTCGATTAACAACGGTAGAAAAGTCCCCTCCATTACCTTCGCCAACAACATCGGGATGATGCTCGGATTGAAGTGTTCGGTACTCCCGCCGCAACCGCTTGGGAGAGCATAGGAAAGTCTCTTTCGGTGGTCCTCCGCCGGGGAAAGTCTCTGGGAATAACTCAAAATATGATCCTAAACCTTTCCCATTACTGGAGAATCGCTGTTGACATTGCGTTACTATACGAGATGTGCGTGGTAATATTCGGGATCCAGTTCGCCACATCTTTGGTGATCATAACTTTCAATAAAATGCATGTTATATAGTGAGGTCGTGTTCGTACCACTTACGTCAGTCATTCGATGGGGCATTCGAGCTAAATCAAGCGAAAATACTTTGTAATTCCGATATAAAACGGTAAGTCTTATCGGAAAAGTGATTATATACTACAATTAATTATCTAAGGACAAAAAACTAGTGGTTCTGCTCGTTTGAAATTGTAAGTTAATCGTCTACTATCACAAAGTGCAGCAGCCTTTTTCGGAAAGCACCCATTTTGAGAAGCCATTTATTTTTCGCAGCCCATCTCCCCCACACTTTACAAACAAAGACCGATAAGCTAACATATATATTGAGTTAAATGTTCAAGAAACGTGCTGTGAAGGCCAAAAGCGAGGCAAAAAGTACCAAAAGAAGGATAGAGGACACAGCAGAGGAGGAAATCGGGCCTTTGGCAGACAAAAAAGAGTCTAAAGATTTGCAAGACTCAGCTCAGTCATCCAGCGACGCCACCAAAAATCAGTTCAAAGGTGGTTTTGGCGCTGCCAAAAAGATTGAAACGGGACCTGTGACTACTTCAAATGATACTGGTGTTACAAGAGAAGAAATTAATCAGGAAATTAACGCTGTGGGTCCATCCAAAGCTGTAGCCGCAAATGTTCGGGTAACTACACTCACTGATTTTCAACCAGATGTCTGTAAAGATTTCCTTCAAACCGGATACTGCGGTTACGGTGATACTTGCAAGTTCTTGCATATCAGAGATGAACTGCGACAGAAGAAACCTATCGAGAAAGATTGGGAAACTGTAGGCACGAAGCCAACTGAGACTGATACAGATAAGCAGATGCCCTTCCGATGCATTTTATGCAAAAAAGATTACAATTTTCCCGTACGAACGAATTGCGGGCACATATTTTGCCAAAAATGTTTCTTGGCGAGATTTAAGCATAAGAAATCTTGTGCAATTTGTGGTAAGGATACTTTTGGAGCATGTCAACCAGTTTCAGCGCTGGAATTAGAGAAATTGATGGGTAAATAATTTGGGTTTAAAAGACTTTTAGGTGAATGCGGGACCATTAAAAAAATAGAATTTTATAGAAGAAATACTAATAGAGGAAAATTTTATCAACAGAAGTAGACAAGGACGTGAGTGGACGAAGAGGAATAAACAATCAAAAATCTTATCAATTTTCAGTGTGGATGATTTGAAAAAGGACCAAAAAAGGACAAAGCAAAAACTAATTCAAAAGACTAAATTAAGATAAATTTAATAATCACGTTCATTCTCTTCGCAGAAGATGTCAAACAAATTTGGTATTTATTTAAAGGTTATTTTTCGCAACTCGTTGCTGCAACCTATAAACTTCCCGGAAAACCACCAAACATACTGACCCATGGAACAACTTCAAGAAAATATTGAGAGCATCCCAGGATTTGGGTTCATTCAAGGATATTTTGATGACCGAGCTAGTGATATGTTCAACGGAAATCCTTATGAAGATAAGAACGGGAAACGACTCCGGCTCCCACCGGATATCACTAGCAAACAAGAGCAAAAGACATGGAGAAAGGTTCAAAAAATGGCCTGGAAAGATGACAAGTGCTTCCTTGGATCTTGTGGTGTTGGTCTAGACTGTGGGGTTGGATTGGGACCCATAGCTTCGATTTTTCCAGTAATTGGGCCTGTCTTGATGTTCTTTATTCATCTGCGACTCGTACGTTTTGCTCACGATCGAATCCACCTACCAACAGAGACAATTGCAAAGATGGAAGGACAAATTCTATTCGATTTGCTCATCACTCTTCCTCCAGTCATTGGAATTTTCACTAGCTGGATCAATTCGTGCCTGACCCGCAATGCAAACTCTGTTTATAAGTACATGTGTAAAACAGCGAAAGAAAGGTCCAAACAGACAAATCCAGTCATTTATGAGCGTACTCAGCAACCCGTATACGGTAACAATTCGAATTCAGGGCAGGAAGTAGGATATGTGAAAACAGGACCACGAACAGCAACAACTGCCTCACCACTCAATGCTCAAGATCAAACGGGCCGGGTGACCTACGAACGTCAATCGACCGGAAGAATTGACAAACTGAATAAGCAGATAAATAGTGGAGGAAATAGACCACCAGGCTATGTACAACAGAGCAATACGCAACCGGTGATCCCAGGAGAATATTATCATCAAGGAAGGTCGTAACATTGTACCATTCTTACAATTACGCAATTACTGGAAGTAGCATCAGGATACTACAAACAATAAAGCTTATGTTTTACAACTCGGAAATTTTATTTCAATTCACAAAATGTTTCATATAATGGGGAAGAGGATAAAATTCCCTTGGAACACATATTAACTTTCTAGCTTGGCTTTCATTGTAGCAAATTCAAAGTCTAACCCAACCCGTTCCATGCGGCTGTGCAGCAGCGTGAAGAAACTATGAAATACGCAACAAAATACATATCATAATACAAGTAAATACATACAAACAAAGATGATCATACATACTGTACCACATCTTCAATCTATTTCGAATATCAACAATAGTAATAACCCTTTGCACCCCATTTACATCCTCTCAAGTATGGCACTTTAAAACGCACCTCCTACGCATTCGATACGAATTTGGTGCGCATCAATTCAAGACATGTGATAACATTAATTTATCGAAATTGATTGCACTTTATTCAAAATCTTTGTGAATTAGATATCGACAATGTTCTCCAGACCCGAAGGTATTGAAAAGACCCGTATCTGGATCGATGGTTGTTTTGATTTTGCTCATCACGGTATGTCCAGTTGACTTTTAACCACCCATTTACCTATACTAACATAGGCCACGCTGGCGCCATGCTTCAAGCTCGACAGCTCGGTCGAGAACTCTTTGTAGGGGTTCATTCCGACGAAGAAATCCTTCTTAATAAGGGTCCTACAGTTATGCGTTTACCGGAACGTATTAAGGCTGTGGAGGCCTGCAAATGGTCAACTGAAGCTGTCCCAAATGCACCTTACGTCACTGATCCAGAATTTATGAACAAGTACGATTGTCTGTACGTGGTTCATGGAGATGACATTACCACTGATGCCAACGGTAATGATTGCTACCAAGAAGTCAAAGACCGTGGATTGTTTGTGGTGGTTAAACGTACCCCAAATATTCTGACCACTGATCTCGTTGGACGAATGCTTTTGATGACAATGCTGCATCATTATATAACCTACAAGACGCAAGCGGAACATAAACATCCACTTTTCGATGACGTTGAAAGCCTCAAACGCTTTGAACTCTACGCAACCGATAAAACCGGATTGAATCCTGGATCAGGGGTTTACGTTCATACTCAAGACAATGCCTTACGCCAGCTTGTTTCTCCTTCCCCCCAATCGGCCGAGTTATATGCCAATGGTATCTTCTACATCGACGGAGGGTTTGATTTGTTCCATCCGGGCCATATTGAGGCCTTGAGAATCGTCAAAGAGCGTGCCAGTGCTAAGGGCTTGGCACTCGTGGTAGGAATTCATGATGACCATACTGCCAACGAAGAAAAGGGTCTCAATTACCCAATTATGAACATTTTTGAGCGCTCCCTTTGTGTATTGCAGTGCAAGTACGTCGATGCATTAGTTCTTCAGGCTCCTTTCACTCCCAACAAGACCTTCCTTGAAAGTCTTCCTGGTCCAGTAAAGGGTGTCTTCAACGCCACTCTGGACTCTAAGGACAGCACGGGAAAGGATCCATATGCTGAAGCTAAAAAAGATGGAATCTTCCATGCCATCGGACCTCATGAATATGATGAGATTAATACTGAATTCATTGTCAAGCGAGTTCTTGACAATAAGGCGGCTTACGAAGAGAGACAACGTAAGAAGGGGTGGAAAGCAGAACATGAGGTGAAATTGCGGGAGGCAGAGAAGAAAAGGGAAGAAGCCAGTGCTAAATAGAGATAGAGAGACAGAGAGATAGAGATTGAGAGAGAGTAAGATTTAGGGATTGGGGTAAAGCAAGATAGTAAATTTATTCGTAACTTGTCAAATTGGAGTAGAGTTTTTTGTAGTTTACTCTTCAAAAATGGATCATGTTGGTCGTCTATTTATGCTATTTATTTGGTTTTCGTAACTCATTGTTGAAGACGTGGCTTCAGGACTTATCTTTTAGGAATATTTTGCTACTGGAATTCGTTATCAATCTGAGCATTTAATTTCTCGAGATCCTCAACATGGTGGTTGTGATTCAGATTACGACGTCCAGATTTTCCAAACATCGGAAAGTGTTCATCAAGTTCATCACCAGGTTTACCCCAATTATGTGGACCGGCACCTGACTTCTTGATTTTGGTAGGATCGGAATCGATGTGGCCATTGTGAGTGAAGTATCTGCCTTCGGCGTGTCCTTCACGTCTTGTCCATTTTCTGGTTCTGCTCATGGTAATTGATAAAAGTTTCTTTTCAAGTTCGTAGTTTGCAAGTAGGTTAACTCTAGTGATGACTAGATATATCTATGCTGTGTTTGTATAATTATGAATGCGTCCAATCCGACCCTATTTATAGGTGTGAAATGTGGGGTAACTTTGTACGTGGGGTGCGCGAGGGTCACACAATCTGCACAACGGTGAGCCCACTTGACGTCCGATTGGCCTGGGCTATATTTGGGTGTGACTAACAAGCCTCCTTATGACTCACGAACGTATGGGAAAGTATTACTTGCAAAAATGGAGAAATTGGATTCCTCGTCAACCGCTAAAATGTCAAATTTAGATCTGATCGATAATGATGTCATAACGAAGATCATGCATAAAAAATAGAAGCGCATTTGCCGACAAAATCATCTCTACATATGAAAAATGTTGGTAATAGATGTTGTTTGACAACTGTTAGTAAACTAAATAGACAAGTTCGAAGGACTAGGTTGTCAATGAAAAAAGCCTTTTTATTTTCCCTATACAAAGACCATACCCCCGCTCATTAATGCAAACCCTAAAACCCTTACAACGTCTATAACCACTCTTTTGTTCAGAGATGAAAGACTATTGAATGAACGATGAACGACGCCATCCCAAACCATCACCCTTGCTGCTTCAAACAGACCATCATCGAGATTCTTTAATAGTTGACGCTGTGAAAGAAGCCCAGGAACCACAACCGGGAGCTTGAAATGTGGGAGTTTTGATACGGGCGCAAATCGTTTGGCAATTTGAATTTCCACTCTCTCTGCCTCAGCATATAAATCCTCCTTTGTATACGTTTTTGGTGCCTTATTACGTAGAATTAATTTCCCATTATCTTCCACAGTTTCAATGGAAACCAAGCCCCCTCCAGCGAAAAGTTGATCGACATCTTCGAATGGATACCATTTCTGGTTACTACAATCCATTATCTCACCACCAAAGTTCCGCTTGTACTTCATCTTGTCACAATCACTAATATAGTACCCTAAGTAATAGAAGCCCAAGTTCAATTGCTTACACATCAATATTTCTCGAAGACCAGAAACTGTTCCAAGTGATAAATGTGGATAATCTGGATCCCATATAAAATAAATTGAAGAAACTCCACTGGGTAGAAAGTCTAGAACAGAAATAGCAATGAGCTTTCCATCAAGGTAATAACATTCATGCGTTGGTCCTAATCTAATTTTGTCATGGGTCAGATTCCTTCTGTTGTCGGGTTGATAATTTTGCACCCATTTGTTCAAAGCTTCTAATTCTTCTTCGTCATCTATTTTTGCATTGAAAGGACTTTTACATAAAAATGAATCGAAACCCTTATGGGTCACGTCTTGTGGATCGTCTCCGTGAACCCTTACTTGATACTTTTTGTACAATTGGAATTTTTCGTCGCTGAATACGGATTCTTCAAATCTTGTGTAAAATCTGGCGGGATTCTTTTGATCTCTTTGAGCTTCTATTATTAGTTCTAACCGGAATGGCTGATTCGATTTAGAGGAACGCTCCTGTCCTCCTAATTCCCGTACAAATCGGTTGCATACTTTCCGCTGCTTCTTATTGATAGTTAAACTCTCCATGCTAGTTCGGATCGTATACATACGACAACATGTTCTAAGGAGGTCTGGTTTATATAAGAAGTTGCCTGATCTTCTAAATCCTCGGTTTATAGCCATGTCGTATTGTGCCAATGTCATTTGTTCCACTTGAACCCCGATAGAAACACTCTGAGGTTCATGATCTAGTACTTCTGGTGGATGGGACTTAAGCCAATCGAGCGAGTAAGGCTCATTTTTCTTATGATCACAATATCCACAATGGTCCAGCTCAGAATATATAGTCCGACTGACTATAAGGGTATCTTCCATCGCTTAAATTACGTCCTAATAAAGCACCCCAGCGAAAGGTGTCTCGTTTTTTTGTTAAAGACTAACCCCAGCTTATCGAGTTTCCATGAAAATTCCTGCACACGAAATCTGGTCAAACGATCTTGCCAATCCACACATTTTCTTTAGAGCTGGCCACCCTTTGTGATCACTTCTCAAGCCATCACCCTATTATGAGCGGTAATCTTCCAAAGCAAGAGGTAAAAAACGAACAACCAGAAGAAGATTTTTCGATTCTTCTGGACCCTGAAGACTATCTCGAAGAAAATGAGTCTTTAGACTTAAACATTGCCAACGGGGAAAAGAAAGTATGGCTCGTCAAATTGCCCCGATACCTTGCAGAGAAATGGCAGAAAGTAGATATACATGGCGGTCAGCAGTTAGGAACTGTTAAGATAAGACAGCAACCCGTGGGAGGCCTTAGTAATTCAAAGAAGCTTCAGGTTAAATTGGTCTTGAATAGCAAAGATGAAAAAGAGACCGCCACAGAAGCTGCCTCTAATATCCCTCAAGAATACGATATTTCCATGTTGAACACTCAAGTTAAAAACTCTTATGTTTTCAGCGAGGAAAACTTGGCTCAATTCAAGCAGGAAGTTACTGAATTCGCTCAAATGCCTGAGCAGCCTGAACTTACGCCTACTAAAGAAGAATTAGAACAAAACTCTCAAAACTCGCCCAACACCAAATACTATCGTGTCCACAAAAGAGATGGCGATGATAATACTGCAGCCAAGGATATTCCATTTGTTAAGACGATTCCCAAGAAAACTGCTCTTGTGGGTAAAATCTGTCATGATTGCCAAATTGTGCCTCTGAGAAGTGATAGGAAATATGGCGAAATGTTAAGAAAACGTAGTTCTATCGAACCAATGCGTAATAGACCCAAGGTTACATTGTTGGACGAGATTCCTGGTGTTATACAGTCAAATGCTGGGCCATCTATCAGAGGAAATACTTCTTCTGTTTTCTTAAGACAGACCCAAAAGAATAATAGAATGGAAGGCAGAGCAATCAGAATGCCTCAAAAGGAACTCTTGGATCTTTTGTTTAGGCTTTTTGAAGAATATGAGTATTGGTCAATGAAGGGTTTGAAAGAGCGAACCCGGCAACCTGAGCTGTACTTGAAAGAAAGCGTCGAGTCTATCGCGAACTTAATTAAGAAGGGTCCATACACTTCCAAGTACAACCTTAAGCCAGAGTATAAGAAATTGAGAGACCAGGAGCGTCAAATGAGATTAGGAATGATCGACAACAATAATGATAAGAGCGATGACAATGAAGAAGATGACATAGAGTTGGAGGATGTTGCATAGATAATAATGAAAACAAAATAACACATAATAGAAAAGAGATTCCAAATTGTAGAACGATATTCAGTTTCTTCAACACCAAAATCAATTAAACGACTACTGCTACTACTTTTTCTATCTTCAGTTTATATTAGATACACTTCCCCAAATTGCACAAGTAACTCGCTTACAAGTTCTTGATTTCCAAGGTTGGTGGCAAAGATTGTTGCAACTTCTTGGCCTTACCAGCGTCGTTGACAACCAAAGTGTATTGGTAACGGGAACCTCTGACCTTGAATTTGGTTTGCTTGAACTTCTTGCCGTTAGCGTTGACCTTCTTGTTGACCTTGACGACAGCGGACTTGATGTCAGATCTTCTAGCCAATTCGACGAATTCCTTGATGTCCTTGATTTCACGCTAAGATGTTAGTAAATAGTTCGTAAATGATCCCTTTCGGTGGATTTCTAATGTCTTATGATGGTTTGGGATTAATGATCACGGCCAGCGATGAGACTGTCAACGCTTATCACTGATATGGGTTTGAATCAAACGATGAGTATGTGTAGTAAGATGGTAGCATCAGACAACTCAGCAACACTATTTTGAAGCTCCCAAACCGTACATTATCCTCAGTTTGGTACATACAGCCATGGTTGTAGTTATTAAAGTTAGCTTGAAAATTCCTGAAGGTGAATTTTTGTGCGCACCGGAAACAATTTTTTTGTGAGCCTGAGGGCTGAGCCCTCGCAATTCACGTGACAACTAGCGGGTTTCTCTCGCAGAAAGAAATTAAACGTTTGATGGCAGTAATCCAGCGCCTTGTAGCATCATCTATCATGATGTTGGCTCTTGTTGACTTGTCATCACCAGTGATCTTCAGGTCTGCGGCACGTTGATGAATACCTACATTTCGAACTCCAATGGGCCACACAGTGTTCCCAATACTCAACTGCATATAGCTCTCGTTGGCGCGGATGAATTGGGCCTGCTGCACGTGATGGAGCACGGTACTGAGAGAAGTAAGCATACTTTCCAGGATTTGGTGTCTTCTGAGTAAATGTAGAACCACTATTAAATCTCGTTTGGTTTCCAGTAGAATTTTAATATCAGAGGGAGTTTTAGCTATTTCCTCCCATTTTTTCACAAGGTGTTTGAGATACTTTCGGACTTGAAGTTGCAACCGTTCCTGCGGCTGAGGCTTACTTATGATGTCTTGTACATTGAGTAGCAAAGGAACTGTATCTTCGAGCTTGTTTTGGACTTCGAGTTGTATCTGAACCCTGGATTGTCTAAGAATGTTAAAATTTTCCTTATCGGAATCATCACTGAGTCCCTTCAGTGCTAAATTATGAAGTTCCATGTCAATGTCCTTTATGGTACGGGCCACGGTCACGTGCTCACGCAGCTGGCCCGCCAGTTGCAGTTGAACGGGGATCAGGGTCTTTAGAGGCTCCTTTCTTGCTTCATCAATCGTATTATCTTGCACATTATCGTCTTCTACACCCACCTGATTGTTGTTTTGTCCTTCAGAGGTACTGTCAAGCTGTTGTTTCCCCGCCTTTGTCTCCAACTCTGCTGCACTGAGCGCCTCACTCGTACTTGAAATAGCCGACGTGGACCCGGCAGTAATTTCTGGTACTTCTGTAACCCCTTGAGACTTCCTATTACCCAGGAGTCTTCCTCTCCCACTCTTTTGTTTTCTGGCCTTTTTCTGAGCAATCTCCGCCCCCAAGAGCCCACTAAAGTCCATATTATTTCGATGTGATGTAACTTGTTTGAGCTTTCCGCATGCTCTTTCTTCGAAAAATCCTGCACAATCGCCACCTGCTCACTCCGCTCCACAATTTGGCCTTCCCTATCCCTGGCTTTGAACATAACTTCGTTAATTGCAAGCATCACTCTGGGATAAAACTTGGAAATAGTTTGCGTATCATAGTTTGGAGACTTTTTGAGGTTTCATTAGTGTGTTAGAGAGCCATCCTTTCCACTACCTTTGCCAAGAACGCTACCGTTCCTGCCGAAAGCAAGCATTAATTTGGCGCCTGTCGATTTGAATATCGTAAGTTGTTCAAACAAGACGTGAATTGGTTTTGATAAGAGTCTTGGGAAACTCGAATAATAGAAACTCCAACATTAAAGGAATTTACCGGCTCGATCTCAAAACACATAGCACTTACCAGGGATGTCCAAACCAGAGACAAAGCACGCCAGTATTGCTCAAGGTGGTGTTTCAGCTCAAACCACCCTCACCAGTACTCCAGTTTCTGGCGATAAGAAGAGTGAGAAAAAGGGCGAAACATCCTCCGATGTTAGAGCTCGATTTTCTGAGGCAAACAACGGTTCTTTACAAACTTCACCTTTACTCTCGTCCACCCCTCCAATAGTGGCCAAGTCGCTTATCAAGGCATACCCTTACTTGTTGATTTCTAACAAATTGCTTTCGATTTTCACTTGGACTAACGATGATTATTGGATCAATGTCATTGTATTGTGCCTTTATGGGTTCTCCGTACTCTATTGCGAGAAAATCATCACTTGGATTGGTCATTTGGTTGTAGTGGGAATTGTCACATTTTACGCCGTTTTGAACCAAAAAATCATCGAAGAAACAAATGAAAACCCAACTTTAGACGATGTCGTTCAATTGTTGACTACAACTTGCATAAAATCTGACATGCTTCTTAATCCAATCACGTCACTTCTGCTCAACGCGTATGATATTAAAAGATTACTTTTCACTACCGTTTTCTTGACTCCGTTGTACTTGGTCATCTCCTTCTTTGTGGTGACTCCAAGAATTATTTTGCTCGTTTCTGGAATCTATCTTTTGACCTATCATTCGGCATATCTGCGAGTGACACGTAAAGTCTTGTGGAGAATCAAGTTGGTTAGATTGTTGTGTTTCTACATGACTGGATTGGATTTCCTGACTGCTAGAAATCACTCGCTTTTCGCTGCCGCTTTTGCAAAAGTACAGAATGTTGGAGCCATTTCTGGCCAAGGAGGGTTAAGTAGCGATGGAAAACCAGTAAGATTCACATACGTGATTTATGAGAACCAGAGACGCTGGTTGGGTATTGGGTGGACACTGAATTTGCTTTCATATGAGAGAACTCCATGGACTGATGAATTTTTAAACGAATCGTCCTCCGTGGAATCATTCCTGTTACCAGATGCTGAGAAATCCAATTATCTGTTTGGATCGCAACAGCTGCTGCAGTTGACTGACAGTGGTGCCAGATGGCGTTGGGTGGATAAGACTTGGCGCGTGGATTTGACAAACGATGGTGCCATTGCTCTTGCATCAAATAAGCGCTCAAAGACGACCGCAGACCCTCTGTCGGATGAAGGATTTATCTATTATGACAACGTGTGGAAAAAGCCAAGCACTGAAGACACATTCGGTAAATATACTAGAAGAAGACGGTGGATCCGTACTGCCGAATTGGTCTTTGACGGAGAACTGACAGGGTCATCTCGTAGCGAAAGCTCTGAAGTCCATGTCGGGGAAATTGAGCTGCCAGTCAGTACTGGAGTTGCCGCCAAAAACGCTGTCAAAGCACGCAAGAGAAAGAGTTTACGATTTGACGTAGAAGATCAGGTTGCTGAAGTTGATGAGGCTAAATTGTCGGAAGAGGCCCAAGCAGGAGGAGAGGTGAAAGAAGTTGAAAGAGATTAAGTGGTCCGATAAGTAGAAATCTTGATGATTTATGAGCGGAATAATGTAGGAGAATCTATAATCAATACAGTTGGCATGATATGCACTTGTAGATAATGCTATAAAAGTTTAAAGGGCTGATGGTATCGGCACGGGCTACGTTGATAGGCTCGATAATTTTTATGGGCGTGCATATCTTAATAACGTTTAATTAATCTATGCACTAAAAGGGAAAACCGAGCCGTGTATTTATTTTGTGTGGGGAGTGGGGGAGAGGGAAAGACCGTTTTTAGGGGGCCACAATAGAAGCACTAACCACGGAATGGCCTTGGATTTCTTACTTAATCTTTACGATCCCAGTAATGTTTAATGGTCGTTTCAGACTTTGTTAATATCATTATTTTTCCGTGTATGATTACACTTTGAATTCTTTCATCTACTTACATCTGTTTTCGTACCTCGCAGATGACGTGCTGCAGGTCTCGATATCAGCATTTTTAATATACGAATTTATTGTTATTATATATAAATGTGGGACCCCGTGTCAGAATAATTCCCAAAATCAGAGCTGGCTTTTTCAAATTATAACAACTTTGACATCGATGGGCTTTTTGACAAAGTCCGCTGCAGGCGGAATCGGGAAATTGGCTAAGCTTGGTAGCGCAGTTGGTTCTGTAGCTACCAAAGGCTTAGATAAGGTATCCGAGAAAGTGACTGAAGAATTGAAACCAACTAATGGAGTTGACATACAGACGAACCTTGACGTGCTTCATACTGTACATGTTACTACCCTTATCCTTGAAAATTTACATTCCTTGGGAGAGATTTCCAAGTATTCTATCCGTAACGGAGCGTTCTGGATCCCATCAAGGGACGCTATCCCAAATGGCAAGGCAAAGATGGTTGTTACCATAAAATCAGTTAAGTCCGGTTCTTACAATACCCTCATGCACTTTGGTCTCTCAGAAGATCCAGAAGACGAATTTGAAGTGTTAAGTGAAGCATTTTTACAGGTATTCAATGAGAAGGCAGCACAGTTCAATGGAAAAGCGGAAATGGTTGAGGTCAAAAAGTAAGAATAGCCAGGAAATAGAGATTTGAGACCAGAGAAGAACATTAATTATGACCGAGAGAGTATTATGAAGCACTTTTGTAAGTATGTAGTAAACTTTGATGTGATTTGAAACCGCAAGTCCGAAATGCCGAGGTACACTCTGACTGAAAAAACAACGTGTGAAAATATAACTTATGATTAGTAGGAGTCTTATATAGAAAGGGTTAATACCGCAGGATGAGATCAGATAGTAAAATCAAATTCATCACTTATTTAGCAGGTTGTTCTAAAGTGCTTTTGAAAAGTGTACAAAGACGTTTAATTCCGTTAAAATTGTTACCCAATCCCCCAATGGAAGGTAGAGTTGGAGCATCAATTAAAATAACTTAGTGAAAACAAAAACAATTCAATTAAGAAACCCCAAATATTTCAATGACGTAGTAGATACAGCCAACCGGTGCCGGTAAAAAAAGAGTCCCTTCTCCATTTACTGCGTGGAAGAAAAGACAACTATGAAAATAAAAAAGGCCCCATGCGATAAGCCGTTCTTCTCCGAAGGGAAGTTAACAATAAGCATGGAATTTGTTTCAGAAAATGCAGTCGACGGAAAGGACCGAGATGACGTTATAATCTGAAAAAATGGGGCCCCGAATCTGCAAGATAACAACTTGGAACCATGCCCTCTGCCGGAACATGCAGCCATGTATTTTTGGATTGCTGCGAATCGAATTGAGGCCTATCACGGAACAACTAAAATGGAAGAATCATCAATATTCATCAATAATTTATCACTTGGTGAAAAACACAAATCTAAATATTTAGCTAATTGACACTGGTAATACTGTTTACTTGATTGATAATGTTTATCTCCTTACCTTTTTCGTTAGAATCACGGGAAAATACTCTCTATAACCCGCACTTTACCTTTCAGATCATCAGGCCATCGAGCGCTCGGCGATTTCCGCGACATTATCTCCAAGGTTACTGCAATAGGTAGGCCTCTTTCATCGTCAAATTATAATGGTTACAAAACAAAGCAGAGGTTCGGCGTGCCGATGTAAACACACTGAAAAGCCAAGGATGGTACGATAATCAGATCATTTCATACCCTCAATTCTCCCGGTGATTTCTGATCCCTATCTTCTTCCCCCCCCCTCCTATCCCCTCTGACTTAGCCGTTGATGTGGTATCAAGGTGGTCCACGCAAACACCTGCGATAGGCCAAAAAATATTGATAAGATTGCGCGACGGGGACAAAATGCGGGTCAAAATTTGGGCCCAATCTGGTCTCAGTCAGGACCGGCGCCCCGACCTCCAAGTTGCTAAACTGATACTATCGTGCCATATCGGGGGTCCATTATGGAGTATAGTGGCGGTGCTAACCAATTTTACTGCAATATGCGACCGCAAAGGAATTATATGCATCGAATGGGCCCACAACCATCATTAGTTGTGATTAATTTCGGTGATTTCCGAACCCGCGCTGATAGATTCACGGCATCTCTATAAATAGAGAGTATATCGCGGATCTTTATAGAGCAGGAATTCAGTTTATTACAAACAATCCCTAAAAAATAGTATTTAAACAATCCCCAAATCAACTTTTAAAGAATTCAAAACTTATAATGTCAGCTCTTATTGAATCCACCTACGGTAAAACCAAAGTTAAGTTCCTTAAAGTCAGAAAGGACAAGTCCGATCCAAACGTTCAAGAAATTCTTGAGGCTCTGGTTGAAGTTTTGTTGCGTGGTGCCTTTGATGAATCTTACACCAAGGCTGACAATGCCCTGATTGTCCCAACCGATACCGTGAAGAACACAATTCTTGTCGAGGCCAAAAACACTGATGTATGGCCTATTGAGCGCTTTGCCGCCCACCTTGCACAACATTTCATTGGAAAATACGACTGGGTTTCTGGATTAGAAGTTTCAATCATCCAACAACTGTGGTCTAAAATCCCAGTTCAAGGAAAGCCACATGCTCATTCTTTCACTCACAATGGTCCAGAAACCAGAAGATGTCACTTAGATTACACCAAATCTTCTGATCGTCTCTTCTTATCAGCTTCAATTAAAGATCTTACTGTTTTGAAGCTGACTGGCTCCATGTTTTACGGCTACAATGAATGTGATTACACCACTTTAAAGCCAACTACTGACAGAATCTTGTCTACTGATGTGGACTCCACTTGGGTTTACGATTCTGCCAAGCTCGGAGGACTCAAGGGTGTTTCATCTGCAGCTGATAAGGGAGTATTTGATAATGCCTACAATGCTGCCAGAACCATTACTCTTGAGACTTTCGCTTTAGAAAACTCACCATCGGTGCAGGCCACCATGTACAACATGGCTGGAGACATTTTAAAGGCTGCCCCAGAGGTCGCTACCGTGAGTTACGCTTTACCAAACAAGCATTATGTGTTGTTCAATCTCGAATGGAAGGGAATTAAGGACAACAAGGAATTGTTCTACCCATCTCCAGATCCATCTGGATACATCAAGTGTACTGTTGGACGTAAGGTGTCAGCAAAGCTTTAAGGATTCATTAATTAGTAATATATTATGCGAGAAAACGTTGAGTAGATAATACAAATTATTAGTTAGGATTTCAAATTTGGAATCCCTTTATTAAAGATAAATGGATCGCTAAAGGGAATTTAGGAGTGAAGCAAAACAAGCCATCCTTTCATTATTCAAATTTCGATTCAGTTGGTGAATCTAATGGTACTCGATACTATAAAATGGATTAAATGATACTATAATTTTGTTGTACTTTCTTCAAGTGGAACGAACAAAATCACCTCATTTTCAGCAAATAAATAACGTAAATCAAGCACTAATGATTTATCAAAATCAATTACATAAACAACAATCATAACTCTAGATCTAACCTGTAAAGACATACCATAACTGATAACAAAGCTTCTCCTAAAGCCCGACAATCAAATCCATAACCGCACTAATTTCCTTCACTTGCATTAGCACCTACCCCACCCTCATCGCGACTCATCGCGACTCGCATTTTAGTGAAATATCAACATGTCGAGACTCTGGCTTAGCGTGGCGGCCACCGCTGTAATCACGGTTGGAGTAGTTGAAGCGTTGCATTTTTTGTATGCTGGACGTTTACAAAGCTCTCTTGGTCAAGGAGATGTCGTTAAAAAGACCCAAAAAGGTCTGCAGAAGCACTCTGAAGAACTCATTCGTGAGCAGCTCGCAAGAAATTATGCCTTCTTCTCTGAAGAAGGTATGGAGAAAGTCCGTAAGCAAAGAGTTGTTGTTGTCGGGGTAGGTGGTGTTGGTTCTTGGGTTGCCACTATGCTTGTTCGTTCTGGAGTTGGTAAAATCAGAATCATTGATTTTGACCAAGTCAGTCTCTCTTCCCTTAATCGTCACGCTGTGGCCACACTTGCCGACGTTGGAAGTTCAAAAGTAGAGGTATTGAAGACGCATTTACTCAAAATTGCACCTTGGGTTGAAATAGAAACTGTGAATCAATTATGGAATCTCCAGAGTGCAGAACAGTTGATTTATGGTGATAATATGGATCCAACCTACGTAGTTGATTGTATCGACAACATTGATACCAAGGTGGATTTATTGGAATATTGTTTCCGCAGAAAGATTCCACTTGTTTCTTCTGGTGGTGCGGCATGTAAATCGGATCCAACGAGGATTAATATTCTGGATATTCTGAAGACAGAAGAGGATCCTTTGACTAAATCTGTACGGATCAAATTGAAAAGAAGAGGAATTGTTAAAGGTATTCCCGTAGTGTTCTCAGCTGAGAAGCCGGACCCTCGAAAGGCTCAATTATTACCATTGGAAGAGACGGAAATTGAAAAGGGTGATGTCGAGCAGCTTGCAGCACTTCAAAACTTTAGAGTTCGTATTCTTCCTGTGTTGGGAACAGTACCGGGAACATTCGGTTTGGCCATAGCTACATATTTGCTCTCGACCGTCGCAGGTTATCCTATTGAACCAGCTGAGGGAAAAAATAGATACAATACTTACGAAAGTGTCCTTCAGCTGCTTGCTGGACAGCAGACCAGAATCGGCAAGGATGAGCAAAGAGTTCCAATAGCTCTTCGAGAGGTTCCTTACATACTTGAAGAAGTTTTCAGAGGTAAAAGTCCTATATCTGGGTTTTCCACTAGACTTACTCTTTCACGTTGGGACCCAAGTAAAGAGCCAACTTTGCAGAACGTTATTGTGATGACCAAAGACGAGCAAAAGAAGCATGAAAGCAGGGTTTTAAATGGGGGTGAGTCATTGGATGAAGTTTATTCTGCTGAAGTGCTAGCTCTTGTGAAGAAGAGATTTGCAGAGGAAAGATATTTCCTGCAATTCCGTTGAAATATTTCTACAAAGATGTATATACGTGAAGAAAAAATAAATGAACGGATAAATATAGTTGTTGTAAGAAATCTTAATGTGATGGCGAATCATAATTATCAAAACTATGAGCTTTCTTCGAGTACTCTTTCGAAGTAAATCAACTATCAAAGACATATTGCTTTGGTAACTGACAATTTCAATCAGAGGAAGCGCTGTTTTGGCAAAGTCGAATCAATATTATAATAATTAAACTAACAATGAAGTGAAAAAATTTCAATTTAGGATGTAAAAGATATTGGCGTTCCTCCACTGATCAAAAACTGACAAACTTCTGCCAGTTTTATCGAAGGCTTCCATCTTCTATGCTCTTCTGGATGTAAATCTTAACTCTCCCACTTTTCCGCCCCTGATCCGCGCAGGACCTCACCCATTTTCACGATGAACAAAATATCATCTCCCACTTCTACGCCTCCCACCATCCTCGCTTCTTTCTCGGTTGCAGCATTTTTCAACATCAGCATGTTCCGTTTTAACCCCCTCCGAACAGCCCCACCTACGCTCCGAATGTGGGCTCAATCGCGAAGCGGTCCTATTTCCCGCCGCTTTCAATCCCTGTCTGCGAAAAAACCTACCGGAATTAAAGCACTTGTCAAGGAATATGGCTATTCCGCCTTCGGAGTCTATATGGCCCTCACCTTTCTTGATTTGCCCGTGTGTTATGCCATCGTGCACTCCGCCGGTAAGGATACAATTGAACAGTATGAGAACAGTGCCAAACAAGTTTTTGGATATGGTGTCTCAGATGAAGAACTCTCCCGTCGTCAACAGGTAAGACGAGATGAAGAGAATGCCGCCGCAGCTCAAGCAGACTCGGACTCTGTTGCCGCCACCCAGTCCACGTGGGAATACGTAGCTTCACAATTCTCGTGGACGGAGTTTGCCATTGCATACGGACTTCATAAGTCTTTGATCGTCATTAGATTGCCAATAACGGCGGCTATCACCCCAACCGTGGTCAAAATATTGCGAGGTTGGGGATTCAATATCGGTGCATCATCTTTGGCTGCTACAGCCAGTCAAGCTAAGGATGCAGTCAAGGAGACCGTGGCACATGGGGCGAAGAAAATTACAGATCCAACTGCTGCCAACCCAAAATTCGGTTCCCGCCCAGGTAAGAAGAAGTGGTGGTGGTTTTTCTGAAGCCTCTAGTGGTTCTTGAGTAAAGAAATTACAGTAGTTTTGGGAAGACAATTAAGGACTATTTCACATGACTATTCGTGTTTCGAAAAGCCTCCTCTCCTACTCTTTCATGTACATAATATGCCGTGTATGAATCATAATGTATTGCATTTCTGTATGCGCTTGTGCTTGTCCCACCCGGCCAAAGCAGGTCAGTAGCAATGATCTATCAATAAATACTATATACTAAGCAAATGCTTGCAACGGTCGTACACGTAGAGTGAAGTTGCTGCCATTGGTACAACCTTAATGTAACCAACGCTTAATCCAACGAAAAATCCCTTGAATCCACTTTCTTGGAAAATAAGTCTGGCGGTTCTCTTGAACAGCATAAACTGTCCATTGTTTATCGCTCCGCCTACTTGCATCCTTCGTCGAATAACCTCGAAGGGGTATGCGGCTGTTTGCGAGCACAAACCAGCCAAACCTCCAGCAAAGAGCTGTGCGTATGCCTTGAGTGGTGCTCGGGTGTCTCTAGAAGTGCCCTGGTTGGAGTCGGATGAGCTAGCTTCGAGTTTTATGTCTTTTGTTTCTGTTTCTCGTTTGTCATTCTTGGGTTGTGCTACTGTATACTTCTGTAACAGCTTGATTCTGAGGAGGTCATGAATCAGATCATGCACGTAGAAAGAGACTCCAGCGTATGGAATCATTCCCAAAATTGTCGGGGCGAAGCCTCGGTAAAAATTTGACACGGCTATAACTGGTTTTGGAAGCTTTTCTCGGAAGTATTTTAACCAACCTGGATCGTTCGTCCGGGCTAGCGAGTTCTCCAGATATACTACGTGGACCGTATTCCAGAGACGTCCACGGCGGTGTGATATATATTTCATTTGGTCATTTGTGGGTTGAGTCTTCGGATGTTGCAAGTTGCGAGTTTCAAAGGCCATTCTCACCCTAATGAGATCTAATGGGTAGGTAAAGAAGACCGAAGCGAGACCAGAGAGCGATCCGGACATAAAACGCCTTACAGCGGTCTCGTAGGAATCATTGGGGATCAAAATGGCCCGGATTTGCTCGTAGGCCACAAACTTAATCAGTGCATAGGGAAAAATTCGAATCAACGTCACAGAATGGCCCTGAAAGAGTCCATAAAGTCCATCAGAGGACCAGATACGACGTCCAGCTTTGAATAGCCCAACAAACTTACCTCGGTATTGAAGAAAGTCCGGATTAGAAGTCTGAAAGAGAATCTTTATTCTATCGAGTGGTGCGATGAGGGTCTTTGCTGCGGAACCAGCGATACCTCCAGCAATTCCAGAGCGTACAACGTAGTCAAGCGACTGTTTATCGACAACACGAAGATGTTCCATCGGCGTGGATTGGTCGTTGACATTCTCGCCTTTCATTATGTTCAAAGCTTTCGCGGAGGGCGTCTTCGAAGACGCTCGAGGATCATATGAATTGCCAGTCATGGGTCAAATGCTGCTTGTTTCACGATAGAAGTATGCCGATAAAAGGTTGAAGGAATGATATAACGGTTTTGGGTCGAGTTACCGTTTAATTTGGGCGATACGAGGCCTGTAGTGAGGTCCAGATTGGGTTGGTGATGGGCCCGTGGAAGGTGTGCGGGGGCGGGGGATTGAGATAAGAGTTGTTTTGATACTTTCTAGCTGGGACTTGATGCCTCTGAGGGTCTCTTCGGGTACAAGGTACAGACTTGTTTGTATTTCCAGCGCAATATACCTCTTTTAGATCCCGTGAGGGTGTGCTAATGGGCCGTGGGTGTTGGCGTGCTGTTTGGGCAGATCGCTGAAAACGAAAAAAGTATGGGGAAGTTTGTTGCGAAAGTGCGACGGTTTTCGTCTGGCGCGGCGATGGGCGGTGCAGTGCGGTGCGGTGCAGCGTGGGCAGCAGCGAATGGCGACTGGGGAAAATCAGATGTGTCATGGAGATGAGCAAAAGAGTTTGCGAGCAGGTTGATGGTATACTTGGATCACTATTTAGGGGTTTATATGTAAAAGGTAGTTTCTTGATGTTGCTTCGATTACTTTTCTATCATGAAAAGTGAACTTCAAATAACAATAGACGTTGTATGGTAAAGATAACGGTCTCGGGCCCGATACCTTACCGGCGCGCTTGTTGCAGCCCCGCGCTGGGCGGGGGCCTCGCTAAATTGCACCAATCTGGCTCTTCGTCCGTTAAATATTGGCTGAAATTTATCTTAGACAGTGAGAAATAAGAAAATCATATTGAGACTTCTAGCCTAGTAGCTGTATATAGAGCCTATCTTTGAATAGACTTTAGAGACTTTACCTCTCTATAATATCTCATTTCTTCGTATTTGCCCACAATATCTCATCCTACAATCTTCATCGAACTGCCCATCTACATCTACATGTAAGTCAAATATAATACATGGTTATTTCTCTCTATGTTCTATCCTACTGCTGATGAAGCCGCGTCCGGTACCCAGATGTACGCTCCTTGTGGTAATTGGATGGCGAACGCCCCCGTATGATCAAGGGCGGCGTAACAATCGAAGAAAGCAATATAGGCTGGATCTGAGCATCCTCATCCTCTATTATACCTAAAAGCTCCACATGCAACGTAAAATACCGGCTGTTTACCGATGTGCTCTTCAATCTAATCGATGAGGTAAATTGAATTCTCTCGAATCTGGCTACCCGAGCAATACTGTCACTTGGGTAATTCTTAAGAATTGACTCATCTTTTAAGGTGTTAAGATTCGTGTTATGGTAGTATTCAGCACGATCGAAATAAAACAATTTGTTCATCAGCTCAATCTTATTACCATTTCTTTTATTACAAGAGGCTCGAACGGTGTCATGGTCTGGCAAATCCCCAGGAACTGCAGGGTAAATAGGGGGTGGAAATTGGGGTCCCTTGTCACGCTTAGCAGTATGTTGGACCAAAGAAATTAGCACATCATCGTCGGAGCATTTGGCTACCAATCTGATTGCAAAATAGGAAATTTCTACCTTCTTTTCAATAGCTTCTCCATCTTTGGTTCCCTTCTCGTAGGTATAAAACTTATTTTGAATAAATCGACTATAATCGAAGTCTTCCAACAGGAATGCGGCAACAAGAGTAAAATAATTTCTCTTGTACCCTATCCACGTACCATGTTCTCCGGTCTCGAATCCACGATCAATACGCGCTTCAAGAATAGGGTTTACGTCCATGTCATTTTTTTTACAATAAATATCCTGATGATGCCTTGTTTCCGAAAAGAGAGGTCCCACTCGAAACAAATCTGATGATCTTGGAGCAACTTTACGAGCAGCAGCTTCCAATAATTCTTCTTCATTAGCCTGTGCAAGCATTTCCAAATGATGATGATGTTGGAGCAGATGCTGACTAAGCGGATGTTGACTTAATTGGTGGAGATCATGCTGCTGCTGAAGTGCTCCTACTCCGAGCTGTGTCGAAAGGTGATGCAAAGGATGTTGATGCTGCGCGTGTGAACCATCATGAGAAAGCAGTCCATGTTGTTCTACATGAGGAAGCTGATGATGAGCCATCGCTATTTGGGTTTCTGGAGAATGGATGGCCAGTAAATGGTCATCTTCTTTAAGCAGGGGCATACCAACTGCAGCTGACAGCGCAGCAGCAACGGCAGCAGCAGTAGTTGCATCGTCCGGCAGAAGAGCGCCGTTGTCGTTCTTGTGGTACTGCTGCAAATCGTCGTTTGAAAGGCTCATCATTTTTCAAACAAATCGTGTTTGGTAGTTCACTCGAAGGTTGATACGGGATTAATAACTCTTGAATAGTTGGGATGATTTCCCTTGATGTTCTTGTTCTTATTCGGCGCGTAATTAATATGTTTACCGACCTTCGTTCTGGCAAAGTAAGACTTCGAAGTTAGGCTACTTAGTTTCCAATGGATTAAGTTTGTTTACCTCGGTAGCCAATTGTGTGACACAATTACGCGTGCTTCGTTGATGTTCCGTTAAACACGTTCTCTATGCACGGTGGTGCACGGTGTATAAGCTGGCGTTTGTTTTTGCTTTTTGCACCCACCACTTAGTCTTTGTGCTACCTGAGATGGCCTATGTAGAGGTTTGTGTCATAAATTCAAAAAAGGTGGTACTGGTTGGCGTCGTGCGCGGTTCGCAAAACATATGCAGGCATTTTGTATGCCGTATGTACATCTTCCGTGAGAAAAGTTATTACATTAGCCTTTATGGCCAAGTTGGTAAGGCACCTCACTAGTAATGAGGAGATCGTCAGTTCGAATCTGGCTGAAGGCATTTTTTTTTATTTTTGCAAATTTGCAACCATTTCTTAAGTGATTGAATTAAAATAGCTGTAAAGTTGAACTGAATATTCAAGTAGAGCCTGTTGTTACTATGATGCATCCTGCTCATATCAAGCAAGTACAGGTTGAATCCGAAGCGATTGGAGGTATTTTGCCTAATATGAATGATCCTGCTGCCATGTCTGATTATGATGGAAAAGCAACCGCTCAAACTTTATCAGCTATTCCCCCTATCGATCAACCATTAGAATCTCCAGGTACTCCCAAAATTTACTCTTCATGGTCCAGTCTTAACGGGGCAATTTTGACGGTGGACGAAATCAAAGAAATTTTTAAGGTAAATGGCCATCGTTATGGTTTTCAAGCCGACAACGTGTCTAACATTTACGACTTTTTCATGACTCAACTTGATTCTCGATCATGTCGCATGCACTGTCAGGAGGCTCTCCTCTCACTTCATGCAGATTATATTGCTGGTGAACACGCTAATTATAGACAGTGGTGTTTCGTAACTCAACTGTGGGCATCAACTGAAGACCCCGTCTTTTATTGGAAGTCAAAAATTACATCTTTGACCGAATCAGAAATGGTCCTGCAAGTTTCTCTATATCTTCTCATCTGGGGTGAAGCAAGTAACTTAAGGTACATGCCAGAATGTTTATGCTTCATTTTCCACTGTGCTTTAAACTGTTGCGATGATAAATCCTTGACAGTTGAAGGAAAATCTGACTTTTTAGATTCGATTATTACTCCATTATACAATGTTTTGCTTTCTCAGTCGAACAAAAGATTAAAGGGAAGAGACCATTCGAACATTATAGGATACGATGACATTAACCTGTTCTTTTGGCACCAAAAAAACTTTGATTCAATCAAGTTAGCTGATGGTTCAAAATTGATGGAAAAGAATCAATCAGAGAGATACAATGAGTTGTCAAATGTGGATTGGACGTCTACTTTTTACAAAACATACAGAGAACAACGTTCCTGGATGCATTTAGTGACAAATTTCAGTAGACTATGGATTCTTCATTTTTCAGTTTATTGGTACTTCACCTCGTTCAATTCAAATTCAGTATACACTAAAAATTATGTGCAATTGATCGACAATCAACCACCACCACAAGTGAAATTGACAATAGTTTCTCAAGGCGGAACATTAGCATGCTTGATACAATTGGTTGCAACATTATGCGAGTGCAACTTCGTTCCAAGACGATGGCCGGGGGGTCAAAATTTGATATTGCGTTTGCTTGCCGAGTTTTTGCTTTTGGTTGCAAACGTTGCTCCTACGGTGTACATTTATTTTTTCATTCCCCTTGATGTTTATTCGATCAAAGGCTACTATTTGTCTATTTCTCAGCTTGTGTTTTCGATCTCGATATCGGTGTATTTATCGGTGGTACCTAGTTCTAATTTGTTCTCTGCAAACACAGACACTCCAGTCACTCAATTCTCCGTCCCAAACACGAAATCCCCTTTGATATCTTCACAAATCAGTTCGATTTTGCTATGGGTGCTAGTGTTTGCAGCAAAATTTTTAGAATCATACTTCTTTCTAACCCTCGCAGTGAAAGATTCAATTCGGGCTTTAGCGGCTTTGAAAACACCGAGCTGCTACGGGGATGCATTGGTAGGCAACTTTTTGTGCCACAACCAAGGCTATTTCTTGTTGGTATTGGTATATTTCGCCGACTTGATATTGTTTCTTCTTGATACCTACCTTTGGTATGTTATATTTAGCAGTTTATTGTCAGTATTTCTCTCATTCACATCCGGAGTATCTATATTTACCCCGTGGAAGAGTGAATTAAGGACCCTTCCACAAAAAATAGAATCTTCTTTGTTGCATCATGGCTCTCTGAAAAAGTCAATTACGGCATCCAGTATTGGAAAATTATGGAATGCAATAGTTTTGTCCATGTATCGAGAGAATATTGTTTCATTGAAGCAAGCAAAGGAAATGGTTTACAACCAATCTGGTGATTCTGTAGAAAATTCACCATCATTCACTACCTTAAGGGAAGACAGTTCTATACTTCGTCACAATCAAGATGCCGGTAGAAGGATTTCGTTTTTTGCCAAATCATTATCAATGGATATGCCGAAACCACCTCCGACAATAGCACTACCAAATTTTACGGTCTTGATCCCACATTACTCCGAAAAAATTCTTCTCGGGCTTAATTACCTACTCAAGATAGACAAAAGCTCAAGATTAACTCCACTTGAATATTTGCAGAGGTTAAAATCTGAGGAATGGTCAAATTTCGTTCAAGATGCCAAAATTATGGACCATCTCATCAAAGATAAGAAGGACTACGATGATTGTTCTGAAATACTGGAAGTCAAGTCAACAGTCGACTCATACTACGATATTCCATACAGTTGCATGGGCTTCAAAGATTATTTGCCTCTGAATATAATGAGAACAAGGATATGGGCTAGTTTGAGGACTCAGACATTATTTCGTACTATTGCGGGATTCATGAATTATGAAAAGGCTATCAAATTGTTGCACGAAATTGAAGTGGATGGTTACCATGAGTCTTCGAGTAATTCAATACGCACGAAATGTCGGGTATTGGTCGCCATGCAAAAATACTATGATTTGACTGAGGAAGAGAAGGCTGATGCGGAATTTCTCTTTGAAACTTTCCCAAGTCTTGAGGTTGCCACAATTGAGAAAGAGGAGGTGAATGGGTCTTTAAATTACTACTCTGTGCTATTAGATACTTCTTCAACACTATCTAATGGACACCACCAAGTAAAATATAAAATAAAATTGCCTGGAAATCCTATTTTAGGTGATGGCAAGGCCGATAATCAAAACAATTCCATCATTTACTACCGAGGAGAGTACATTGAGGTGGTTGATTCTAATCAAGATAACTACTTGGAAGAGTGCATGAAAATCAAGTCCGTGTTGGCAGAATTTGAAGAATATGAAATGGATTGTACAAATGACTACAATCCATCTTCCAAGTATGCTAATGAAACTAAAGTAGCAATTGTCGGTGCAAGAGAATACATCTTTTCCGAAAATATCGGTATCCTCGGTGACGTTGCAGCATCGAAAGAGCAAACATTTGGGACACTCTTCGCTAGAACTTTGGCTCATCTAGATGCGAAGCTACATTACGGACACCCTGATTTTATGAACGGTATTTTTATGACGACTCGAGGGGGCATTTCCAAAGCTCAAAAAGGGTTGCATTTGAACGAAGACATTTACGCAGGTATGAACGCCGTCTCTAGGGGAGGTCGCATTAAGCATTGTGACTATCATCAATGTGGGAAAGGAAGAGACTTAGGCTTCAATTCGGTGTTAAACTTCACCCGCAAAATAGGTGCTGGTATGGGTGAGCAAATGTTATCCAGAGAGCATTACTATTTTGGAACTCATTTAAGGCTTGATAAGCTCTTGTCGTTTTATTATGCTCATCCAGGATTTCACATCAATAATCTATTGATCATATTATCGATACATGCAATCATGTTGATATTGCTTAATTTAGGAGCTTTAAACCATGAGTCTATATTATGTGAATGGAATCAAGGAAAGCCGCTTACCGACCTCCAAGAACCCTTGGGGTGCAGTAATTTAAAGCCGGTTTTTCATTGGATCAAGCATTATGTATTATCTGTGGTGGTTTGCTTCATTTTATCGTTTACACCTGTATTTGTTCATTTATTCATGGAAAATGGACCAATCTTCGTGCTTAAAAAAATTGGCATTCATATCCTTTGTCTATCACCAATTTTTGAGGTTTTCCTTTGTCAAGTATATGGTAGATCCCTCAGTGATGATATAACCTATGGCAGTGCCAAATACATTGGCACAGATCGTGCCATGAGTATCAAAAGATTATCATTCTCAACTTTATACACATATTACGCCTCCGAACTGATCTATGGGGGTGGGATATTTTTTTTAATTTTAGTTTTTGCAACCTTAACTATTTGGCAATCTTGCATTTTGTGGTTCTGGATTACTGTGATCTCCTTACTATTTGCCCCGTTAATTTTTAATCCTCATCAGTTTCTGAAAGGTGAATTCTTCTTGGACTATCGGGATTACATTCGTTGGTTGACCAGAGGTAATGCCAGAGGTAACCTTAGGTCTTGGGCTACTTTCACAAAAAATAGAAGGTTAAACCTCGCCGGGTGCAAAAAAGGTCAAGGAATAGTAACAAATACGTCATCAATGTGGAATATCTTCATAGATCAGGTTGTACGACCGTTCATCGTTGGAGTCGGCTTCATTGTTCCTTATATCTTCATCAACTCCCAACATGGAGTCAAGACCCCTATTCCAATTAATATCGTTTTACGACTCGCTGTCTTGGTATCTATACCTCTCCTCTTAAATGGTCTTGTTCTCGTTGTACTTGCTGTTTTGTCGTTATTGCTAGGTGTAATTTGTAACCCCGCGAACATCATTGCTGCCATGGCCCATACATGTGCAACACTTATCATGATAATCATTCTCCAAGTAACTTTTTTCTTGGAGGGAGAGAGTTTTCCTAGAGCAATCACCTTGATTCTTGCATTTCTACACCTTCAGTCGTTCATATTTCGGTTTATTTCATGGTTACTTCCCCGAGAATTACCTTTCGATAATCCCAACCGGACATGGTGGTCAGGCCAATTTTGGAAATCTGGATTAAGATTTAGGACGCTCCCATATATGGTAAGAGAATTCTTTGTGAAAATTTTGGAGCAGAACCTATTCGCTCTCGATTATATTTATGGTCATTTCTTACTTTTCGCTATTTTTCCGGTAGTAATGATCCCTCGTATCGACCAATTGCACACCAGTCTTCTCATTTGGGTATCTCCATTCAAATTGGTACCCAAGGTATATGGCAAAAGGGAACGAAGAGTTAGAAGAAGCAGAATTAGTCGTTATGCAATTTTATTTATATTTCAGTTGATGGTTTTCATTATGCTTATAGTCGCTCCAGTTTATCTACGCAACTATACGAACAGCATTTCTGATGATCTTCGGGGTAGGCTTCCCAGTTTGATTGGTTCTTTCATCCAGCCAAGTTATCAAAATAATAACTATACGGGGGAGAACGCCGAAGATTATGTTCTTAAAGTCGTACCCGAAATTTCTTCGATGAGAACTATTGCATAGCTTGAAAACGGTCGCACTTTTCGCAGCCATTCCGTTCAATTAATTAAAGCACGATAATTACAATATTACTTGGCTACTTACAACTACACTGTGAACTGTAAAATCTCTGATTTTCAATTTAATTAGAGGTATTTAATTAATAGCGTGGAGGGATCACAACAAGACCCTTTTGAACCTCTGGAATTGCATCAATAGTGTCAACGAACTTTTTCACCTTTGGAAACTCGTCGAAGCTAAATTCGTATAATGGAAAGAGACGAACCCATGGATAAACCACGAGATCAGCAATTGAAAGGTGGTCACCAACTAAAAAGGGACCATTTGCCTCATTTCTAGCCAAAATATCTTCCAAAACGCCAGTCAAACGAAGACTTTCTGCCAGGTAACGGTCAATTCCGTATTGAATCTTTTCTTTAGCAAATCGCTTGAAGTGTCCAAGCTGGCCAAACATGGGACCAATTCCGGCCATTTGAAAGTATAATAATTCCAATTGCTTGTAGTAAAGAGGAGTACCGTATTTGTAGGAGAATTTGTAATCCTTGTCGTAAGTGTCAACCAAGTATTGTAAAATGGCTGCGGATTCAGAAATGGTAGTGTTGGTATTTGGATCAACGAGGGTAGGAATTCTACCGTTAGGATTAAGCTTCAAGAACCAGTCTTGCTTTTGCTCATTGGCACCAATATCAATTGATTGAACATCATACTTAAGTCCCAAAAGTTCCAACAAGAGATGAACTTTGACACCATTTGGCGTAGCTTGAGAGTATAACTTAAGTGGGGAAGACATATTGAATGAAATTTGTTAATGAAAATCAACTCTCCGATCAATGTCAACTCTTTAAGTAGTGAGAACTTATTACTAAGCACGCAATTGTGCGCTTAATCGTAAAAAATTGGCCCCACGTAGTGTTTAGTAGATTTTCACCGGGGCAAGCCGCACAACCCCACCATATAGTTCATGATTTTAAAGAAATTACAGACCTTGCTTTACTCCCTCCATCTTCCGTTCAATTACGATTATATATATCTCAAAGAATTGTTATCCATTCTGAAAGGTAAATGCCACACTTTTCCATACCGGATATTCATCTCTCTACTCCACATATTTACACATATACTTTATTACGCACGCTCCACAGTAAATCCCACGGCCCCCCAATTATTACAACATAAATCATCAGAAAAGTCTCCCGTCAGAATTTATCTCCGGCAACAATTTGTAAGTCCCGTCGCTGACACATTTGCCGTATCCCACCAAATATTTTTCTCCGTCTAAAATCCGTCACTTTAAAGAAGAGAAGTCGCATATGTCACGTGACCTGTAATTGTGCAGTGTGCAGGCCCGTACTGTGTTTTGATTCGGCTGAATCAAAGTGGAGACCCTATCACTAAAGCGGTCTTTTATACCCATCATATGCCGCCAAGAAGCGCCACTGTAAGTGGCATAGAGCACCGTGGGAAGGTGACTCTGCAAAAATCTAAAAAGCTGGACTTTTTAGCCCGGTTTCAGGACAATTTCAATGATGACGACGACTTACTTGCGGAGGATGACAGTGAGATACATACCATGCGTTTAAGCTTGCCTGTTGGAATGAAAAGACCACAGAAGGTGGGATCTATACAGAACATGACTGATTTAGAAGGTGGTTTGAATACATTGACTCTCAAAGATGGTTTGTCAACACTAAAGGGCGGAACAAATGATCGAACTCAGGACCACCTTACCTTACAAGCCAAGCACTTTAAAACTGCCACCCCTACGCTTAAACCTGATCCTAAACGCGAATTCGAAGAAGATTTCTTGTCGGGTATTGAAGATCTCTCACCGGGGACTTTCTCTGCCTCTTCTCCAAAATTAACCAGACGCAAGTCTTTATCGAGTTATAGTGAAAACGTTACAGAGACTGACGATACAGAGGTATCTGAATTCGCCGATGCGGAACTTGAAGATGTAGATAATATCTTTGGCTTTGAAGAAAGTGGTGTTTATAGCAGTGGTGGTGTTAAAGCAAACAAAAATAGTAAAGCTAAATCGCTACTTCAACTCAAGCAAAAAGAGATGCAATTAAAGGCTGAAAGAGAAGAAAGGGAGCTTCTTGAGCACGCTCAACAACAGGGTGGGTTGGGCTATTTTGACGACAATCGCATAAACACCTTAAAACTTAAAGACCCTTACGCAAACAACTCACCCACAGACCTCGAGGCAGACGCGTTGGAAAACGAACGAACCATTAATTATGAATATACCCGAGATGACTTTGAAGACTTTGAGGACGGTTTCGAGTTGAATTCACCAATGAAATTGACTTCAAAGTTACTCCCTAAAAAATCTATGCCGCAGTTCAGAGAACCACCTGCTACTAAACGTAACAATATGAAAAAGTATCATTCTTTAATGGATGTCCATCTGAAGCTTCAAGACAACGAAGAGCCTGCTGCCCATCCCTTTTTCAATGACAGAAACAATAAGTTGATCCGAAAGTTGAATAGAATTCCTTCTTTCTATAAAAAAACCGCAGATGAAGATTTAGACTTGTTAGATGATCTTGATGAGGAAAATGAGATGCAAATTAGAGCTATGGATATGGAAATGGAAGAGAAAAAGCGACAGTTACTTAACAAGTATGTTGAAATCACGAATCATCAAATACAGAATAAAAAGCGTCACCGAAGAACTCCGAAATCAAGTTCCCACAAATTGGGTCTTGTCAGATGCTTGAATGACGACAACGGCCTTCCCAGTGGAATGATTAATGATGAAAACCAACAGATGAAATATAACGCTCAAAAGCAGCGCTGGGAGGGAAACTATATCGATTTATACAAATTTAACTCGATCAAGTCTCTCAGAACGAGCAAACCTCGACTCATCACTAAGGAGGATTTTTCTGGCGATAAAGATCGACTCTGGCTGCAGGTACAGCTGATTAAAGAAGTTCCTAAAGAAGAGGGACAAGAAAAAATTGTCGGAAATATGAGATATGATGCTCTGGCTATGAAATGGGTCAATATGGACGACGAAGACGATATTTTTGCAACAGTACCTGATTTGGAAACCGTAAAGCCCAAAAAAGCAAAGAGTCAAGCCCATCTTTTGAGTCCTAAAAATAAGCAAATATCGACATTGATCAAAAACCTGCCAATGACCAGAAAACTGAGCAAGTTGAATCGTGGAGTTAGTGGATTATCTGCTTTCACCCAAGCAACGGAAACAACTTCATCTGGATCTTCTGAAACTTCAGCCTTTGGTGAAAAAACTGAAGTACAACACGAGCTTTTGGCAGAATTAACTTTAGATGAAAGGTTGCTCGAAAGATTTCAGAAAGAAGAATCCAGATACGTCAGGAAAACGAAGCATTGGTTTAACGAGCACGAACGATATAATGTGCGCAACGTTGATCCTGTAACCCATAGCAAAGACTACTACTGGGAGATTCGAAAAATGGTGACGGAAGATGAATCTTAACCTCTGCCAACGGATCAGCGGCAGCAGCTTTGTAACAATTAGCATTCATTTATATGTAATAATATTATACCCCAATAACAATTTACTGTTAGTTTCTTTACACGTCGAAATATATAGCATATATTTATCATTTATATATAACCGATGTTGAAATCCCAATTAAAACAACTTTTAACCTCCCCAAAAACTTGCCTAGGCAAGAAATATAAAAAACGTAAACTCATCATCATAAAAAAAGTTTAAGCAATTACATTAATGTTGAATAAATGTAATATCTGATAGATAACAGCATCAACAAAAAGAATTGAATAATGCGTTAGTATCTTATGGAGCAATGTCCATTTAGTACTTGGAACGGAAGTGCTTGGCGGCGTCAACCATGTTGGTCAAAGACTCCTTAACTTCTGGCCAGCCTCTGGTCTTCAAACCACAGTCTGGGTTAACCCAGAACTTGTTGGCTGGGTAGACCTTCAAGATCTCCTCGATTCTGGTGACAAACTCCTCCTTGGATGGAATTCTTGGGGAGTGAATGTCGAACAAACCCAAACCAATGTGGTTAGGGTAGTTAGAGAACTCTTGGATGTAGTTTGGATCGTCCTTCTTGGAGAATTCGATAGAAACAACATCAGCATCCAAAGCCTTGATGTGGTTTGGATCCAAGTCAGAGTAACAGAAGTGAGAGTGGATTTGAGTGGAGTTTTCGACACCGGAAGTAGCAACTCTGAAAGATTGAGCGGCCCAGTTCAAGTAGTCGGATCTCTCCTTACCAGCTCTCAATGGCAAACCTTCTCTGATAGCTGGCTCGTCGACCTGGATAACAGTGATACCGGCCTTCTCCAAATCGTTGACTTCGTCTCTCAAAGCCAAACCCAATTGCAAGGCTTGGACTCTTTGGGAAACATCGTCTCTTGGGAAAGACCATCTCAAACAGGTGACTGGACCAGTCAACATACCCTTCATTGGCTTAGAAGTGATGGATTGAGCGTAGACAGACTCCTTGACAGTCATGGCGCTTGGTCTAGAGACGTCACCAACAACAATTGGTGGTCTGACGTATCTGGAACCGTAAGATTGAACCCAACCGTTGGTGGTGAAAGCGAAACCCTTCAATTGTTCACCGAAGTATTGAACCATATCGTTTCTTTCTGGCTCACCGTGAACCAAGACATCGAGACCGATCTCTTCTTGGAATCTAACGACGGTTTCAATTTCCTTGTTGATGAAAGCTTCGTAGTCTTCAGCAGAAAGTTCACCCTTGGCAAACTTGTTTCTGTTGATTCTGATGTCCTTGGTTTGTGGGAAAGAACCAATGGTGGTGGTTGGGAACAATGGCAAGTTGTACTTTTCCTGTTGTTCTGGCAATCTCTTCTCGAAAACGGCCTTTCTGGTGGCAAGAGACTCGTTGATAGTGGTCAATCTTTCCTGGACAGATGGGTCGTTGGTGATTGGGGATTCTTGTCTAGACTTGATAGAAGCGGCATTAGCTTCCAAAGCCTTGGCGACGTCTTCACCAGAAACGTTCTTGGCGATGACAACAACTTCGTCAAGCTTTTGAGTGGCGAAGGAGAACCAGTCCTTGATAGTAGCGTCAAGCTTCTTTTCGTTGTTCAAGTCGACTGGAGTGTGCAACAAGGAGGAAGAAGAGGCAACAACGACTCTGTCCTTACCGAGCTTGGAGATAGCCTTTTGGACAAAAGTAGAAGCCTTGGCCAAGTCAGTCTTCCAAATGTTTCTACCGTCAACGATACCGACGGAAAGAGTTTGCTTGTCAGACAAGATTTCAACAACATCGTCGAATTGTTCTGGAACACGGACGAAGTCGAAGTGGAAACCGGAAACTGGCAAACCCTTGATGGCAGACAAGTTTGGTCTGACGTCACCGAAGTAGGTGGTCAAGACCAACTCTGGGAGAGAGGCGTTCTCGGCCAACTTGGCGTAGGTTGGTTGGTACTTAGCTTGAATTTCTTCTGGCAAGTCCAAAACCAAGATTGGTTCATCGATTTGAACCGAGGTGGCACCAGCCTCCTTCAACTTGGCCAACAATTCTTCGTAAACTGGCAAGATCTTGTCCAAGAGGGAGATTGGCAGCAAGTCCAAGGAGTCCTTGTCAGCCTTACCGAGGTACAAGTAGGAGATTGGACCCAAGATGACTGGTCTGGTCTCAATTCCGAGAGCCTTAGCTTCCAAGTACTCGTTGACTGGCTTCAAACCGGCCTCAGTGTTCAACTTGAAGTCGGTAGAGTGAGAGAAAGTTGGTCTAACATAATGGTAGTTAGAGTCGAACCACTTGACCATCTCCAAAGCAGTAACATCGACAGCTGGAGTGGAGTCAGTGGCCTTTCTTTGCAAACCACGACCCATGGCGAACAAAACGTCAATTGGGGCCAAGTTGAACTTGGTGTAACGGTCTGGAATGACGTTGAAAAGCAAGGAGAGATCCAAAACTTGATCGTAGTAAGAGAAATCGTTAGATGGGATCACGTCAACACCAGCGTCCTTTTGGAGCTTCCAGTTGTTTTCACGGATAGACTTACCCTGAGCGAGCAAAGTGTCGACGTCGACCTTACCTTGCCAGTAGGCTTCGGTGGTCTTCTTCAATTCTCTTTGTGCACCAATACGGGGGAAACCCAAGATAGATGAGGCAACCATTGTGTTTGTTGGAGTTGTTTTGACTGTGTTTTAACTTTTAAACAAAAGAGAAAACTTTTCAAATCAGTTGGGAAATCAATTTTCACCGGATCTGTCCAGATATTTATGCTTGAAAAATTAGCGGCGTTGATGTTGCAAAAAAAAAATTATAATTTTTCACTCCAGAACTTTCGAAACGGCGGAACGACGGCGGAACGAGTTAAAGGGTTTTAATAAGGGAAGAAGTTAATCAATTGGTATTGGAATGAGTGATCGTGATAATTAATGTAGATCTACAGACATGTTTAGGTGCCATTGAGTGAGCAATTAGTGTCTTAAGAGATCTGCCAGCTTGGCCATCTCGAGATGGCTTGTGCCACAGCACGTGAACGAATACACACGTGCATTGACTCGGCCGCTACCATCAATTTGCGACCCACGCCCGCAACCGGCGAGCGCACGTGATGGGGGAGTGCGCCCATCGCACTACCAAGGCGATGATGAATCATCGGGCGGGTTAATCTGATTTGATGCGATGCTGGCCTCAACAATAGAGCTGAAATGGGTGAGTTTTTCCTCTTTGGTAAGGAATTTCGTAATTTAATAGGTGGGAAGATGGGAAGGTTTATAAGCTGATAATCTGTTCAAAGTTACCAATTATCAATTACCAGTTATTTATTCATGTTCAAATGTCGTGATTATTCTTTTGTTCAACAAAGGTTAAATTTGAGTAATGATGGCATTTGTTCCATATTTCATTTGTCGGAGAATTCTACTAATAAAATTTTAATTTGTCAGGCTTATAAAAGGCAAAGGCCAATTTTGATCTACAATTTCAAATTAATCATTACATCTCTTATTGGCGCATCATACGCAATGTCCATGCTAATGTACATCCACCGGCTTCGTTGGATCACCTCTCCTTGTGCTAGTCCATCTTGTCCCCGCAATACTATCTCTAATTGACTCTCTTTATATTCATCATCGCGATCGCTTCACTATCTTCCCCTTATTTTGGCGTCAACATCGAATCACCTTGCTTCTTGCGGACTTCAACAAGCTTTTGAATGTTTGAATTTGATTCCAACAATCCATATCTTCTAAATTGCTTGAGCAATGTAGGCATTTGCGATGTTTCCTGCGACTCACAGTAACGTTCGAAATACTCACCAATGGTCAAGTAATAATCGTAAGACAATTGAAGTTTGTCATTGTCCTCGCTGATCAATTGCTTGAAGCTAACATTAGTTCCAAGAGGTGTGTTGAAGCCTTCTCCAGCACCCAAAAATACTCCCAAATGCTTCAATTTGTCGAAAAGCCCTGCCTTGTGAGCAGGAACCAAACCACCGTATTGTTTAATCTTGTAGTCTCTGTAAAACTCCTTGTACTCATCAGGACCTGCTCTTCTTGAGCCAGTCCATCCCAATGACAAAAGGTCGTCCTTAGTGACATCACCAACAAGCTTGACTGGTTTGGAAATGAATGGGATATTGAATGAGACTGGGTTGAAAAGACCAGTCCACATAATCAAAAATATAACAATGACCTTAATAATGTGAAGAACAAAAAAGATGATTTGGGTGGTAACACTAACAGGCTCAGTGATATCGTCAATCAATTTTTGGGAAAGTAACCCGTAGCCAAAGTAGTCCATGACGCGAGCCATAAGTATACTGACATGATTAGTAAGACAGTTACCTGGAGTTGGCGAAATGAAATCAGGCAAATCGGTGTAAAGCCATACAATCAACGCAGTAATGACGGAGTAAAAGAAAAAGTCATTCAACTCCCAGTCAGGAATAATCAATTGACCAGGCCATAATTGTTCAGACACCTTGTCGGATAATTTGACCTTCTTAACATTCTTTTCAGCCTCATAATCGAAGAGAAGCAGACCGTCCTCAGTAAGGTAACCCGGTGAAACAGAAACATTATATCCTTTTGGAATCTGGTTGTAGAATACATTTGGCTTCAATGCAATAGGCAAAGAGGTGAAGATCTTGTTGAGGTCCTTGAAAGTGGACGAAGTCTTCAACTGGAAACAGTAATCTTTCTCGTAGTCACGGTTGAACCTCACATATACTTCAATGTAAGATTCTTCCGTGTCTTCGACGCTCTCCATGATCTTTTCATCGGAAAGTGACATGTTTGTGGCAAGGTTAAGGTCAAATTTGGCTGAGGGGCGTGGGAATTTTCCACCTCCACCAACGCGGGGTCGTGTACAGGCGATTCCGAAATTTGTTGCGGAGGTGATGCTGGTGTGCGTCACGTGGGTGGGGTTGTGGGGTGGGTGTGTGGGTGATGCAGCAGAATTGTGCGGGCTCGTCAGCTGGTACTTTTCCGATAGAAGAGCGAATTAATCTGAGTTTAGGTGGTATTTATTGCTGTTTTTTCTTAATTTCTTGATTTATATAGAGAGCTTCCGCTCTCGGCAATTCTAGTTTACAGAGCTTACGGGGATAGAGGTGAGCATAACCGAAAGTAATTGATAATATGCTATAACTGATACTATTTATACAATTTTAATGCATTATTAATGCCAATTTTCGTGATTTCTGCGCATTTTAGAACTCTGATTTTTTGTGCGGCCCGCTTAAAATTCTTCGATGCTTAATAATCAGCATGTATACCAATGTTAGCTAATTTCAACCACGAAAACCGTGCTTCTCTTTGGTCTATATTTTCTTTGATCAATGTTTATCTAGGATTCAAATTATTCGAGATAATCTAAATCAGCTTTCTGCCTCTCCCCCATTAAATTACTAAGATCAAGTTTGAAGTGAACCAATAAATTTACATAGTAAAGGTATTGCTTTGATAGTCATCAAATTCCATCAGTTGCCTCCAAGGTTACTTATCAGAAGTAAAGGGTCGGTATCAGAAATAGCTGCAACATCTTTCTCATTAATTACATAGAGTTATAGAGTATGCTTTTGATGTTTCTATACACAAACCATTTTCGATATAATTGTTGCCGTTTTTTCCTTCTACCTTGGTTTTCTTTCACTCTGTTCTCACTTTTATTAAGAAGAGGTGGAGCAGTCAAACACAAATCTTATAGGCATCGTTGATCAAAAGTCTATTTCAAGTTTCTATACTACGCTTTTGTCGATTTGCTCCCAACCACATCTAATTTTCTCTACTTCATGGTCTGCATTCTACTTGCGTTGTTTTACTCTTTGTTGGCCCTTTATGTTCCGTAATTCTTGCTTCGCCAGGTTTTATTTTGATAAAAATATGCCAATACCGCAGGTTTAACTTTTGACAGGTACACAAACCACTTGCAGAAAACGGGCGGTGCTCGCTGTCAAAATAAGTCGCTCACCACGACTCAAAGATGTGTAAATACCCATATCTCTTTCCAAAAGATCAGAAGACAAAGGCAGCTCCTATTTCTTACCCTCTCAGCCATGGGAAATTTTAAGCCTGTCGCCATCATCAATTCGCGTTGTTATTATTTATGGGGTTCAAAGCCTCCATTGCAGCGCGATTAATCCTAGCCTTGGGCGCGATTAATGCGATGCGACGGCTACGGACTAGTGCGAGGCCGGAAACCCGCGAATCAGGAAATATTGCAACAAGAATTATACTTGGGAATACGAGAGTGAATAGAGTATTATGGGCTTATAATAGACACGAAAATTACAGTGTTATACGCTAATTCTACGGCATGTCGGTAAATCAATTATACATTGTAGAAACAAAGAGAATTTGCACGATTTGTAGACAAGTAATGATTCTTTCCAGGCGGAGAATATTTTAGTACAGGTTTGCTGTTTGATAATGGTTCAAAATCTAAGCTTAAAGGTTAGAAGCTTCAGACTTTACAGCAACAAACTTACGAGAGAAAAAGGTAAGGAAGGTATTTTTAGCACGGCAACTACGTTAGCAGGGTCTTATTAGACAAGAAAGAAAATATCGCACATTTTAAAGGAGCTGTCAAACCAACTTGACGGGGTCGAGGCTACTAACAAACATGCGTTGACGTGATGAAGACGGGGATTGAGAAGAAAGGTTTATGCATCGGTTATTATCCCGATATCAGGGTCCCACTCGGACGAGCATTACGGAAATGCGAACGAGGCCTGGAACGAGCGGCCTGATCCGGCAAAATCCATTTAGGAGAGAAGAGAAGAGAAGAGAAGAGAAGAGAAGAGTAGAGTAGAGTAGAGTAGAGAATGGTAGAACAGAGGGGAGTAGAGAGAAGGTTGGAACAAGCATATTCTCACGAGCAGAGCGAATACTGAAAATTTAAAGCAGTGTACTTTGAGAATAAAGAATCAAGTGCTTTCAAATACACAGTGCCGACATATGAGAGCCAAATAGGTCAAAAAGTAGTCCAGTATAGAGCCGGGACGGAAAAAAACAATTCCATCCTGAATACAACACACTGACATCGCTCCTCACGGTTCATAAACGTTATTACAAGGCTTTTTTACTTAACATCATTTTGCACCGACTATAATTATGTGAGAGTATGAAAAAAAAACCTGCGATAATATCGATGATGAAAGATCTTTAAACGTTATTCTAAACTTGCCAAGAGATACATTAATCAAACCTTTTAACAACCGTGATCTCTAAATTCGATCGGCAAACAATCGTGCCCGAGCAGAAGCCTATACCCACCAGCGCCATGTTCACTATGATCACCATGCTCGCCCGAGCAAACTTACGTGTACCATGACATTTTCTATTTATATCTTGCCTCATTCGGTAAAATCAATACTATCAAATTCTGCCTGCGCCCTGTTATCGGCGCTAGTCTCCAACACGAGGTGCATACTGCAGCAAAATTTTTTCACCACCGCTATTTTTTCAATCCCTTCGCCTATAGGGCCACTATACTGATATGAGAGGCTTAACCGGGTAACCCGAATAATTCACGCTCTGAGCCTCTCCTTCCTTCAAAATACTTATATAGGCGAATCATTGCCCCGTGCATAGGTTTAGATTTTTCACCCTAGGATATTAGCCTGCTAGAGACTGCGACTTTAAACTCGTCCTCGTTTTAATCTCAAGCTTATTTTATCCGACTCATCCGCCAAGAGTCTCTTGACACATTTCCTGTCATTTAACCCCTGGGTCCCCAATCCTTACGTCCGTCTGCCACTGGCTCATACTTCTTTCCCCCCAAATTTAATCGGTTGTTTTGATTCAAAACATTGGCAAAAATAAAAAAAATGTTGTTTAACAATCTTTTCACCGCGGCCGCTGCAATCGCATCCTTGGCAACCGTCGCCGTTGCTGATGACTTGCCCGAGATCGAAATTGTCGGTAACAAGTTCTTTTACTCCAACAACGGATCTCAATTCCTTATTAGAGGTGTTGCTTACCAACAAGATACTCAAAACTCTACTTCTTCTTCCACTTTTGTCGACCCCTTGGCCGATGGTGCTGCTTGTAAGAGAGACATTCCATACTTGGAACAATTGCAAACCAATGTAATTCGTGTTTACGCTCTTAACACCTCATTGGACCACACCGAATGTATGGACTTGTTGCAAGAAGCCGGTATTTACGTTATTGCTGACTTGTCCGAACCTGACTTGTCTATTAACAGAGACAGCCCAACCTGGACTTTGGAACTTTACGAAAGATACACCTCTGTGGTCGATCTTTTCCACAACTACACCAATATTTTGGGTTTCTTCGCCGGTAATGAGGTCACTAACGAGGTTTCTAACACCGATTCTTCCGCTTACGTGAAGGCTGCCGTCAGAGACACTAAGGCTTACATTAAGGCCCAAGGATACCGTTCCATCCCAGTCGGTTACTCCGCTAACGATGACACTGATATCAGAGTTGAACTTGCTGAATACTTTGCCTGTGGTGATGATGATGTCAGAGCTGATTTCTTCGGTATTAACATGTACGAATGGTGTGGATCTTCTTCTTACACTACCTCTGGTTACTCTACCATCACTGAAGCTTACAAAGATTTGGGTATCCCTCTTTTCTTCTCTGAATACGGTTGTAACAAGGTTCAACCAAGAAAGTTCCAAGAAGTTGGTACCATCTACGGTGATGACATGCTTGAGGTCTGGTCCGGAGGTATTGTCTACATGTACTTCGAAGAAACAAACAACTACGGTTTGGTTTCCATCGTTGACAGCACCTCTGTTTCCACTTTGAGCAACTTCAACAACTTGAAGACTCAATTGGCTTCAATCTCGCCAACCTTGGCCAGTGCTGCCCAGGCTTCTAGCAGTTCTATTTCTGCCACTTCTTGTCCTACCGTTGGTTCCGACTGGGCTGCCTCCACTGAATTGCCTCCAAGCCCTAACCTGGACGTCTGTGACTGTATGCAAAAGTCCTTGACTTGTGTTGTCAGTGATGATGTCGACTCCTCCGACTACTCTGACTTGTTCTCTTACGTCTGTGGTTTGATCTCCTGTGACTCCGTTAACGGTAACGGTACCACTGGTGACTACGGTGCTTACTCTCCATGTAGTGACAAGCAAAGAATGGACTTCATTTTGAACTTGTACTACGAGGAACAAGGTGGTTCTTCTGATGCCTGTGACTTCTCTGGTTCTGCTTCGACCCAGTCTGCTGCCACTGCTTCTTCTTGTTCCGCCTACTTGCTGTCTGCCGGTTCTTCTGGATTAGGAACTGTATCTGCTACTGCCACTGCTACTGGTTCTTCTGGTTCTTCCGGTTCTTCTGGTTCTTCCAGCTCCTCCTCTGGCTCCCTGTCTTCTTCCACTTCCTCTTCCAAGAAGTCTGAAGGTGTTGCCGTTGGTGTTTCAGGTGGTGCTAAGGGTTTGATGGTCATGTTGTCCATGGCTGTCGGTGCTCTTTTCATTGCCATGTAATAAATATGTATAGATTTTGCAAAATGTAGAGATGTAGGCAATTTATTGGTAACTATTTCTTGCTAATTATCGTCATAATGTCTTCGAAAGATTCTCACTATTTTAGCTCAAAAAACCCTCAAAACATCACTAAATTGTGTTTCAATTTTGTTCTCTTCTCACCTATTTTCGCCCTAAATCTCACCTCATTTATTGCTAGTTTGCATAAAATTGCCACTAATTTTCGCACCTTTAGCGCGCAAACTCTCAATATTCGCACTCCACTTTTCACTTTAATCGATCTAGAATTAAAGTGAGCTACAGATATGTCTTCCGACGAAAAGATTGCTCAATTCACATCGGTTACGGGTGCTCTGGCGCTGAAAGCTCAAGAGTATCTCGATAAAAATGGAGGAAACCTAGCTGCGGCAATTGAATCCTATTCTACCAGTTCTCGTACAAGTCTGAATAGGTCACAATCGTAAGTAACCAGATCGGTGGCGATAAATCTCATCCCAACGTTCTAATCTGGAACCATTTGGCTTAAAAAAACTAGACCAAGCTTTCAATACTAACATAGACGTGGTATTCGTACCCTTGGAGACCTCAACAATGACGATGAGGACGAAAACACCAACAACAATTTCTTCACTGGTGGTGAGAAATCGGCTCTTCAAGTTGAAGATCCTAATGGCCCGGATTCGAAAAAACAGAAGTCCTTAGTGGAGCAAATCTTTGAGAAAGCTCGCCAGCAAATGGGCCAAGCTGATGACAGACCATCTGCCAACGCAGATGATGAAGATGAATCTACAGCTCCTTCCTTTGTGGGTACAGGATTTAAATTGGGTGACGGCACCTCGGCCTCACAAGAAATCGAAGATAATTCTAACCGCAGTGCAAAACCACCAGCCAAGGTTACCAGAGTGATTACCTTTTGGAGACAGGGATTTACTGTTGCGGATGGACCTTTGCATCGTTACGATGATCCTGAAAATGCCGATGTACTTGAAGAATTAAACCGTGGCAGAGTTCCTATGACTTTGCTTGATGTCGAGTATGGTCAAGATGTGGATGTCAGTGTTTACCGTAAGACCGATGAAGACTACCAGCCTCCAAAACGTAAGATTCAGGGTTTCCATGGGCTGGGCCAGCGTTTAGGCTCACCAGTTCCAGGCGAGGCAGCTGCCCCGGCTGTTGTCCAAGTTCCTGAAGTATCAGAGGCACCAAAGCCCAATTCTGAGGGTGAAGGGGATGCTAAAGTACAGATCCGTTTTGCCAATGGTGCAAAGGTGGCTCATCGCTTCAATTCGTCCGACCTGGTTGCACTGGTGTACCGGTTCGTGGCTACGCATCCCAACACTGAAAGTCCCCGCGAGTTTATACTTACCCACTCGTTTCCAGTAAAACCCATCGAGAACTCAGATGGGGTGACTGTGGCTGAGGCTAAGTTGAAGAATGCAGTCATTATTCAAAGATGGAAGTGAATCAAGAAATGTCAAATTAAAACAGTGTAGAATATATTGATTTTTTCGGTTTACCCCAACATAAAGAGAAATTAAATCTTATGAAGTTTCTTGGAAAATCATCGTTTAGAAAAGAATGTATTTACGTAGGGAACACACAATTACGATCTGTTTTTTTAAACCTGATTCTATATAGCTAGATTGAATTTTTAATGATTGATATTAGCTTGACTATTCATGGCAAAGTAAGTTTAGGAAATAAGTACTCAGAAGAAAAGATGTTAACCTAATTAGTAATATTAATGTGAGATCATCTCATCGAAAAAGCCAAAAGGTGCCAAAGTCTAATGGTAACCCCGTAAAACTTCATATCTTCCGTTCTAACTCGGTCAGCTTCTCCACATTTTCCATCGCGAATCTCATCGCCATTTTCTAGCATTGAATTTTCACAATTAACTACGTCATGATCCGAAGAGTATTGCCGCTGGCGGCATCCTTACCGAGACCAAGGAGGCATTGGAAGTTTCTACAGTTCCGTAACTATGCCGTAACTCGACTGGTAGTGACAGATAAGCTTAAGAATGATCTTGCAGCACATTATGCTCGTATACCTTCGACAATAGACCAATCAACTTATCAAGACATAGTTGACATTGGGCCGCTGGACGGTCACTGGAGCATTAACCGACTGAATCCAACATCCGAGAATTATAATGAAGATATGGAGCCAACATTATCGGAATATCTAGCCCTTTGCTCTACTATGCCCCCTGTTATCGGCTCCTTTGTTGAGGTTTTGGACCGCAATACCAATGCCGCTCAATTTGGTATTGTGATAGCACAAAGCAACGCCCTTTTCAATGAAAAACACAACAAATTGACTTTAATTAGAGCACTGGATGGGGAGACTGTACAGGTATCACCACAGGATATCACATTCCACTTGTATGCGGTGTTATCTCAAGAAGAAGTACAAATTCTACAAAGTAGACGAAGCATAATTTCAACTCCAAATGGGAAACAGATAGACCAAACCGTTCAAAATATTCTAATGAAGTTTGTGATAGACTCTAAGGCCATCTTGAGTAAGATAAATACTACTGGGTCCCTAGAGATGGCCTACTTACGGAGCGCACATCTGCTGCACGCAGTGCCGGTTTCTCTCGAAACTGTCGCTGCCTCTTTGACACTAGATCCAGCTGAAAGTGACTTTTATGAGAATAATAGAATGAGAAAATGTATGATTCTTATGGCCATTCATCTTCACTTGCTGCAAACACCTAATAAATGGCTCGTCCTCTCCAATACCATCGCATATAGAGGAACAAACGTATCTCGCAGTGAAGGCTACTCCAACAGCATACCACCGCCAACTATATATGCTGCACAATCCCAAGTTAATCGCAGAGCTTTGGATCATCTTGAAAGGCTTTCCAATGATGAGTTCTCTCACTTGAAGCTGGTATTTGCATCATTTGAACGTCAACAAGATCACGACTCAGATTATAAATCAACAGATGAACTCCTGATCTGGTTCTCTATTTGGGCGGAACCAGCACTCCGCAATCTTATTACTGTGATGAAAATATACATAGCATATCCGCATGCAAAGATCAAAAGAATATTGGCCCAGGTTTTGACATTTGAGGTCACTCCCAAAACGATACATGTTCTTCTCCGGAAATTGCACATCTTTGACTCCGAACGGCCATCAGACATATTCTTATCAGCCAATCTCTTCGGAAATCCTCATCTTAAACAAATTGCTGTTAGTTCTTTAGGGGATTTAGATCGCCTGGAACTTCAGATTTCAGTACTACCTTCACAAGATTTATTTAAACACCTAAGGATTCACCGCTCAGATGAGACACTTTATGCGTTCCCTGATGGCACTCTTGCCGTGTCCATGTCTTCTTATGGTAAAAATAAACGAATTGGAATTCATTTCCCAGACCCAGGCACTAAAATTGGACCCGGCAGTCCCACAATGGATCTCATTCAAGCAGAAGGTATCTACAGAACATGGAAACATGGTGTTTCTGAATCCACATATGAATTATTTGGACGTGAGTTTTGCGATAACTTGACGTTCAAAAATAAAGTAGCCGAGGCTGTATCTGCTAGCGAATTGGCCAGTGGACGCCGGTTAGCCTCCCGAGGAGCTACTTCTAATTGCATGTCCATATGGTTTGATTACGACCAACACAGTAAGGATCCATTCGAGGATCTTGGTAGTAATATCTCAATATCGGTGGATGACATCTCACAGGCTCAAATAAAGGTAGCTCCTGCTGAAGATTTAGAAAAGATTTTACTGGGTAGTCGAAGAAACACAGGCTTTTCATTTTTCCGCAAGAAACATGCACTGGATAGTCTTTTAAACGACACTGACACCCACACACTCAAATTTATTCAAAATGTTTTTAAGACCTATGACCGTCTCAGAAATATCCACGAAGCACTGTTGAGCAGCCCAGGTTCCTTCGTATCTGGAGATTCCTCAGGAATACTTATTAAAGAGGGTCTGGTTATTGCTAAAGTAGATGAATACCTCGTTACGAAAGCTTTGAGGGAAACTTTGAGTGCCTTTACCCAAGATGTGACCCTGATATATTGCATTGACCGTGGAATTCAAACCATAAAAAGAGTTCAAACAAAGTTGCCTGAACCAACAAGCGTGCGTACGATGTCGGCCTTCTCGGACTTGGATACTGTACAAGATGAAGTGATGATCAAACATGGCAATATGTTTTTACCTGAATTTCTGGCCAGTTCGTACGGCCAGACAACCATGGCTAAAGATCGTAATGGCTTTGTTCCTTCAACTGCGAAAATTAGTGGTAATAATTACCTTTCCAAACCGCAGCTCCAAATGACATTGGAAGAACCTCTATTAGACTCAGTATCCCAAGGATTTCCTTTCGGTGGGGTTGATATCATCAACGGTATCTCTAGCATTGAGGCCCTCTGGAATCAGCATCAAATTCTTGGATACCTACATCTGATGCGAAGCGATGGGCTTTGGACGGATTACCTTTCAGAGGTCCGCAAGTATGGTTATTTGGAACAGCATGGTTATAATGCAACAGCGCCGTGGAGTTCCGAAAATAGACTTAACGAAGATATGGTTAACTTATCGGTTTTTGACCAGTATTTCGAAACTATGGGTATCGTTAATAAGAAACAGTGGGTTCTTCGTATGCTTGAACAGGGTAGCGTTTTGTCTACGGAGCCTTTCAGTGTCGTTGTTACGGATCTCGGTCATCTGCTTTTGGAGCGTCAATTGGCCAAGGGTTACTGTAATGAGCTTGGTATTGAAGTAGAGGTGCTTTTGGCTTCGCATTCGAATGACACAGTGGGTTCTCTTATCGAACGCTGTAGATTGATATATGTTGATGTCGCCGGGTGTCGATGTGTGTTTGTGGAAGGTGATAGCTGGTGAAATACGGTGTAATAGAACTGTAAATAGATAATATAATAGACATAGACTTGATAGAATAGAATAGATAGATATAGAATAGATAGATATAGAATAGATAGATGCAGATAAATGTAATAAATACGTAGTTAAGATTATTTAACCTGTAATAAATACATATTCTTGAATGCTTCATTGGCGCGAGCCTCGTCATAATGCATGAACAGTTGATTATGTTCTCCCCAACCATACTTTAATTGAGCGTCATTTACTCCTACGATTACCTCAAACCATTTTAAATCAAATATTCTAATTGACGTAAGAAATTCATAAACTCTTATTCTTCAACAGCTATATTGGACCTCATTCAATGTGTTCATATGATTCAAGAATTGAAATAAGATTTTCCGAGACTGACTGGTTTTTCAGAGTTTTTCCGCCGTATTAGAAATTTTGGCCAGAAATTTTTCACTCTTTATAAGTAAAATCTACACTATATAGAGGGCAATACTATCTCTTACCCATCTTCTTCCCGACCACCCCACTTCTTGACACAATCAAATCATATAATTTTGCTCAATTCTTCCTATTATTTATAGTGGTTACCCCATCGATCTTTTAATTTCATTACTAGCCATCACACCAATTCTCATTTTCTACACTTTGATTTTTTTCAGTATTCTGTGAGTCACAGCTCTTGATGTTTGTAAGTAACCAGCTTGTTCTGGGCCGAAATGAACCCAAAATCATCGTATCTTAATCCTTACTAATATATAAGTCTGAAATCCAGCCGTCCGTGGCCCAGTTGAAGGCCATCGTCGCCTCAGAAGCCCTGCAATCTAAGCCTTCCAACTTGTACCCCATCTATAGATATAGCCCTGGAATCGATGCTGATGTTCACCGGGCTTATCTCAAAGTGGCCAAGTTGAACGATGAATCTCGTGGTCCTTCGTTCATTTTGGAATCAGCTCACAATGGTGACACTGTCGATAGATATACTTTCATCGGTATCAACCCACGCAAGGTAATTCAAACTGGTGATGATCCAAAGAAATTTGCTCCCGAACATTGTAATGTCGACCCAATTACAATCCTTGAATCTGAAATGAACAAGTTCAACCAGTACCAGCTTCCAGGTATCCCCAAGCTCAGTGGTGGAGCTGTTGGGTACGTCTCATACGATTGTGTCAAATACTTCGAACCCAAAACTAAGCGTCCCCTCAAGGATGTCTTGAAAGTTCCTGAAGCGGTACTTTTGATGTGTGACTTGATTATCTGTTATGACAGCGAATACCGTCGTTTTCAGATCATTAACAACATCGAGATTACCCCAGGAACTTCAGAAGCTGATATTGTGGCCCGTTACGAAATCGCAGCCAAGGAAATCAACGACGTAGAAAAACTCTTGACTTCCTCACCCGCTGATGCTGACATTGAGCCCTTGCAACCACCAGTAAAGCGTGATCAAACTTTTACATCAAATATTGGAGAAGAAGGTTACAAGAAGCATGTGTCCACCTTGAAGACCCACATTTTACGAGGAGATATTATCCAAGCAGTTCCATCACAAAGAGTGGCTCGTCCAACTTCGTTACATCCTTTCAATATTTACCGTCATTTGAAACAGGTGAACCCATCACCATATCTCTTTTACATTGATTTAGTTGAATTCCAAATTATTGGAGCTTCTCCTGAATTATTGGTCAAGAGCGATGCAAAGCACAAGATTGTCACCCATCCAATCGCCGGTACAATTCGCCGTGGGAAAACTACAGAAGAGGATGAAAAGAACGCCGAAATCTTGCGTTCTTCGCTTAAAGATCGTGCCGAGCACGTCATGTTGGTTGATTTGGCCCGTAACGACGTCAACAGGGTGTGTACACCTCAAAGTAATAGTGTCGATAGACTTTTGACTATTGAAAGATTCTCTCACGTCATGCACTTGGTTTCCGAGGTAAGTGGTACTTTGAGATCCGACAAGACCCGATTCGACGCCTTCAGAAGTATTTTCCCCGCTGGCACTGTTAGTGGGGCACCCAAGGTGAGAGCCATGGAACTCATTGCCGAATTAGAGGCTGAAAAGCGTGGAGTGTACGCTGGTGCTGTAGGAAACTGGTCGTACGACGGAGCCACCATGGACACTTGTATTGCTTTAAGAACAATGATGTACAAGGATGGAGTTGCCTATTTACAAGCTGGTGGAGGAATTGTCTTTGATAGTGACGAACAGGAGGAATATGAGGAGACTATGAATAAGATGCGTGCCAACAATGAAACAATTGTGCAAGCGGAGAAATTGTGGGCAGAGCGGGTTGGATACGAGTAAATAGCAGTGTAAATGTATTCCGTGAGGAACAAATGAGTAGGAAAGGTTATAGTACGAGCGATGTGGGGATACGTTGAAAGACGAGTCAAGGGAGAGAGGGAGACTGAAAGAGAAAGAGAGGTAACTGAATTGAATTGAATTAATTGATTGTGTGCCTCCACAGATTTCAAGTATCAACCAATACTCATAATTGCACATGGAAAGCCTATGATAGTAGGATTAGTTAGAAATGAAGGCTTTCCTTACAGAGCTTACAGAGAATTAATGTTTGACTCATTCATAAGATGGAAGAAATAATGAGATGAGATAAACTGGCAGATGTATACAATAATGAGATAGACGAGACGAATTACTATCGGATAATATGAGATTAAGATGAGATTGAGTGAGACTAAATGCGATGAGATGAGATTGAATAGATAAGATGAGGTGAGATCAGATTAGATGAGACGAGATGAGATGAGGTGCGATGAGGTGCGATGAGATGCGATGAGACGAAATAATATTGAGATGAGGTAGATGAGATAACAGCTTAGATTGTTGTACGCAATGGCTTCAGTATATCTGAACAATAATCCAGTCATTTCTAAGAGATAAGTCAAACTGCTATGCTCATTTTATGATGTCATTCCAAAAACTCCACAATTTCCTCGATATATATTTGGTCCACCACATGCCTACTTTTGGTGCTTCGGGCCGAAATATGATTGATTTTAAGTCTTACTTTACACACTATTTTTTGTTCTAAGTAGTACAATTCTTATTATCATGACTCTTTCATCTTACTCCTAGATGGGATTTGTGATCAGAATCTGACTTTATTTAATAAAAAAAGAATCTCCTTCTTGTGATCAATTATGTATTGGAATGCCATACTCTTTTTTTCCTATTTGGTCTATTGCTAGTTATTTGGTCCTCATCAAATGTCACATGTATGGCTGTGATTAATTTAAGTGAGTTTTTTTTTTTAGTGCGTCGAGTCGAAGTATTTCACCTTCTTTTAGACGTCAATGTATCTTTTTTAAATGTCCATGTTTATCACCATAAATATAATATTGTTACAATCATGAATTTATTTACATATATAAATGATATACAAATAAACATACATATAAATTTCTATAATTATAATGTTGACGCTCATATATTATTCCCCTTCACTCTGCATTTTTATGTCGTCTGAGTTAAAACTCCCATCCCATCTCCCCCACTCTTTCTCCACCTCTCACCAAAATCCTCCCACTTATACCTCCCCTTCCACCCTCATTCCACCTCCCATACCGCCTCCCACCGCCTCGGTGACCGCGTCCAGCGTTTCCTGCATCCATTGCCGAAGATCATCGACTCTTCACCATGGAGTCGCCAGGCAAAAACCCGGCTCGAACGCCCACATCCTGGGATGCCGATGATGACGCGCTCCTTATGCATCTCAAAGACCAGCAGAAACTTGGTTGGAAAGAAATCGCTAGCAATTTCACCAACAGAACTCCAAACGCATGCCAGTTCCGTTGGCGCCGACTCAAACTGGGCAACTTAAAGAATCCTCCTAAACTGGCAATCCAAGCCGCTGCTAGAACTGCTCTTGCTAACTCTGCAACACCAGAAGCTCCATCTCGAGCCCCTCCTCTGGGAAATTCAACCCCAGTTCCTCCGCTGCGTCCACAAAACCAGCCCCAACAAGCACCGACCACACCCTTTGCTGGCGTGTCTCAACTGCTTACATTTACGGGCTATGATAACAGCGTCTCTAGCGCATTAGCCGGTCTCAATGCGTTGCTGAATACTCCGTCGCTGATGCTGACTCCGCAGAGCTTCACTCCACAGCACGCCGCCTCTCCAAATTCTTATGGTGAACCTCTCGATCCTCCCCCAAATCCTCCAAGGGGACCTCATACTGGTGGTGGTTATTATGCGGAAATCTCGGTCGACCCGACTATGAATTTACCTCAGAACCAACCACATCCTCCTGTTCGAGATGGACGTCGACGCTCATCAAATCTGCCCGCTTCTAGTACTGAAAGTGGTGCCACTGATGGTGACACTCTGCCTCTGCGACGTAGTAGCGTGGCGGCAGACCCCAAACCGCCTGGTTCTACCAATGGCCACATTCCAGCGGCTGTACACTCGATGGCAGCACATCGTCGGGCTCTGACAGTACTTCCGGCGCTCCATAGCAACCTGATTATTCAGATTGCCAAGGATGATCGTGCAAGTGTTCTGTCGGTAACTCGTGCTTCGGTGCTGCTGCTTCCCCTGAAACTGATGAATATTCCACACCATCAACTGGGTAACAATGCTCTTGCTCATTTACCAGTTCTTTTTGGTGGTGCTGGAGGAAGTATTTCGGGTCCTAGTCCAACACCAAGTGTAAGTGGACCACCAGGAATTCACCTGAAAGAGGTCGTCTCTCTTCGTAGTGGGAGTGTTGGCCTGACTGCCACCACTACAGCAGGAGGTGGACCGGGTTATTTCCTGCGTCTGGGATCGGTAGTGATTCCTCATAATGGGGAGAAGAGAGTTGAGTTAGAGCGCAAGACGCCAGAAAGACGAAAAGATACTCCACAGGCCACTTCGGGTAAACCAGGAGCCGCTTCTACTAAGAAGAGCATATTCAAGATCCCCTGGTCTATGGAGGAGGATGAATTACTTATTAATCGACGTAATCGTGAGCTCCTGTTCGCCGAACTTCTGATCTTGCTTCCTCAGCGCACAGAGGGTGAGATCTGGTCCCGTATAGATCATTTGGAACGACTCAGTAATGGACATCGTGAGCGTGATAATAAGCGCCGTCAATCGCTGATTGGCCTTGACGATGTCGACGGCTTCTACGATGTGATTGATAGTGATGATGAAGACGATGATGATGTACTATTGGAGGTAGATGAAGCAATGCGTCGCAAAAAGCGCAGAGCTAGCTCGGCGGTCAACCCTTTGGCCGTGGACCGGAAAATGAGATAGGACTGTAATTGTAGATGTACATATTCGTATACATGGCGAAATAGGAGTAATCAATTTGTAGTCTGAATGTAAAAAAATCATATCCTTTGGCTATGTCTATACCTACGATTATGATTAACCTATAACCATCGGTTGTATCATTAAGGCTTAATCTTCTTATTTATCAATTTAACTCTATATTAGGAGACGAGATTCTTTCTTGTTGACAACTCTTTAATACAACTTCAACCCTCCAGTGATTTGGTCGAGAACAGCCTTAGGAGCTGGTCCCAATCCAAGAACAGTGGCACTTCCGGCCGCTATTTGGGTCCTTCCAGCATCATGAACCACGTACGCATTCACACCCAAGCTCATGGCCTGTGCAAACAATACATCCATCGCTTCTTCATCGGGAACTTGTAAAGTAATTTTCGCCTGACCATTGCCATACTCCCATCGCTTTACCATGTCAAGATTATAAGCTTCAGACTCAGGATTTGTGATTTTTTTGTAAAGTGCCAATGTAGCATGCAGACATTGTGCAGCGGCCTTACCTTTACCCATTTTCAAGTCCTGACGTACAACTAAAGTCATTCTTACTTCACCAGGGATTTCGTTAAGGGCCCGCGAATCTATATCAATTCCTTCGTCTTCAGACTCGTCTTCAGATGCGTATTCAAACGTGTTTTCAGTAGAAGGCCATAAGAGTCGACTAAAGATCGCCCCAGTAGCAAAAGCGATTGCTCCAGTTGCAAATAATGTTGTATTCATCGACTTGCTCATCTCGTTCTCGCAAGTTGAAAAATCTACTTGAACTTTAAAGGAATCTGCACGTGCAGTAGGTAGAAGAAATAGATTTAAAGATTGAGTTACAGTCAACACACCAAAGATATTCCGTCCTAGTGATATTTGATTATCGTCAATGGTAAAAATCAAAGCAATCTCTCACCATTACCTGCCTTTTATGTATTTTGGTAGCTTTTTATCAATAACTACATGGTCCGATATCTCCGCGTTTCCCCACAAAAAGTTGGCCCTGAGAAGCCACGAGGAACATTGGCATTTCCTCGTAGAAAACCTCTGGAATATGGTCAGATATCAATGGTTTTATGATCCAAAATTTCTATATTTCATTTATTTCCTTGATTTTCCCTAAGCCAAAACTTTCTTCTTCTTACGCTTTTTCTTCTCCACTCTAGCGGTGTAATCTCTCCACAGAGCCACACGTTGATCTCTCTCATCCTCCCATTTGGTATCCTGTTGTCGCTTCTGTTCTCGATTTTTTTGCTGTTCGGATAATTCCTTTGCTCTATTTTCCTCTTGTCTTCGTTCATACGCCTTTTCTACTGCCTCTACTCGTTCCTCTTCTTCAAGAATTTGTCTCACCTTTGAAATTATCTCAGTCTCAATTGGCTTCAGCTTAGTCACATCTCGGTATATTGCCACCAAACGCTCTCTTTCCGCAATCAATGCGTCCTCTGTCCCTGTGAGCACTTTTTCGGCGCGTCGAAGCTTATCAAAAGCTCGTGCTGCTCCAGAATGCTTGGTCTTATCTGGATGTACAAGAAGTGTCTTTCTCCGGAATGAACGTTTTGCCTGTGAGGGGATGTCCTCATTATCCCAGGCAACTTCTAAAGCGGCAAAATGATCCTGTTCATGCAAATCAAGGATTCTCTCGATCTCACTTGCCCTAGCATGCTCCGAGGCAGCGCTATGAAGCACACTATCGACGGGGTCCATGATGGATGAGTAGAGTTCCTGCACAGGAACCTATCAAAAAGGGCCCTCTTCCAAAATCCATCTCTCCTGCATAAAACTATCACCACCGGCTGAAGATCACCGAATGATTATGTGCAGTCCTCGGTCTGTCCCATTTCTCTACTGGCATCATGACTTGGAAACCACGATATTTTGATATAGGAGTGAATATCAGTGATCTGGTATTTGCTGGTGGTCTGAGACACCGTCATGCATCACATGCCGCCCTGGTTCTTTCAAGAGCTCGTCTTGCGGGTGTAGCAACTCACCTCATCACCTCTCTGACGGTGCAAGATTCGAAAGCTAATCTTTCAGTGGGTGATTCCAGGCTGTCATTTTGCACTGTAGGGGTTCATCCATGTCTGGCAGGTCAGGAATTTTATACCCGCAAAGAGGGAGTTCTTTCCGACTCAGAGCCTCACTTTTCTGATGTGCTACATTCGTCCTACACCGAAAGATTCAATGAATTGATAAATATTGCCACTGAAGGTCATAAGACTGGAGTGGTTCGAGCTTTTGGCGAATTGGGTCTCGATTATGATCGTCTCCACTTCCTGTCGAAATCTCAGCAACAGTATGTTTTCCAAAAGCAACTTGAACTCTTTTCTCTGCTTGAATTTGAGCTCCCATACTTTCTTCACATGAGGGCTGCCTGTGACGATTTCATTGATATAATTACTCCATATGTTAAGAAAGGTTTGAAAGGGGTTGTGCATTCTTTTACAGGCTCAGAGAGTGACTTGAGTAAACTTTTGCTGTTAGGATTCTATGTTTCAGTTAATGGATGTTCTCTCAGGACCGAAGAGAATCTTCAAGTTGCCGCTCAAATACCAATTGATAAGCTTATGATCGAGACTGATGCCCCCTATTGCGAATTTAGAAAAAATAGTCCTGCTAGAAAGCTTTATATAACTCCGTACCCAAATAAGTTTCTTCCCAAATTCTCGGAGTCAATTCAGCAACAATTGGAAGATCTTCTGGAGGCACTCGCAACTCAAAAGCAGCTCCAGTCGGTTCAAAGACAGAAGGAAAATCATCAAAAACAGACTGGAGGTGATTTGCCCGTTAAAACAACTGCCAAAAATTCCATGGCAATCCATCCACTCGTCCCCTTCGTGCTTGCTAAAAGTGGAGATTTGGAGCATTATAGTGAACTCGTGGACTCTTTGGATGCAAAATACAAGACCTCAGAAATCAACTTGTTCGCCAAAGATGAAGCTTTAGAATCCCCAATTCTTCTGGGTCGTAACGAGCCGCTTTTCGTAGCTCATGTTGCTGAAGTGATGGCGGGCCTTCATAAGATAGAGTCTGATGAGGACGTGCAAGCATTTGTGGACAAAATTTACGAAAATACCTGTTTATTCTTTGGTGTGGAACCCCACGGAAGTGGTTAGCGTTGTTGTGATTATAATACATAATATACACTATTTATTACGGAGACTCCGAATGACATTATTAAGCCTTCTAAGTTTGTCAGATCGCGTCGGTACCAGACCTTTGCGACTTTGATGCTCTTCTTCACTATTCTCGTTAACCTCATCATCTTCGTCTACCTCTTCACTGGATTCCTCCTCAAAGTCATCCTCCACTTCGTCACCATCTTCCTCTTCGTCGTCATCACTTTCGTCGTCTTCTTCCAATTCTTCAATTTCTTCATCTTCATCGTCTTCGTCGTCTTCGTCGTCTTCGTCATCATCATCATCATCATCATCATCATCACTTAAAACTCTTGACATCTTTTCCATTTGTTCCGTCAAAGATGAATGCTCCATTTCTGGACGTGGCGTTTCCAGGACTGCCCTCTGTTCCCTTTGTTCTCCAGGGTTGCATATTATTAAATCCCCCAGAATTTTCAATGGGCTATTATTCATCTCCGCGTAGCACTCAATTTCTTTGTGGGCTTCATCCTCGAAACTGTAAGGATTAACGATGTCATCCCGAAGAAAATTAATGATATTTGAAATACTGTTGGACACCAGAGTCTGTTCTCCATTTAGAGAAAGCTGCAGCGCGGGTAACGTTGGGGCCGAGTTGATACCTCCGGAGAATCCAAAAAGCATAGGCTTCCAAAAGAGCTTGGATTCGTCCACTGTAACATACCTCTTGGCCTTCCATTTGTCAATGGTGGCTTTTATGAGAGCAAGATTCATCCTTATGCCGTAGGATCCAGATTTTGGGTCCTTCACCAAGGCATTTAATTGTTCTAACCCAACGACAACGTCAGATGAAGTCAATCCTGTGAGTTTACAGAGATTGTCTAAAGAGATTGAGATTGAATTCTGACTCTGAAGCAAGTATTTGTCATACAACTCCTGCAATTTCAAAGCCACGGTTGTCTTCCAATAATTTCGGTAACTAACGAGACCTAAGTCACTGAGAGGTTTCTCTGGGGTTCCAAATTTGAACTCGCGTCGGCTTAAGAGGTAACTAAAGTCGATTAAAAAATTACCATATCCTTTGCGCTGGTAAATGGGAAGGGTGAGAATACAAGAAACGTTGTAGTCTGAATTGTTAAGCTTCTCTTTGGAAAAATAGCCAACGAAGTGGTATCGGCCCAGCCCATCTATCTCCGTAAGAATGTAAAAAATGAAAGGTTCCACATCATAGTAAAGGGTTTTCGAATTGAGAAAGAGCTTTGCCAAGAGACACAAATTCTGACAGTAATGAATGTTTTTACGTCCGTCTACTTCCCAAACAGAAACCCCTTGGGCTTTATCGCGGTAAATTTCGACTCCAGGTGGATGTTTGTTGGCAAAATTGCAGTTTTTAAGCTGATGCCGTTCATAGGCCGTAGGCGAGTTCATGTACTTCAAACAGTACTCACAAATATACAAAGTTTTCAGTTGCGAATATTCTTCTGGGTATGGTGCAGTATACCAGGTGCTAATCTCGAATTCTCGGAACCTGATCTGTTCAATCAACAGTTTGGGGTAAAAACCTTGAGAACCTTGAGGAGTTGAAGGGGTGTATCCATTTGATTTTGTCGATACTTCGGCCTCTTTTTGTCTTCGTAATGCATCGGCTTCGACAAGTAGTCGTTGGAATTGCTCTCGATCTGACCTTGTTGGCTCAGTATGGTTTATTAAGCAATCAGGGAATGCCACTACACCTTTATAGGGTAGATCATCAAAGATACTTTGATCGTGCTGAGGCGACAATTTTTGAAATTCAGGTACATCTGATGCAAACCATACTTCATTTGGACCTGCCAGATTGTTTGATTTATTACCAGATCGCCATTGAGGCCTTGATTTTTTTGCAATATGACGCTGGCCTCGATTGTGGGACTGCGTAAAGTTAAGGTCTCGTCTTGGACGACCTCGTGGGTTTTTTGGCTTACTAATTTCCATTAAACGCGTCTTCGAGCCTTTATTATAGTTTATGGTCACCGTATAGTGTCGAGAAGATCTATGAATACGTACAGCAGGCTTAGAACCACTCCAGGTTCCTTCGCTTAGTTTCGAGTCTGGTGCCGCTTCGATCTGCTGTCGCATTAGGGCAGCGAGCGAGTAATTTTGAACGGCCGAGTCCCGAGTACGTCGAGAACGGCGATCTTCACCCTCCAGTGACTCCAAAGGCACGTTATAGTTGCCGTTGTCGTCAATTCGGAGCAGTTCTAGCACGCTCCGGCGCATGTTTGGGTTGGGAAATAGAGAGTGCACGGATCGGGGAATAATGGGAAATAACGCGAAAAAAGCCTCTGTGCAGGCGATGAGCAGAGGTTGCAGGGAGAGACGTTATAGAGGGGAGTAGATGTAGTTTATGGTTGAGATTGCATGTTTACAGAAGGTTTTGGTTATTGAAGGAAGTTCAAAAAATTCGGCTTTAATAATTCTTTGCTTCTTCCTTCCATTTGCTTTATTTCCGTCATGTCAGTATTTCAAAATACCTCGTCCAAGATGGTTTTTGCAGTAATTGTGGCCTGGACTGATACGAATTTCAGAGTTATGTGGAGAAAAAAAAGAATGTAAATTGTGAAGTCACAATATACGGACAACAATTTAAATGAAGGTAAGGAACTACGAGAGTCCGTTCTGTTAATTGTATACTTGGTTATTGACCGGTTCTAGATTTCTAGTATATAAGTACCAATTTTCGTATCGGTTCGTAAGTGTTTGTTATGTAATTTAAACTATTTCGCTGACTGCGCTGATTGTTCTGATAACGTCAACTTATGAAATATTTCGGTAGTGGACTAATTCAATACTTCTATTGCATCGCATATACATTCGTTTTGTTGCTGAAACAAAGGTTTTCGAAATGATCTAATCTGATAAAAACTCTTGACTGAAATTCTTGTTTGTCGAAGCCATTTCACCCCAGCGATGGTAAGTTTGTATACATTCGGTATAGAGACAAGAGTATTGTTCCATGCAGCATCATCGAATATGAAACTGCGTGTTCAACGGTTTGCAGAATGCGAGAAATACCCCACTTCCAGCCATAAGAAAGTTCATGTATTTGTAGGAGATATAGAAGCTTATTTGAAGATCATAAAACCACATAAATTATTCCTTGGTTGATAATAATTCGGCATGGCAAAAGACATTCATTACATATATCAACCCAAATCGGTCTAATATTGTCTTTAGTATAGAAGACAACAAACTCCACGAGGGAACCATGATAAATATCTCACGTATCGATCTAGACCTTACAACGAAATCTTCTGCAAATTAAATATTACCTGAATGGCATATTTGATGATACTGCCCTTCTCCACATTTGAGCTTAAGAGTGGTCGTTATAAACAATAAAAAATAATCAGTCTACATCTGTCCTCTAAATCTATGAATAGACTAACTAAAACATACCTCATTACGTACTACTGTCATGCCTGCTGGCAGCTCAAGTCTCCGCGCCGGTTTCGTTATGTGCGCCGTCCGCGCTGCTCTCGCTCTCCTTCTCTTTGATCTCTTCTACATGCCCGATCTCGTCGCCCCCGTCGCCAGCAACGTCAACCTCGACGTCGTCACTCGACATTCCGAAGTGGGCCAACAACAGCTGTGCCAGAGAGGTATCAAGGTAGATCACCCCATTTTCGTTCGAAATAGCGTTGCTGGCAAGAAGTTTTTGCAACAGAATTGCTCCGTCTGCAAGACCAGGTGCCGCTTCACGAGTTTCTTCCTCTTCAAAAGAGGCCTCACGTCCGGCTATCGCGTCCCCGCCGCCAAACCGCGACCCGTAGCCTCCACGTGCATCTTCAGAGTGCTGTCCGATCAGATGGTGACCACCAAACAAGTCTTTGTAAATCACATCATAATCTGGTGCAATAGGCCCGATCTCGCGCGAGTTAGGATTCTTCTCGGCACGCTCAATCTTAGCAATCATACGTTCGTACCATTGCTCGAGAGTTTCACCCTTAGACTCATCCAAAAGTGCCACAATCACAATAGACATATTGTCGCATCCAATACCCAGTCCGTCGGAAGTAGGGGCACAACAAAGCTCCATGATTTCTTCACAGATTTTGGTGAGCGGCTTGCGCTCGCTGATACCACGTCTCACACATTCCACACACTGTTGAGATGTAAGACAATCCCAAATACCATCACATGCCAACACTACAAACTCATCTCTTTCAAGGTCAGTGTTATGTACCAAAACATCTGGGTAGCAAGTAACAATTTGTTCTTCAGGTGGAAGGTCTGGGTTTCTCTTGAACTCAAAATCACCAATTCCTCTCAGAAGAGCCAAATTACCATTAACACGGCCCATATCAACGTAACCACCTGCAGAACAGATACGAGTCTTTTCACCTTCGTTCAGTGGCTTGTGATCGTAAGAAAGAGCCTTAGCGTAACCATTGATGGACATTATTGTCCGCGAATCACCAGCATTACCACAGAAGATAGACTTAGGGGTAATAATCACTGAGGTAGCGGCGCATCCGGAATCGTCGTCTCTCATTTCGTAGTCACGAAGAATGGCCTGGTCACAGTTGAGGAATCCGTCCTTCAACGCTTGGACATAATCTTTGGCCTGGAACGCAGCAGTATTAGCCACAATGTTGTGAAGGTGCTTACCAGTGAAGATGGCAGCTTTTTCACCTCCATGACCGTCATAAACACCGAAAAAGCCCACCTTGTTGCCGTTGGCGGCGGCACCGGGGAGTTCGTCGAAGTCTAGAATAGTTGCGTGGGCGTCTTCCATATTAATACGCCATCCCTGCATGCACAGGAGGCCGTAGGCCAACCGAGAACCTGTTTTGTTCTCCAGGTGCTTCTCTGTGACTGGCTGTGAGAGAATTTGCCCCATGGTGAAGTCTGAAGAGGTAAAATTTTCTTTTTGGGGAGCGAATTTGGGGGAGGGGGACCGCGCGAGGCGGGCGGCTAAGTGGGAGAGTGCAATGGGGGGCGCGGGGCGTAACTGGGGAGCGAAGGAAAGTAGATGGGATAGAGTTGTCGCACGTAAATATTTAGCCTTAGTATGTAATGATTTAGTTGGGTGAAGGTTAATGTTTAAAGATTATTTCGTTGACCTATATGTGTGATTGTTGGCTGTTGGTATTTCCTGAGATACTCATTCATTTAGAAGGTGTGGAACTTTTTTACGATAGCTGGGAATGGTATATATGAAATATAGCAATATCACGTTGAATTAGTTTTTAGTGGTGTTCAATTAAATTTTGTGGGTTGAGCTTCGAAAGAAAAATTAGGTTTTATGAAATTGTTTGACAGCTTTATTGTCTTGGATAATTGATCTATAACGTTATGCAATAACATTCCGTCGCTTGATATTGTTTTTAAGTCTGCAAAGATTCTCGAGATTAAACCCTTTGCTTCTCCACAGTTTATTGTTTAACATAATGATAATATTACATTCATGTACGAAATTAACTAAATCATGTGCGCCCTTAATAATGCTCTCTCCATCGAATATGATTTTTTCTTTACAATTTATAAAATTTGGGGATCTCGCTGCTTGATTTCACTCAATGAAATGTGAAAAAGAATCTTTGTATTTCAGATTTTGGCTTTATTCTCTCAATTCGATATCTTTTTCCCCACTGCTTTCTCTGTTTCATCTGTTTCATCTCTTCATCAACGGTCTCGATCAGATGTTCGCTAAGTGGGAACATACAATCGCGCCGTCTTCGGCGCCCCACCCAAAGGTTGCAGAAAATAGAACACGCACGCGGAAAGAACACGCACGAGAAAAACCAAAAACGGTCCATATTCTTGGCCTTTTAGCGACCGATGCTGCGTTGACATTATTCTTTATTTTTATTCCACATACAATTTCATGATCTTAGATTTGATCTTTATTCTTTATCGCAGATTCCAATAAAATAGTTCCCATATTCTTGCTCAAGTGAATCATCTCCTCTAACATTTCCATTACAAGATATAGCTTGTAGAACAACCCTTTAGAATCCGTTTATCTCCAGTACGTTGCCACTTTTTTCGTTTCTTTTTCCCAACGTAAATATTTAATTTCCCGCTAAATTTGATCTCGTTCGCACATTTTTTAACTCAGTTGGTGCTCAACTTATTTGACGTTCTCATGTTATGGTGCCCTGTCGTGAAAATCATCAATTTTCGTTATGATGAGTCCATTTCTATCAATTATCATCGGCCATAAATTCAATTTTATTTGATCTTCTGTTTCATTCATTGACCATTGCTGTTAATCGATTTCGATTCAATACTCACCATCTGACAATACATTGAGCCTTTATTGAGATATCTTGTACCACTGATGTTCGCTATTTTCTAGTGACGTCTGGCCACGCACCTTCGCAAAAAAGAAAATCTACCAGGGTTCACTTCACTGCAGGTACAACAAAATAGGGCTCGCATGCATCGAAGCTCTGCGATTTATTGGCTTCCACGCGGCTCGAATAGTTGAAATCGATCTTTCAAATTGCAACAAATAATTACTGAAACCAATATTAGATCTGGATACTTCCAAAATTTGTCGACTATACTCTTAAACTTGGATGTCAGCCTTACGGTCCAATATCTACCGGCCATAATAATTTTCATATTTCCTACATTCTTCTACATCTTTTCATTACATCCTCTGGTATTCCAGACTCTATTTACTGTGCTGACGTTTCGGTTCATAATCATAACACATCATCATTAGCCAATGCTGTCTCTATCATTCATTGTCATTTAGGCCCCCAGATCCCACTGCTGCTCCCGCTGTTGTCGTATCCGTTGCCCATGCTAAGGCTGCTGAACTTGGCCTGAACCTCCCCGTAATCCTCTGCTTGCAGTCCTTGCGTAGCCGTCAAAGACGTAAAGCTACCGGTCAATTGTGCATGCTGACCGAATGGTGCGAATCGCAGATTGATGTCTCCACCACCCATTGGTGTTCCAGGTTGCAGCACTGGCTGCCCTGGTGGGCCGGAAAGTTGGATCCCGTTCAGGAAAAACGTATGATGGTGTTGTGGTGTGGGCAGTTCCGTGCCGTGTCCATAATTGCCGGTAGGGGGTGGAGTTGACCGTACATCTACAAATGATCGATTGTTGCTACGCAAGAGTGCTGCTGCGCTGGATTGACCGGGTGCAGCTCCGGAACCGCTAGTAGAAGCGGTGTTGTTCTGGGCTGCTGCCGCTGTTGCTGCCGGTCCATTACCACTTGCACCAGAAGAGTTTTGTCCGTAGCCATAAACTCTACCAGGTGCATTTGACAGGAACGCAAACTGCGACTGGATCGGTGTAGTGCTGGCCGGTGCAATTGGACGAGTGGAAACTGGAATCGCCAGTTGCAGATGCGAACGTAAAAGCTCTGGTGGAGTCACTGCTGTAGAGTTACTGCAAGCACCCAGTGCCGTGGAATGGCCTATAGGCGCACCAGAGAACTGATTCATGTTCATCATCAGCAGCAGATGGCTAGGTGGCTGTGGCAGCACTACAACTCGGGATTGTTGGCCCGGTTTACGACGAATAATGATAAGACCATTGTCGTACAACTCAAGCAAGCCTAAATAAGCAACAACCAGCGAGAGAATCTTCCGGTGTGCTGGAGCAAGTGACAGTTGGAAAGCCAATTCAAACACCAACTTTGAAACGTCATCGCGATACAAAACGAGTTGCGTATACAAATCCAAGGTCTCTGGATCATTAAGATTAAGATCCAGTGGTGGCAGAGACAATGCTTGCGAAGGGAAAGAAACGAAAAGTCGCTCGGTTTGCGAATTCGTGCCGGCTACGGATAAGTTTTTCGTGGCAGCGGTGGTCGAGGCTGTCAGGAGGAGCAGTGCAAGCGAGGCATTCAGAGCCAGGCGGTGTTGTTCTTCGAGTTGGCCTCGTTTCTCACGCTTCTCACGCTCGATCCTTTCGCGTTCTTGCGCTGGAAGCATTTTCTTGTACTCCACTCGCAACTTACGCCCACCAATCTCACGACCGTTCAATTGATTTACAACAGCCAGAGTCTCGGAAGTGGAAGTGAAGTTGGCAAAAGCAAGTCCACGAAAAACTCCGTTGTCAAAATGGTAGTTGAAAGCATACGGAAGTGGGAGGCTTAGCTTGGTCATAACATCCAAAAGCTGCTCTTTTTTGATCGCGAATGGAATGTTCTTGATGACTATGGCGGTGGGAATGAGCTCATCGTCATCATCTTCATCATCGTTGTCCGGCTCAGGTTCTGGATCGTGGTCAACGCGGCGTCTACGGGAGCCGTGGCCTTCGTGGCGCCCGTTTTCCTCGTGTTCTTCGCCGCCGCTCAATCCACGAGGGCCATGCTGGCTTGAAGACCTGAGAGTAGCTCCATTAGTAGACAGAGTAGTACCCATAGGTGTGTTTGCGCCTCCAGGTCCACCGATAGCTCCACTGATGGTGTTACCGGTACCGGATCCGCCACCGTGGACGAGCCCATTGAGCCCGTGTGCACCGCCTGAGACAGTTGCCGGAGAATGAGCCGCCGGCAGACCTCCGAGGCCCGCATTAGTGCGGCGATCCTTATCAGCTTTCGAACCAAGGGCCTGTTGCTGTTGTTCAACCCATGGAGCCACGTTACCAGCTACCTGGCCCCACTGTTGAAGGTTCAGAGCCAGGGAGTTATGAGGCAAAAAGGAGCGAGCCTGGTTGATACGCTGGTTCAGGAGCTGAGGCGTTGTATTTCCATACAGCAGCAGTGCGTAGCCAGATGCCAGCAGAAGCGACAGAAGCAGCGGGCGCCGCTCATGTTGCGTCGGTGTGCTCGAGAGGTTACGCAAGTCCATGCGAGCTTCAGGAGTTGTGAAAAGGAAATTTCGTTGGCGCTGATGGATTTGGGCGGTGGGCTTAAGCGGGAGGGTTCCCCGGCGGAGGGGAGATGCCGCGAGAAGATGCGGGAGAAGGGGGCTAAAGAGAAGGCTACGGTGAAAGGATGAATAGAGAAAGAATGGGTCTGCTGGGGGTTCGACAATGACAATAATGCCATGTGAGATAATATTGAACTATTTTTCTTTATATTTTGGTTTGTATAATGTGTATTATGTGTTTGGGGTTCTCTTTCTTAAGAACTGTGGTGGTTAATTTGTGCTTCTTGTTCGTGCAGATGTGAAATCACAGTGGTAAAATTAGTGCGCAGAGATAATATTGCAAATTATTGTGCAATTAGTGTGCATTAATTGGTGCAATTATGAGAAAATTACTGCACTATTATGGTGCAAATATAGTGCATTTTTCGCACATTATTGATGATCCAGCGCGGTGATCTCAGTGATTCGCGCAAAAAATGTCTGAATCTTTCCTTGCTCGATCGCATCTCCTCGAGAATTGCCTGCTATACGATTTGACAGATGCCATCACCGAGAAGAAAAAAAAAAAAGAAGGTTGTTATAATGAGTTGTAATGGGTTCAACCCGAAAGAAATATCGTGAAATGAATACATATTATATAGAAGTTCGATTGGTGTTGCATTGAGAATTGAAAGCTCATAGTGTCTAATAGTTCTTTGAGGTGAAACCATTTGACTCCAACTTAAATCAATTTAAATAATATTTGCTAGTATGAATATCTTAATTAGCCCGTAAACTTTTCATACAAAATTTTTTGGAAGAATTCATCCTCTTCTAATAGATTTAATAAGTATTAATTTCTCTTCAATTCCTGAATCCTCAATTTTCATTTTGTATCTTTTTACTTTCTTTTATTTAATTCCATTGGTACTTTATATGTAGAAGTCATCATCATTGCTCGATTAATTAATTTCAATCCATAATATCGTCACTGTAACGTTCCTGCCCTATCTCAATTCTTTCCCAATTACCACCAGTCCTCAATTCTTTACAACCGTAAGCTCCCACATAAAACCAGACTCCTCAATAACAATACTCTTTCTAAAAAGAGTCACGTGCTTTGTGCGCGTCCTGGAAAATCGTCCTCCAGCTTTTCAAACTTGATACGTATACGATGGTAAGTACCCTTTCAGCCATGCTTTGCCGCCAAACAACGTCCATATCCTTTTCTTAGAAGGTTGATATGGCAAAACCTCTTCCAAGCGGTATCATATGAGCGATTTTTTCCATTACATCGGCTTTACTAACTCCAGTCTTCCTCCTCCGTTGCTGCCCCAGGTGGCTTGAGATCTGCCGCCAAGAGAAAGGCTACTGCCGAAAAGAAGGCCCAGTCCGCCAACCAGCTTCCTTTGTCGACCAGAGCAGCTGGTGCTGGTGGCTCCCTGGCTACCATGATGAAGTTGTTCACAGACGAGGCCCAAGGCTTGAGAGTCGACCCATTGGTGGTCCTCTTTCTCGCTGTCGGTTTCATTTTCTCCGTCATCATCTTGCACGTTTTCGCCAAGATCACCGGAAAGTTCACTTCTTAATAGATAATGTCTGCTGCTACATGTAGTGAAGGAATCTTGTTTTGATGGATATCCTCATTTTGGTTCATTATGGAACCAGGTATCCTACAAAACGAGTGAATCTGTAATCACCCCTAATAAACGCTCTTAATCTTAACTTAAATTTTCTGAAGCCTCTGCATAATTATGCTTTAAACAAACTCCTTCATCCACACAAACACAACTTCAAATCGCTCTCATTTGATCTGTTCCCCAAAAGGGATCAATTCGCTCACCTCACAAGATCGTTCAATTTTCCAACAATCAGGAGTAAGCCACCTTTTATATACCATTTAACGATATTGCGAGTGTCCAATTAACTCTAATTGATTTATCTATTTCTTGTCCCTATATCTCGTACTATATACATCGCGAAATCTCATCCGCCTTGTTCCAATCTCTACTGATTGGTCTTCCACTTGTTTTCAGAAATCAAATGTATTTCCTTCCATCATGTTAAATCTTTCATCAAGGCTTCGACAACAGCTCCAAGACCCTTGACGTTAAGATGATGATTATTACCTTCCACTCTCCATTCAAACTCTTTTTCTTTTTGGTTGAATAATTCTTTCCAATTGGAATCACCATTTTCCATGACCCCTCGGACTTCAATGCTCACCTGTGGCATCTGCTTACCCACGATTATGCTCAACGGAATTCCAATAATCCTTGATTCTTGAATTTTAGCTCCCAAAGATTTGTCTCGGTCATCAATTTTGAAATTAACCTCTCGAAGCTGTCCAAACACTTGAGAAAATTTCTCAACTCCAGAATTTTGTTTCCCGGCAATAACGACTGTAGCTTCCCATGGCGCCACCGCTACGGGCCATCTGAATCCTTCCTCGTCTCGTAAAATTTCTCCCATGGCAGCGATAATTCTACTAATACCAATTCCATAGCACCCCATAAGAACAGGTTGTCTCTCGTTGCCAGGGCCAACAATACTAAGATCCAATGCTTTGCTATACTTATCACCCAAATAAAATGTGTGACCCACCTCGATCGAACGGTGCATGGTAAGAAGACCTTCTTCGCATTCCCCGCAAAATTCACCTTCTATTGCCGATACAATCGGAGAGTCGAACATCGTGCTAATAAACGATCGGTTTATAAATGGAATCGGGAAATCTGGTAATCTCAGAGTGTGATCTAATCGCGCATCCATAATTCTGATGACACGCTTGCTCAAGTCATCTTCATTAGAAAACTCGGCCAAAAGATCGCTTGATTCTGTACTTGCCTTTCCGGAAGCCAAATCAATATCAGCTACGTGCAATTTGAGTAATTCCTCTTGTAAAGTTCGCTTAGAGGGATAATATGCGCAGATTAAGGTGCTCCTATCCTTGCTTGCATAATAGCGGACCAGAACGTCGACCGATTGTTCAGGCTCTGTTGGAAAACTCAAAGTTTTTTCTAAGTTGGAAGAATGACCACATTCAACGCAGGTAAAAAGGGTATCTTCACCAGCAGTGGAATGCAAGTAGTGCCACTCATGCGAAAGAGAGCCGCCAATTTCCCCTGTATCAGCCAAAGCCTTCACGTATGGAATTTTAAGTTCATCAAAAATACTTACATACGCTGTAATCATTTTTTCGTAAGCTTCGAGGGCTCTCTCTTCGCTTACATCAAATGAGTAAGCATCTTTCATTATGAACTCACGGCCTCGCAAAAGACCACTTCGGGGTCGCATTTCGTCCCGATATTTCTTGTTGATTTGGAAAAATAGCTGAGGTAATTGACGGTACAGCTTTAGGTTTTGTTTAACAACTGCAGTAATTTCCTCCTCGCAGGTTGCTGCAAGACAATAAGAATCGTCTTTGGAGTCTTTGAGCTTAAAAAGCTCGCTATTGTTCCATCGGCCTGTTTGCTGCCACAATGTTCCCAGTGAAAGCAGTGATAAACTCACCTCTTCACCACCGGCATTTTCCATGTTTCTTCGAATGATTTGCTCGACGTTTTGAAGTAATTTCAACCCGATGGGCATCCAATGCACCAAGCCAGGCTTTGGGTGAAGAAAGAAGCCAGTCTTTACAAAAAGTTCATGAGTTGGTACTGAAGTGAGATCCTTTGGTAATTCGGTGTTGACATTTAGACTCGGGAGTCTTGTCGTGGTAGATGCTAGCCTCCTATGATGCACTGTCAAGCTACCTACTCCTTGTACGCTTGTACGAGCTCGTCTTATCATCTTAAGGCAAATGAAAATTATCGAAAATATGCGCTCTTATATGGAGGAGACAAGGCTGCAAAAAAAAATTGGGTGTGAAAGTGCTGCAAAAAAAGCAGACGACTATTTAATGGGCCAAACTTCCGAAGGAAGGAACCATTTGCCTCATTTACTTTGCTTCCAAGGTATTACCAAACCATTTAATATTTGCTACGAAACAGATTCGAGGATGGTTTGTGTAATATATAGAGCGTCCTATATATTATTGACAAGCTATTGATACTCCATACAATTACATTGAATGGATTTAAGGCAAAGTGAAGAGGATCTCAGCAGCATCAATCGATTCGATTATCATTTTCTAGATGCTTTATATTTTATGTGATCCGTGTGTTCAATCCTTTGGTAACGAACTCTCTTGATATCTTTTTGGTCTATAATAAGATGAACGGAATACCTAGTACGATCTCTGGATAATCATTTCCCCCAAAATTAGCGGGATAGTGTATACGTGGACGTATAAATACACTGTTATTGACGCCTGGTGACACCATATCAATTTATAACTAGACATCTTACGTCTACATTCCGAAGCTATTTTACATGAGTATTAAACTACTTCTTCTCGTCGGCCCACTTCTTTGCCAGAGTTAAACCACTCTGCACTGCATCGTGGCCGCTCTCCAAAGTACCCTTTGCAGCAGCAATGGTGCTTGCAGTGGCATCAGCAGCGGCACTTCCAGCGTCAGAAAGAGCGTTACTAGCCCATTTCTGATAGTTCTTTCTGCTTTGTTCGAATTGAGTGGTGGCTTCGTCCAACTGCTTTTGGAGCTCAGCAGTCTTTTTTTCGGCCTCTTCACTCTTCTTAGCGAACCAACCACCAGTGGCCTTCTTTTGCTTGTCGAATTCGGCCTTGATCTCATCGTACTTTTTCTGAGATTGTTCCTGTGCATATTGTGACATTTGCTGCAGCTTGTTGAATGCCTCGTCAGCCCAGTTGACCTCGGTGATTGGCTTGTTCTTGTAGTCGTTGAGAGTGTCCAACTCTTCTTGAGCAAAAGCAGCGGCACTCTCACCCCAACCACGCAAGTTGTTGGCCGATCTCTCAGCCAACTTCTTGTCATCAGCGTATGGGATTTCCTGAGTCAATTGGTTGTACAATTCGTTACCGTACTGCTTCAAGTTTGACAGAGCCTTTTTGAGCTTGTCTTCAGCAGCTGCGAGTTGCAGCTTTTGCTTTTGAGCCAACTCATCACTCTTATCCTTACCCCAGCTGGCCCAAGAGCTACCTTGAGATTGCACGTCACCCTTGATCTTCTCAAATTGCTTCTTGGCATCTTCGTATTCAGAGATGGCCTTCTTCTTTGACTCTTCGGTCTTGGCAGAACCCCAGTTGAACCATGAGTTAGCTTCCTTCTCAGCTGATTTGTTCAACAGCTCGGCAGTTGGGCCAGTAGTGACACCCAAAGTCTTAGCAGTCAGAGCACCCAAATCATTGACGGCGTCAACGTACTTGGCTCCAGCCTTACGAATTGGGTCCTTTTCTTCGACAAGTTGTACTGGCTCCTTGTCACTAGAGAACAAGCCGTTCAAGAATCCATCGGCCTTCTTCTTGGCCTTGTGGGCCTCATCATGGGCATCGTGCTGCTTGTCCTGCACGAAGCTTTGGACCGAGTCCAACTTGTTTGATGCTTTGTTCTTCAAGTTGTCAATGTCCTTGGAAATTTGTTCCGATTTGTTGTGGCCAATTGCCTGGAGTTCGACTGCTTTGTCAGCCACTTTGTCAACTCCAACGTGGCCCTTTTGTCTCAATTTTTCATAGTCAAGCACAGCAGTCTTTGATCTCTGATCATAGACGTAAAGAGATCCTCCGATAATAACCACGGCTCCCAAAAGATATTGTGTAGTTTTCGACATGTTTGTTCAATTGATGTAAACTAAATGTTTTAGCAATTGAGAAAGGTGGTACCCCGTGTCCTTTATAAAGGTGGCTCTTCTATTTCGATTGCTATGTACGGAGGGTGTGAATTATCCGATTTGGGTAGAAAACAAAAATTCTCCCCGCAAAAATTCCAAAATTGTCCCTTAAATTGGAAACCTACGTAATATAAACGGCAATTGAGGCAGCGAGAATGATGGTCCACATAATGCAAAACTTATCGCTTGGACACTGATATATCATGAATAATTTAGTGAAACATAAGATTGAAGATTACAAAGGATATTATTGGAGAGTAACAAATAATAAGGACCAAAAACAAAACGAATGCCAAAGACCTTTATCAGGGTGCAGGAGCTCCCCATGACCCCAATTCCCCATATTACTTGGTCCAAAGTCCGTCCCGGCAATCTTCGCCAACACAATGCATGTGCCCTATAACCAGTCAATAAGAGCAATCTCGTGACTGAAAAATCGTGACCATTTAGTCACGTGGACAAGCACACGCCCCAACAACGGAAGCTGCACCTCGGTTTTTATTGCGAGTGTAGGTTCTCACAGGCAAGCCCCTAATTCGCACCAAGCAGCGTGACACAAAACGATGGAGGTCATCAAAATCGTCACGTCACAAGCGTGCACAACACCGCTAAATCCGGTTTCCCGAGGTGGTTTAACTTCAAAGATCTGAGGATTCAACCCTCTCAATTCCTATACTATTAGATCCTGCTCGCCGAATCATGTAATCTCTATCTTTACCCCTACTTTCTTTCTTTCGCCCCCACCCTGGTCCCGCCTTAACCACCGGTGTGACTCCCGGTTTGTACTATTCTGGTAGTGCCGGTTTTTATTTTTTTTTTGGCACCTATTATGCATTACTTTTTCTCTATCTGTTAATCAAGGCAGATGGCGGCTGAAACTGAAAAAATTAGTATTCGTTTTTCCAGTGAGAGTCAGATTGGCCCCATTAAACATCGGAAGGAGCTGATCTGAAAGCTACTATCTAGCCATATCACGTCTGAAACCTATCTGAGTATTGGGTTAACCTTGTTTAATTTCCTATAGTGGGGTTTTGACACAGTTATACCCGCTTTTGTCTGCCCCTCGGGCTCGTGTTTATCCTTTTTTTCTCATTCCCCACGCCTTCAACAGCGCCTCTTGCCAAGAGGACGTGTAAGACTGCGGTCACTTTACATCTAGAGTTTGATCCAAGGTTGTTGAACCTGCTCTACTGTGTGAATCTTTCTCGTGGTACTTCCTTTGTCCATTTTTGGTGTCTTATTGTACCCTTGAACGGCTGCAAATCATAGTTTAACTGATCAGTCTTGTCTAAATTTGTGGGTTAATCTACAAGTATTCTTCAAGAAATCCCCCAATAGTGAGTTTCAACAATGAGTATCCAACTATCCTTCTCTGTGGATCCGTCTGAGACCCTGAATCAGGCGTTTATTCGGCTTTGGAGGCTTACAAACGAGCCCAATCTTGTCATTAATTCAAGCTCCGGTGCCTCTTCAAAAACCTGTCAACGTCTAAACTATCGTTCATGGCGTCTTCTGAATTCCAAAGCGGCTGGGCCGCCTGAAACTGTATCATACATGCTTCAAAGTGTTTTGAAGGCAGAAGATGACAGTTCCATAACTTTGCACCATGAAGGTCAACCCTTCGCCAATCAATTTTTGACGAAAAGGGACTCTTTGTTTTCAAACAACTCCAAAACTACTTTATTTCTGCACTCCTCAACATCCAAGAGCCTTAATGACACCATCAAGACGGAATCCATCGTGGCAGACAACAGTGTTAGTGACCTTTCGGATATTTCGGACATATCCGAAGAAGACGAGGATGAATTTTATGACTCCAGCGACGAAGACGATCAAGAAGAAAATCAATTATTGGAGGTACCTACATCGTCCCGGGCTCCGCATACTCTCAACGATAAATCAGAGCGTCATTCAAAAAGCCAAATAGGCTCATCCGTTAGTCCAAAGGGTATGTTGACGATGGCTGACAAAGACAAAGGGGACAGTAAATTATCTACAAATAGTCCATCTCTGTTGGAAGCTTCGGAAAACAATCAATCGGGACCCAACACCTCTTCTCAATCATCCCACCTTGAGAATTCTGCATCGAAGTCGCCTCCCCCGGCTCTCAAGCGATCTCGTACATCGTTTGTGCGTGGCTTCAACCCAGACACACTGTCTGTAGCATATGTACCGCATCAGGTGCCCATATTGGCACCCCAGAATGTTCAGGATCAACAGATACCACCAAAGGCCGGTCTGAGAGTCTTTTATATAGCAAACTCACCCTCTCCACCGGAAAAGGACCATGAAAAGTCTAGTTATAGCTCTTCGAAATTGGAGCAACCAGCCGCATCTGTCTCTTCATCGACCAAACTCAAGCCTGGTTTAGCTAAATCCGCAGGTCTGGCTACTGCAGGTGTGTCTGCATCCATATCTTCAATTAACGACGACAGCAGTGCTTGGCTCTCGATGTCTGAAGATGATGAACAGTCACATGAAGACAAAGACGAGGAAATAGTCTTTGATAAGCGTTCGGTGCGTAATATCCCAGTCTCGACTAATGTTCAAAAACCTGAGACAGTGGATCATTCCAAGTTCAATGGGGAATCTTTGAGCGTCAGACCAAGATCACTTCTCTCGGGTCTCTTTCTTAATCGTTTGGCGGAAGCCACGGGATCTAACACTTCTTCCAATTCAAAACCACCTTTGAACAGGTCTTCTACTGCTGATGGCATACGTTACAACAAACAAGGATCTTTGCTTTTTGATAGAAATATACCATCAATGGGGCAACGTACTCTTCCCGCAAGAAGTCAACTGTTTTACAACCAAGCGGCAGAGGAAAACAAAGAAGTGCTTGTTGGTATTTCAGATTTCAACGTCCTGAAACAGCCGAGCATGAGATCGAATTCAGGTGTTGACATCATCGAGGAAGAAGAGGGTACCATTAGGGCCAATACTCCGACTGAAAGGCCACATTCCAATTTGTCGAACGGCTCACACAGTAGTCACAATGCAACCAGTGCGCATGAACGTCTTTCGACGAGTCTCAACAAGTACGCTGAGCCAATTAGTCGACCAGCATCGGGGCTTTCCATCAACAACTTGTTTCTGAAGAGTTCGAGGAATCTTTCCGGTTTATTCAATTCAAGAGGCCAGATACTGGTTGCCAACGCAGGTGCAGGAGATCCTATTGCATCTAGAAAGAGCTTTGTGAATGGAATTTTCAGTAAGAGGTCTGATGATTCATTAGCCACCAAAAGGGAGAACTCTACAGAGGAAGTACAAGGATACAAGAAAGAACTTGATCGTGGTATTGCAAGTGAAAATGGCTCCTCTAATGCATCGAATGCTTCCAATACTTCAAACGGTTCAAACGGCATGACCAGATTGACCAGTGTAACAAGCAAAGAGCAAGTAAACAAAGAGCAAGTGAACAATAAGCAGGAGCCGGGTGAAGAGCAGGAACAATGCATTGACAAGGAGCAATCAGGTAAGGAAAGCCAAGTCGAGACGGCTGTCGACAACAAGTACATAAAAAAGCGCAATGGATCTATACGGTTCTCCAACGAGCTCAGCGAATCGTTGAAGGATTCTATCCTCATTGATCGCAAGTTGGGAAAGATTCCTATGTCAGAGAAAATCTTGCCTTCATTGCCTATTGAACCAGGCAACTTTGAGAAGTTAATGTCTGATGATTACCATTCGAAGGGCTGGTGATTTCCTCATAGAATATTAATAATTTCAAATCGATTGTAGGTATATATAACCTTATTTATTCATTTGATCTTCTTTCTTTTGCACTTCTTCAAAACGAATTTCTCTTCATACCTTTTAAACCTCCTTCACCATTTCCAATTACTCTCTCTTTCTGCTTGCTTCCACCTCTGCAACATTTTCCATTTTTATCTTCCCACCACAATTTTCGCAGCCGATTTTTTCTGCTTTTCGCAGCCGAATTTTCTGATTTTCTCATCGCCACCACCATGAAGACGGACTACTACGAGCTTCTTGATGTGGAAGTGACCGCCAATGAGACCGAGCTTCGACGGGCGTATCGTAGGAAAGCACTCCAGCTTCATCCGGACAAAAATCCTCATGATGTTGAAGGCGCCACCGCCAGATTTGCCTTGGTCAGAGCAGCATATGAAGTTCTTTCCGACTCACAAGAAAGAGCTTGGTATGATCTGCACAAAGACCAGATTTTAAGAGATGATGAAGAGATTTCCGGTGGTGCTGACGATTACTATGATCCAGCGGTAGCCGGCACTCAAACTGATGATATTTTACGCTACTTCAATCCGTCTTTATACCTGAAAATGGATGATACTCTCGCTGGTTTCTATAATGTGGTCGGACGGCTTTTCGAAAAGATTGCTAGTGAAGAAGTAAGTCATGGAAAGAAGCTGGAGGATTCAAAGGAGGCTCGTAAATATGCTAATTACATGGACGATTCGCCCCTGGCAAATGCAGTTGACCCATCAAGTCTTCTCTACCCCAGATTTGGTAATAGTAAAGCTGATTATGCCTCGCAAGTCCGTGAATTCTACATCAGCTGGTCTTCATTCCAAACCACCAAGGCCTTTGCATGGAAAGACGAGTACAGGTACTCGACCGCTCCCGATAGAAAGACTCGACGTCTCATGGAGAAGGAAAATAAGAAGCTCCGTGATGTCGCCCGGCGCGAGTATAACGAGACCTTGCGAAATTTTGTGGCTTTTGTTAAGAAAAGAGATCCTAGAGTCAAAGAAGGAGTTCGTCTTTTTGAAATAGAGCGTAAGAAGAAGCAGCAACAGGATTTGAGCCAACAGATCGAACAAAACCGAATTCAAAACTTAGAAAATAGGGCCAAACTACAAAATTACGAGGTTCAAGACTGGCAGAAACTATCGTATAAGGAGCTCGAAGAACTTGAGGCGATGTTAGACGAAGAGTATCAAGCGAGTGATAGCGAATACGAGAAGGAGGTGGAAAGTAGTGGAGATGAGGTTGTCTTCGAGTGTATCATATGTAACAAAGATTTCAAACTGGAAAGGCAAATGGAGGTGCACGAACTGACGAATAAACACAAGAAACTCGTCAAGAAAATGAAGTGGGAAATGTTGAAGGAAGGTATAGAATTGGGAATAGATAAGCAAGATATAGATTTGAACGAATTCGAAACTGCAAGCGAAGGTGATGAAAAGGATATCGAATCAAGCGAACACGAAATCGAAGAATTAGGGCAAAAAGACATAGTGGAAGACCTTTCTGCCAACGGATCTGCGTCTGCTGAGGAAAATCCTTCTCTTAAAGAGGAACGTTTCTCAGATATTGAAGTCGACGACGAGATCGATGAAGACGAAGAAATCACAATTTCAAAGCAGGCTAATAAACTCAACGACGTCAGAAAAACAGCAAATTTGACGGATGAAGAAGTCGCCGAGGATTTGCGTAAATTGGCGGAAGGCATAAAAATAGAGAGTGATGATGAAGACTGGGATATGGGGCCCAAAAAAGGTAAAAATAAAAAGAAGAAGCGTGGCACCACAAAAGCAAGTCCAGCTCCGGAACCTGCTGGATCTGAAACGGTTTCTGCTCTGAGCAAGAAAACAAAGAAGACAAAGGAATCCAAAGTATCAGTGCCTAATGGTTCCGAATTATGTGCTGTTTGCAATGAGATCTTTTCCTCTCGTAATAAGCTATTCCAGCATGTAAAGAAAACCGGACATGCAGCTCCTCCGCTGAAAGTCAAGAGAAAGTGAATTTTTATCATTAATAGATCGATATTGTGCAAGTGAGATATCACTACGCAACTTTAATTATAAAATTGTATACTCTATTATCTATAATAATGCTCTTGGAGTCTATAATTGTGGCAATTTTGTCTCTCTAAGACCTAATTTGCTATTTTTAACAACAGCCATGATAGGCTCGCTAATTCCCTTATTGCCGTTAACACCCAAACCTTCTCCTTGTACCCAACCAAGCTTCTCCAAAAGACGACGTCCGATGTTACTCTCGTCAATTTCTTTGGCACCATGACCGACAATATCTCCCTCCAGGTGGTGTGCACTAGTGCCCTTATTTCTTCCCCGTGCTCGATCTTTCTTCACATTACCGTCGGTTAATTCGTATTCTTCTTTGGGTCTCTTTTGGTCTGCCCGATTGAAAACTGGCCTTCTTCTTAACATCCCGTCAATTTTGTAATAATCAGGTAAATAGTGGAACGTCTTTCTTGTTTTCCCTGCAACAATATGCTGACTCTTACCGTTGGCCATGGTCGATGTCTTCAAATGGAATGACCTTGCCATTTGTTTCACGGTACTATTCCCGTGCTTATCAAGAGGAGGAAACCTAATTTGGTCCCGCAGTGGGTCGTGCAAAAAGTTTTCCATCTCCGAACGCATCTCCTTGACATGGATAGTGTATGGGTATTTAATAAATAAATCGTGCTTTTCCAAACCCTGGAGTGTCCTTTGTTCTGATTTTCTGTCCTTTCTATTCTTTTTTGCCGACCTGTGCTGTTGGTATTGCTGTTGTAATGAATCTAACATTTCTTCAGCGAGCTCATGTCTGGACAAATCAAGACGCTTCTTTTTTCCCTTGCCAGTTGTACGAAGGGACTGGGTTGAGTCAAACTCCGGTTGTAACGGTTTGTTTTTGGAGAACTCTATCAAGCTGGCCAAGTTATCCTCATCTTCATCTTCCTCGTTTTCAGTCTCAGATATGTAGACATCTGAGTATGATGGCTCTTCTTGTTCAACTTGATCAATAAGTCCATCAGTCACGAGTCTTAAAAACGCATGTAAACGATGCTCTCTAACACCATTCATGAGTACATAATCATGGACCTCATCTTCTTCAATCCACATAAACTCATCAGGCGACCCGGTAAGACCCAAACAACGAGTATAATACGAGTTTTTGGTACCGAAGCGGATGTTAGAGATAGATAACTGCGAGATGTCGAACTCGAAGTCTTCTTCAAGAAAGCCATATTCTGGCACTTTTTCGGATTCAGACTCTGATTCTGACTCTGATTCGAAATCGTTTTCGGAAGTGGAGTTGGAGTCTGAATCGGACATTTCGTCCGACTCTGATTCATCGTCACCAATTTGCTCGTACATATCAAAATTAGTGTCACTTTCGTAGTCCGAGTCGTCTTCCATATTTTGGAGAACTTGAGCAATGTAATCCTTGTAATGTTCCCTATCGCTGTCATCCAGATCGTACACATGTAACTCGTCTTCGAGATTGTTTTCCAAGAACCCACGTGGAGCGGCTCGATTGAGCAGCGAAATGGACATCAACTGTGCAACTGGAACCCCGTCATCATGTTCCACATTTAAAGTCACATTGCCTATGGTGATGGTAGGATTGTACTCTGTAGCAGATTCGGTTTGAGGCGTTTCTGATGCCATAGAAAGAGATAAAAGCGGCTTTGTTAGTCCATTTACATGCAGATCTTCAACTGTGTCAATAAAAAAATCTGTCTCAGAGTCGGCTTTCTTGCTCGATTCAAGACTTTCAAAATCTGGGCTCTCATCATGAATTTTTTGCTTTTTGACATCAGAATCGTTTCCACTATTGGCCGATTCTTCAAGATCTTCAGGAATATGCTTAGTTCTCTCAGAAGTTTTTCTCGTTGTTTGGGATTCAGGATGAGTAATGTTTTGAGTTTCGACTGGTGTAGTATCTCCCACATCTTCACCTTCAGCATCTTCATTTTCATCGTCAACATTTTCATCGTCAACATCTTCATCGTCAACATCTTCATCGCCAATATCTTCATCGCCAATATCTTCATCGCCAATATCTTCATCACCAATGTCTTCATCACCAATGTCTTCATCAACGTCAATAATTTCAACGTCTTCATCAACATCATCACCAATAATTTCATCAATATCGAAGCTTTCTTCAACTTTTTCAAGATTGTTGATACCTTCTTCTGTTGAGTTCGTTGCATTTTGCCCCTCAACCACTTCTAAATCCTCATTTGAACTCTTTGTTTGTTCGTCTCCAATCAGATTTGATCTGTCATCTTCAACATTTTCTTCAGTCGATCTCTCATCCTTAATCAACTCTTTGTTAGGATCATAAACAGTAGATGCCTTCACAAACTCGATGGGATGGTTGCGAAGTTGCAGCCTCATGGTTCGAGACAGCTGATGGCTTGTATACTCAGCTTCTTCCTTCATTGTATGGTGGCTCTGCGCACCCAAACCTCTTCTCAGACGTCCTCTTGATGCTGGTGGTCCGCGAGGTACAGATTCAGCCAAATCACCGTCATCTATAAGTGACTGGAGCTCTTGTTCCTCGTGGCGTTCCTGCTGGAAAGCTGGAGCTGATCTCTGTCGATTGGAGTGTCCACCGCGGCCTCTTCCTGGTTTTCTACCACGACCACCTCGTCCTCCTCCACGGGGGGCTCCTCCACCCCTGCTAGACCCTCTTTTTTTGCCCATAATGTATTAGGGTTTCAGTTATTTTGTCTAGTGGAGTATGTAATTGCTTATGATGGGAACCGTTTATTTTTAATTTCGCATTATACCGAAATGGGAAGAGTGATGAAGAATGAGCCAGATAAAGTGTTAACACAATATTCATGGTGAACGGTATAGATCGAAGAGAGTGAAGGGATTGAAGGTTTTAAATGAAGATGTTACGCATTAGTGATTTGTTACCAGTTATTGATCTCTAGAAAAATATTCATTGTAAGTTAAAATATTCCATCTATAGTAGGTTAAAAGTAAAAGGTCTTACAAAAAGCTTCGACAATTGATGCTGCGTTTTTAATTTTTAATAATCGTACTCATTTATTAATTAAAAAGCTTTTGCTGACGGATAAACCGATGGCTATGCGACCGCTTATGAACGCTTTGTAAATTAAGTGAGATCTAGAAGGCTTTTTGAATGCTTTATTTCTATTAGACGAAGCAAACACCACTGTCGAAACTAAATTAGTGCCATTTTAAGTGTGATTTGAAAATGCCAATTGTATGTGTAGAAGCAAAAATGGTGATAAGAACTAGAAAAATTAGAAGAATCAAAATGCCGGTCGTTTTTAAATGATTGGAACACCTTGATTTTTAATAGTGTTCATATCCACTCCAAATTCAATAAATTATTGATAACAATAAACGCTTAATTGTTTTGTCACTTCCATTACGCCGCTTCACAACTTATGACCTATTCCTCCTCTCTAACTACTTTCTGTCATTTTTGTCTGAATTCGGCCAAATTCGATGCGCATCCACTTTGCCACCTGCTCGTTTATATGCACACTGATTAACTTCCAAAAATTGTTTATTGTGTGCATGTAGTTTCGTTTATGTGCAGTTCCAAAGGATAGTCCTCAAGGGAAAGCAAGTAACTGTTGTAGCTATTGGTCATATAAAATATTTCCCACAATTTATTCATCAACAAACCACCCTGGATCACTTTTCATTTTAAGCCGCTCTTCTTAGAATTCTTTTTTGACGCCATTTCAAGCCTTCAAGCTTGCCCAATACTCAAGATCCCAATCAAAACTGACCCACGGTCTTTCGATAATATGCAGGTTGTCTGATAGTGTTTTCTGCAACTCTCCTGCACGCTTATCTCCTTACCACTAATGTTAGAGGGCAACACCGACCAATTCTTCGGCACCACCATCGCCCAGCTCTGGTCTAACTGGACCGAAAAGAAGCAAGGGCCTGTTGTGGTTCTAGGCCGTCAATACGATTCACTTTCGGTGCCAATAGACCCGGAACACGTCTCGTCTGACTCCTCAACTCAGTCCAAAGACCCACAAATCAACTCCATACCTTCTACAAACGCCTCAAATTCTGCAAATTCTGCAAATAATGCTACCGATGCGAGTCTGAATGAGTCAAAGCAAATTCATGACATCTCTTTTGTTGAAAAAGACATATACGCCCGAATTTGCTTGACCTATAGGGCAGGATTTGAACCTATTCCCCGGTCTGTTAATGGGCCGCAGCCTCGCCAATTCATCAATTCAATGCTTTTTAACCGCAATTTGGCATCAACCTTGCAAAATTTGCCCCATATTACCGCAAACGACAGTTTCACCACTGATGTTGGATGGGGTTGCATGATTAGAACATCACAGCTGCTTTTAGCCAACGCCTACCAGCTACTTCTTTTAGGTAGAGACTTTGACGTGGCCCACAACCAAAGTCCTGAAGCAGCTGTAGTGCACAATCGCTTGGTTGATATGTTTCGTGACTCGCTGGATGCACATTTCTCCATACATAATTTGATCAAGGTCGCTGGTGAGCTGCCACTTCAGGTTCAACCCGGACAATGGTTTGGTCCCTCCGCTGCACTGCTCAGTATCCAGAGGCTTTGTAACAAATGGCCAGGAAATGAATCGGTGCCAAAGATTGGCGTGATAATTAGCGAATCGACAGATTTGGATGACGAACGCATGGAATCTGAATTGGAGTCACATCCGGTACTCTTGTTGCTTCCAATTCGACTCGGAATCGATAATGTCAGCTCATATTATCATAGCTCATTATTCGGCCTATTATCAATGCCTCAGTGTGTGGGAATTGCTGGAGGCAAACCTTCTTCATCTTATTACTTCTTCGGGTTTCAGCAGGAGTCTTTCCTTTATTTGGACCCCCATTATGCTCAAGTGAGTAAAAGTCTGGATGATTTGCCTGTAAATGTGCGTGCTAGTGAAGAGGTAGTGAGTAATGAAAGTGCAGGGACGTCTCTCACTGATCTGAAAAACTCCGACTACTCTAGTTTTCATACAACTCGCTATCTGCTCCTTCACGTAAGCCAAATGGATCCTTCCATGATGGTGGGTGTTATGTTTTCATCAAAAAACGACTATCATAGGTTCAAAGAAAATTGTCTAGCATCTGGCAACAAAATTGTTCATTTCCACAACAAAATAACACCTAAAAATAGTCCTGAGAGAATAAGAAAGATGTCAGGCTTTGTCAATGTGTCAGCTAGAGATACGCAAGATGACGTTTTTATCCTGGTTGGTGATGAACAAGAGACTGATTTCGTAGACTTAGGTTTCGAAACTGAAAGCGAGACCGACACTTCTCCCAACAGTAGACCCATTTCAAACGAAATTTTGGGAGGGGGGCCTGTGGAAGTTGGCTCCAAAGATGACCAAATATCGGAAGTGGTCGAGGTCACAGTTGGATCCCTCGAGGCAGATGATCCTGTGGAAATTCCTCCATTTAAATAATCCTGCTGGTTGATGCAGTGGAGCTTGACTTAGATGTGTCTTCTAAAGAGGTGTGCAAGAATGAAGACTTCAATTAATCGAAGAAAGTACTGGAAAGAGGGTCTAGAAGCTTGGCTCCTTAGCCAGTAACCAGGCCTGGTGCCTTTTTAATAACATAGCATTTTGGAAAACTTGTAACTAATACAAACGTAATTTTGGTCCTTTCTCTCGTTTCATCTTGTGTGAAGTAATTGCCTTCATAATTAATGTATAACTGGTCTTGTTCCCGTTGGTGCCCAGTAATGTTTTAAATCTCTCTATCTGATTTTTATAACAAAAGAAAATTATTCGACCGATAAGCTTATAAATTTTTTATCGAATCTTTCACTTTTGAGTTCTTATGTAGAAAATTTATCTAACTAGAGGACAACCTGTTGCTAATACTGGTATACAGCCAAAAAAAAAAAAGATGGTTTCAATCGATTAGTACCAAACTCTTTATTCTTTCAGCTCATGTTCATCACGTGACTGCCGCACAACCATTTCATTTTTAAACTTTTCAAGTCGCCTCTCTTAAGACCTCAACATACGACTTTCTGACTTCGACCACCCTAATACCTGCCCAAAATGATAGCAGATAGCATGAAAATATGTACTGTGTGTGCATCGAACAATAATCGTTCGATGGAGTCTCATAAACAGCTCAAAGATGCTGGATACGATGTCAAGTCCTTTGGAACGGGGTCTGCTGTGAGGCTTCCTGGTCCACTGATCGACCTGCCCAACGTCTACGAGTTCGGTACGCCTTATGAAACCATCTACCAGGACCTCGTATCACAAGACTGCCGTAAGATGTACGAACTGAACGGTTTGATCCATATGATTGATAGAAACAGACACATCAAAAGAGCCCCAGAGAAATGGCACGAAAATTCATACGCTGGTAAATTTGACCTTGTGATAACGTGCGAGGAAAGATGCTTTGACTCTGTCTTGGATGACTTGATGGGCCGAATGGTGAACAAGGATAGTCCAAATTATGAGGTCAAGCAAATTGTACATGTAGTGAATGTGGATATCAAAGATGACAACGAAAATGCGATAATTGGTGGTAGAGGTATTCTAAAATTGGTAAACATGATACATGCTTTCCGTAAGGAAGAGCACGCTAAGATCCAGGAGCTGGAATCCGCTGCGGCTGATAAAGATGCGGACATTTCTCAATACATTTTGGAGGACCAGTTCGTTAAAATTTTGACCGAATGGCAGAAAGACCACACGCATTTACCCACTTTGTACAGTGTGGGATATTACTAGACCCGTTTTTTGCGGAAGAGTCATGGAAAGCCTAGATTTGGCTGGCATGTATAGATAGGTTCATTTATTGGAACCGTTCATAATGGGATGTACGTTAGGCAAGATGTAGTTTTGGACCGAGTGAAGGGACTCAAAGTCAATGAGTCTCGAACCTGGTTAATACCAAAAGTGTTAAACTCAGTAACTTCATGAGTTATTAAAGAAAGTCAAAACCTTGGGTTCTCCGATTTCTTGATTAGCCTTTTCTTGTCATATATTTTCAAAATATCTGAATTATTTAATTTAAAAGACAAGTTTTTGTCAACAAAATTTGTAGCTTCCGTAATTCACATAGTTGCTTGTGTTTGAGACATCCCGTATTAACAACCTTCGTTACCAAGGTTTCTTTCTTGACCCATCTTTATCTGTTATAATGTGTCCCGCTTTATTCGAACCTCTCGGACCACTTTTGATTTATCTCCCACTTAAAGCCTACTCATCGGCATAAGCGCAGCATCTGAAAGTTTCAGCCTTCAGATGCCGCCAAAACCAGACAAAAGGGCCAAGATCTTCAGTTCAAGAACAATTAGAACGCAAAATGGTGATCCTGCTTTGAAAGAGGGTGTCTTGGATGTACCTGCTTTTGTTGCAGCAAGAGAATTCGAGATCCGCTCAATGGAAATGGCTCAACTTAAATCGAAATACGCTTCTTCAACTAGATGTTTCCAAAGTTTACCCCGACTGCTTCGTCGAAGAACAGCCTCTCACAATGTCAAGCGTATACCGAAGCGTTTACGTAATAGAGCTATACGTGAAATGCAAAACTCGAAAAACGGAGTACCCCCGAAGCCAAAACATAAGACCGGACGAGCTCTTTATCGACTCAAAATGAGCACTAAGCTTCTTAAGCTTGCCAGTCGTATCAAACTCCTCAGATCTGTGCCTGATCTCCAGGATGGTGTTAAGTTACCTGTTAGAAAGCAGATACGACTCCTCCGTGCTCAAATTGCCGAAATCAAGGCCGAAAAGAATCCCATCGATAAAGACTCAAATGAATCCAATAGCATTAATACCCTGTCTTTAAGGTCTGTCAACAATACGGTTGGATCTTATGACAACTCATCGATTGGGAAACTTGCACCAAAACCCAGAGGTTCACTTAAATACACTAAACGTCAGCAAGAATTTGTGTGGTTGCCCACCCACATCTGGCACTCCAAAAGGGCTCATCTCATTAAACGTCACGGGTATCAAATACCACTTAGGCCAACCCAAAAATGCTACAAACGTAGTGATAGAGCTTCCAGGCATGGAACAATCATTTATGACACATCTTACATGGACTGCTTAGTCGTGGAGGTCGTTGACAGTGCAACTTGTCAAACTATTGTTCTGAATATAACTCAAAAAACACTTTCCAAAGTTTGTGCCGGTGAAAAACTGTATTTTGGATGGATCTACATTGATGGAAAAGCATCAGGTAAAGGATTGGTTTTTTGTCACGCAAACAAGGTCCTTGTACGTGTTTTCCCCTCATTGTACGAGGATCTCTTCGCATACCTTTCGCAAATTCAATTGGGATCCGTATCAGACTGTCGATATGCTCTCGGGTCTATTGAGCTCGCGGGTCCGAAAGCCGTGGAATCGATTACAAAAGTTTTACATGTGAATCCGGATGAAACTGCTGGATCTAGCTGGTTAAAATTGGCGTCCTTTTTAGACTCTAACCAAACCATTCCCACGGGCACAACTTACAGTTTTAGCATTGACGACCCTCGCAAGTGGACAACACCGTCTAATTTCCCGAAATACAACGGCGATTACAACGACTTGATGATCGAAGTCCGAACAGCTTCTTCTGAAGAGAGAATTGGTGTAAATACGATCGAAAAAATCTTATCGTCGGAGGGAAGGCAAGAGAGTTACAAAGACCAGTTGTCTATTAAGGAATTGTCAAAGTATGATGCTATGCTGAAGGAGGATTTGTTGTCGGCAACTGCGTACCCAATACCACTCATAATCACCAAATTAGAAGTCAATTGGTGTGTGATGTTGCCTTGGAATTGGGTCCTTCCTGTGTGGTTTCAACTTTCAAAAGTCACCGGGGTTATGCTCGGAGGACTGGAACAGATTCGCCAAATCAACTTCGAGAATCAAATAGCTTCCTACCCTGAGGACTACCCTTTTTTGAGGGACGGTTACTTAGAAAGTGAGTTTAATATCTTACAAAGGGAGAAAAAATGGGCCTTGAAGCCTGCAAGTCATAAATTAGACTATAATAAACTAGGTATTGAAGCGGATAATATCCATGGACCAGATTGGAGATTCCTACAACTTTTAGTATTTGGACTTGAGTGGTGGAAACAAGATCAGGCGAGAAAGGAAACACCAGATTGTGATATTCCTAGAACAGTCGATTCTACTGTGTTCAACGAAAGCATGGAGAGGCAATTGGACTCGATGGACGACTTGCTTCAACTCATTAGAGGTGCCAAATACTTGGATGGAGAACTCAAAGCTCGAGGTCAGGCCCCCGAAATACCAATCGAAAAATATAGCCACGAGTTGATAAACAAAATACGCAGCAATCCTCTCTCTTTGAGTGAGAAATTTCCACGACTTCCTGTTCATCAAGTTGGTCTTTCAATTGATGGTAAAGGACATCCAGATGAAAATGCTAGGATATATCGACATGTCGGATCTGAACTGTTGAAAGATTCCATTAAAGTGGAAAATCTCATTGGATATGTCACTACTGCTTCATATAACCTCAAGATCGGTAAAGGATCTGCTATTGGCTGTATCAGCGCACTACTGGATCTACTGGACCGTGTTGTTATTCGAAATGTTGGCGCTTCAGAACCCATGTTGGCCAAATGTAGAATTATATAGAAAACAACTGATCATCCACAAGAATGTTTGTAGAGTGTGGCATCTTAAGGTCCACAGTTTCTATTAAGCTTCAGGATATGTATGGAAGTCTTCTACAAAGATAATAAGCGTTTTATGTCAGGACTTCAGATGCCTTCTCCGAGTAGTTGTGGCGGATTCGAAGCCACAAGGGCCGCATCAATGGATTTGGCTTCTTGGCATATTTTGTAGGTCTCTAAAATAATAAAGCACATCGCTTAGCCCTAATTGAATCGTTTCAGGGATCATAGTACATCATGTTACTTTCTTCGATGCATCATGATATATGTCAATAGTCTTAGATGTTAGAGAGGTGGTTATAGTTTTGACATATTTTTTCAAGATGCTGCATAATATTCATTACATTTTACATTTTATAAAAGACTATTATTGGGACAAATTCGGGAATTTGAATTGATTTGAACAAGTAGGTAGATTACTAATAGTACTTAATATCAATATCGTTTGATAAAAAGCCTAAACCATCATAATTAAGTGCTTTATGGATAAGATCAAGAATAGTCTCCAGAGTACATCCAAACACCCTAACTAAATGAGTTCATTTACCCGGACACACAAACCACTATTTAAACATCTCATTTTGCAAAAATTTGCTCTTCATACTTACCTTGAGATGCTGCTAGAGATCAAGAAGTCTAGCAGCCAACGTCTCCTATTTGCATTGCACAGCGCTGTAGGGGATGTTGCCAACTTTTCTTTGAGAAGTGTGGGTCTTTCAATTTTTGATTTCACATCCTATGAACTAATAATTCTTTCGAATATTACTTCACAGCTTCGGTGCTTGGAACTCAGTAGAGATCCGGTAAATTGAAGAGGTGCATGTACTATTATGTATATGAGTTTTACATGGAAGGTTTTTAAGCAGTTATTGGCTAGATATAACCCTGCCGGCCCCTTACTGCTGGCCTCAACCAGCTATGTTCTTTGTATTCTAGCGATGCAAGCGACGTCTGCTGGACCTGAAATGCTGGCTGTAGAAAGTAATCGTACTGCATAATCGTAAAATCTTTTGGTACCTTAGTCAAATCGCAATAAGATACACCCCTTTTCGCCCCTAAAGGCGACGTGAAATCTGCAGCCAGCGGGTTTTCTGTCTTCCGCTTCAACCGGATAATTGTTCGAATTGCTGGGACCTGAAACTGTCTTTACAATGCCAAGAAATATTACATGAACTAACAAGGATTAGTCAACTGAAAAAATAATTGAACTTAGTTTTACTAGAGATAACATTGCATTTGACATAAAATAGGTAATTGCAAAACATTCAACAAACTCTGGGTGTCCTGTTGCGTCGTCAACAAAAGAGAAAAAAAGAGGGGGGTAGGATTAGAGAGGGCAGTAGTCAATTAAAATGCGTCTAAAGAAGTAACCGATGATTTAATTTCGCATCAATCGTGATGTTACGACCAACTCGTGTACTTCGTACGGCAGCAAAGAAAGAATGGATGGCTGTTATCTACGATAAGCCTAATGTAGATAGACTTCAATTCAGAGCTCAGCATTTGGCTAAACTAACTGAAACTTTCGGTCCTATAGTATCTTGTGGGGGAGGTTTATTAGGCGATGACGGGAAATTTGTCGGCTCAACTTTTCATATCAAAGCAGATAGCAAGCACGAAGTTATGGATTTTCTCAAAAAGGACATCTATGCTTCTGAGGGTATTTGGGATTTTGACTCATTAATCGTAAACCAGGTTCTTGTTGCTGCTAGGGAAGAGAAAAAGTTACAATAGTCTTTGGACCCACTCCATAACCCCACTCTCGATTGTTTTTGATTTATTTTATAACAAAAAAAAAATAATAATTATTGGAGGGTACAATTGTAGAAATAAACAACAAGATAAGGTGACGAAAAGCAGTCTCTTGGAACAATCGCATAGTTATTCAAATGAGGGTATAAACTTCGGAGCGCATATTGATGCTGGTTAGTCAAAAATGCTTTAGAAGTCCCTTTTCAGAATAGAATTTAATTAACTGACGTACATCTTGATAGCGAATTCGACAGATACCCTAAATAGTTTGTTTTGAAATCGCATATTCCGCTTTTCCACTTATCTCTGAAAGACCGATAGCGTTACCCTATGCGTTAGTGACACTACCATCTTCGGAAAACGCACATTTTAAAAGGTAAATAATAAGTTCGCGCGCACTGTCATTTTGGGAGAGAATAGCCCAAAGCAGTAACAACGTTTTTTGATTAATCAGATGCTTCCATCGAACTAAAACTTCAGGCGAAAAAGTTTTTCGATTGCTATTGTAGCCCTGATATCCAGCCATCTATTGACACACTGACACCAGTACGCTACAAATTTTGACAACCACTTCACTCGCTGGTCTTCTAGAACTCGTAAATAATTAGATTTAAATTTCGTAAGCGAATCTCTTAAAAGAAAATACAGCTAACCGGAGAAATCTATGCGCACGCCCTAGTAAAGATAGTAAAAATAGACCATAAGATGAGGAAGTTTTAAACCGACCGAGGAATGTCATACGTGGGGATCGTGGCTTGGAGGGCATATTTGATAAGAGAAAGTAATCGCTTTGTAGTATTATGATTATCGTACAACATACAACAACCGTGGTAAGCTAGCCCGCATGCATTTCCCACGTTAGTAATTTCTCAAAGGAGCAAGCCCCTTTCCACTTTCGGCAACCGATCAGCAGCTTCATGCATGAAAAGTTTAGGTTGTTTCAATAGATTGGAGTCATAATCGACCCGCCTGTAATCATAAACCTTTTAATTCCATGGGCTGATTGCTCAAAAAATTCGCTTCTTCACCTGATTTAGAGAACATTGATAGACCTATAAGACGATTTATTCAAGAAGTTGTAGGGCTAGAAGATGTTGTTGAAAATGAGGATTTGTGTGCTCTTGGGAACCTACACAAATCGAATAGTATAATAATAGAAAAAAAAACTTTTCATGCATAAAAAAAAGCAACTCTAAAAAGCAGGGAAGCGCAAGCAAAGTTTATTTTTATCACATTCACTGGCATTTTTTTTTTCTTCTCGAAAGGCATCGCCTTTGCCGCAACATTTGTGCAGTTTTTTTATCTCGTAACATCGACTCAAAAGAATATAAAAGCAGGTCCAAATTCTCCCAATTCTTCTTCTCATTAACTTTTGTCACTCGCTTTATTAACAATGCAATTCTCCAAGATCGCTGCCCCATTGGCCATTGCCTCCGTCGTTGCTGCTGGTAACGTTACCGTCACCACTGACGTCGTTGTCACTGACTTCACCACCTACTGCCCAGAACCAACTCACTTCGTTGTTAACAACAAGACCGTTATTGTCACTGAGGCTACCACTGTCACCATCACTGGTCCATGCACCATCCCAACCACCTACGTCACCACCACCGTTGCTCCAGAATCTACCACTGCTGCTGTCACCACCGTTGTTAACGGTGCCGGTAAGGTCGGTGCTGCTGGTGCCGTTGCCGGTGTCGCTGCTGTTGCCGCTGCTCTTTTCTAAATATTATCCTAAGTTAATGTTGTAAATTAATGGATATGGTATAATAGGTTGAAACAATTTGTAGCACTACTCTCTTGCAAAAACCTCGTAACCCATGAAATCAAAAAGTCCGCGCGCCGTTTGGTGTCGACATTCCGGGATTAGTTTTCCGTCATTCTCTTTCGTAACATTTGAGTGCATGCAATCGCATGATTAAGGCGTCGTCCGTCCAAATTGGGAATCGTCTGCACTTGCATTGGTCATTGTCGTGCAAACGTCAATTAGTAATCTGCAGGTGCATGCATATTGAATCTCACAAAGGCTCGATGTAGTATTGAAAACTGGTGACGGTGCTTGTGGAGGATTGCTTTGAAGATAAGAAACTCATAAGAGTGAGCCCATAATAAGTGTATTGTTTGTCGACAGGTCTACATTAAGGGTTTAATTCAAAATTGAATATCACTTTATTATGCGATTACAAGACAACAATGCCTAATAATTCTGATGATAAAGAGCTTTCAACATTACAATTGGAAAGATGTATGCGTCTCCGGTTTGTCAAAATTACCAATACTAAAAAAAAGACCCGCTCTTGCTTTCTTCCATAAATGCTCCAAAGCCTAAATATTCAATTCCAGGTTTTCCTCTCGCCAGTTAAAACTAGGCAAGGAACCAGTGGTATTTGATAATGTCCGCTTGTTCGCCTATCTTTCAAGTTCCAGTATTAATTTTTTTTCTCTGTCGGTTTTTTGAAATCTTGAGATAGGGAAATTTCATAAGTTTCTACCACTGAATATGGCATGGGACTTCACAAAGCGGCCAGCTTTATTTCGTAAATCAGTTTCAACGTCTACTATAAAATTTTGATAACTGCATGGCAGGTGAAATTAGAGATACAAAGTTTGTTAAGAAAAATGGAGAAGCAGTAGTAAGTAGGACTAAAACTGATTAATTGTAGCGAAAAAAGTCCAAGGAAGTTTATTTTATCTACTTAGAGTCCAGGATATCGTGGCCTATCCGAGAAAAAAACTAGAGCTTGGATCCGTCAAGAGGCCATACAGCCTTTTCCCCATAATTCCAATGGACCGCTTTTGTCACGGTGTATTCTTTCAAGCCTTCTATTCCCAACTCACGGCCAAAACCAGATTGTTTCATCCCACCAAATGGTACAGCGTTGCTCAAGGCGACATATTGGTTGCACCAAACGGTACCACCATGAAGCGCCTGTATCATGCGCCAACATTGTGAGGCATTTTGGGAGAAAACACCGGCTGCAAGACCGTATTCTGTATCGTTGGCTCTTTTAATTACCTCTTCCTCTGTAGAAAAGGTCTGCACTGTAAGAACTGGTCCAAAAATTTCCTCATCGACTATTTTCATACCTGGCTTGCAATCGGTGAAAATGGTTGGTGGAACGAAATAGCCATTCTTGAACTTTGACGGTAAATGTGATATTCTTGCTTCACCTCCGGAAAACAAAGTAGCTCCTTGTTCGATTCCTGATTTAATGAAGTCTTGTATTTTGTCTTGTTGCTGTTTGGAGACCTGAGGACCTTGGAATGTCTTGACGTCAAATGGGTCACCAATGACGTGTGATTCGAAATTGTGCTTGAGTTTAGCAAGAAATTCATCTTTAATAGACTCTTGAAGGAACAAACGAGATCCAGCACAACAGTCTTGACCGTGGTTAAAGAGAATTCCAGCACTCACCCAATTTACTGCCTGATCAATGTCGGCATTATCAAATACAACCACAGGTGATTTCCCCCCAAGCTCAAGAGTGACCTTTTTGAGATTGCTTTGTGCAGCTGCTTCCATTATTTTACGACCGGTGAAAGTCGAGCCAGTGAATGCAACTTTGTCAATATCCATGTGAGTTGAAATGGCCTTTCCAGCGACAGAACCTAACCCGTTGACGACATTGACAACACCGGGAGGAAAGCCAGCTTGCTTTGCTAATTTGGCCAAAATGAGGGCACTCAAAGGCGTTTGTTCCGCTGGCTTCATAACGATAGTGTTACCTGCTGCTAAGGCTGCACCGACCTTCCAGGCAAACATTTGAATTGGATAGTTCCATGGGATAATTTGACCACAGACTCCAATAGCTTCGAGCCTAGTGAAGGCAATCTTTACCCCTTCTTGTTGCTCAATGGTACGGCCTTCGATTTTATCCGCGAGACCAGCATAGTATCTAAGACAATTGGCACTATCGACGATATCTACGTCCCGTGCCATCCATACTGGCTTTCCGTTATCGAGACTTTCAAGCTCTGCAAGGATTTCGATATTTTCTTCAATCAAATCAGCCCATCTGAAAAGGGCTGATGCTCGTTGAGATGGAGTAGAGTGTCTGCCCCATGTGGTCTCGAATGCCTTTCTAGCAGCCTTAACCGCGTCATCAATGTCCTCCGAGGTAGCTCCACTTACGGTGGCCAAAGTTTCACCGGTGGAGGGATTGGGTGTTGTAAATGTATTATTGTTTTTCGCCGGTCTAAACTCGTTATTGATAAATAAGCCTGTCTCAAAAGAGATTTCGCGGCCAGATGGTGTCTTAATTGTTACAGACATGTTTTCTAAAGATCATTTTGCTTCTCTTGATGGATTTATATTATACACTTTAAATTCGCACCCACTTTCTTATCTTGGACTTTGCATCCCATCGCCCAAATAGGCAAGACATAGAGATGGAAGATCTGTTAGAATTTGGCGGTTGCAACTGGCCGTCCTAGCTTTGACTTGGTGGCTGATATATATTTATACGAAAGAAGTAACCAATGGCATCAGCTGTGACTGTTTTGTTGATTTTGGAAGTTTACTAAGCTTATAGATCTTATTAAGAAGGCGTACATTTCAAAGTATCTTCAACGATTTTTAAGCGCACGATTACTTTTTCGGGACGAAAGCGTCCTTAAACTATTGAGTCTATGATGACAGGATTGAAAGACAAAGTGATGAATTGTTCAGGTATGTTAGACATTGACAATAAAGATGTTAGCCGATTAACTCATAAAAGGTTTGCGCCTATTTTTTCGGATTCATTTGACCGTTTAAAATGGTTCTTTTTGCTGCACGATAAGAGGAAGGCTTCCTCAATTGGCCAATCGTTGATAAGTGCATCAATCTCAAACCTCTAAATAAATTATAATATGCCTTGATTATCGTATACCTTTCTCAAATGAATCTATAGAATCTTAATATTTTACCGTTTACAACTCATATACTCAACTCTCTATCATATTTTACATCTCTTATATCTTCGAGTACCTCTATTCTCCTCTTTAACTAAACCTTTTGGTACATCAAAATGTATGCAGTCTTACTTCCTTGTTCACCCAGAACAACTTCACTCTTGTCGATGATAGAAACTTGAGTGTCGTCAATCCTTACCCATTCGTTGTCGACCTTCTTACCGGCTTGATCTTCTTCTTCATCGAAAACAGACGACCGACGAAGAACGTCACATGTGTAATGTCCGCCACCAGCGCTGTTACCGTGATGGTAAACAACCCCAACGAGTCTATAGTTCTTGGAAGTGGTCAATTTCTTGGTCACACATTCGCTAGGGATACTGAAAGAATGCAGATATTGAACTTTCTTCGTGATTTTTTCGATTCCACCTCCGTATTGGCTGTAGCTATTATTACTATTGTACCCATTATACTGTGATTCTTCGTTCACCGGTGATACCACTTTCGACGCATTGTTGGTTTGTTCGAGATGATTGCCGAAAGTAGAAACATCACCCTTGGAATAATTAGGACTAGCAGCCTTGTCCGAGGTGGAATGTTGGTTGTTGGATGATGTAGAGCCAACGACTGTAGATGTTTTGGAGGTCGATGTGTCCAATGAAGTCGGCACCGTTGAAAACGACAGACCATTATGCGACTGCTGCAGAACCTGGAATGCAAATCTTTTCAAATGAATTACCATTACATTTGGTAATTGGTCTATGAATGTCTGTTTCTTTGCAACAACTTCTTGGTTTGAGCTTGACTTGAAAGGAATACTCTCAGGCTCATTGAAGATTTTAAAAGCATCCTCTATGGTATTGATTCTCAGATCCAGAATGTCCAATTGAATATTCTGGAAAGGATCCAATGTGATTGATTGCAGCTCTTTACTTTTTGGAACTGTCAATACACTCCTGAATTGGCCACCAAAAAGGGAAGTCACTGGTGTTGGTTCTATTTCAACAGTTCTCTTGGCAGTGACTTTTCTATTAGAGCCAACTTCGGACCAGCCTCCTTCGCTCTCTTCTACAGTACTTTCGTTGCCGTGGCCTTCAGACCCCTTGATGATTTTCAATGTGTTGTTAATATTGAGCAGGATATTTTTCTCTTTGGCATAATCCTGTAATAATGAGTCCACCTGCGTAGGACTCAAGTTTTTAATGGCACTTGCGAACTCTTCTTGTAACCCATCCAAAAAATATCCCAACATCTCCTCTGCATCTTCTTGTTGCCCCCATTTGAGATGACTGAATTTGCTCAACTTGGTCAAGCTGAAGTAAAATTTTTCTGGATTCATTGCCTTCAGGGCCATGCCAGTGTTGTGAACATTCGCAAACTCATAGAAAAACTGGATTGTAAGATCAAGCAATGGATGGGCCATTGGCTTTAACAGTCCAGTGGACTTGTCTTGTATGAGCTTTAACATTCTGTTAAATGGCTCACAGTAAAACAAGAGCTGTAAGATCAGATTCATATAGCAGATGTTACCGGTGTTTGTGAGACCTCTAGGTTTGACTCTAAACACAGAGAGATCTCTCTGGCTTATTGGAGAGTACGATGGGTCAAACATAAGCTTCATTAACAAAGAACCCAAGTCAGCTGTGGAATCATTATCAGTGGGATGATTCAAGGCATCCGAAAGAGCTGAACTAGAGTCGCTTATGGCAGCTGGAATTTGGACACCCGGCTTTACTGTACTCTTATTCTTCTCCTTCTTTGCCAGGGCTGGGGTACTGTTTAAAACAGCAGCCCAATTCTTCACTTTCGATTGTGGTTCCGGGGTCAAAATAAGAGAATCATTGTAATTGATGATACTACTACTCGATTCGCCGCGATTTGTAAACTGGACGCTTGACTCTGACCCGATGGTCGCAAGAAATTCCAGTCTTTTGCCCGTCGGGGTTTTTCTGGCAACTCTCGAAGGTGAAAATTCACTGGCAAATTGAGAAGGCGTGCAATTGATGAAAATTGGATACGATTCCTTAGAATTAGGGAAATCCGAAGTTGGTAATTCCAGATCGAAAGGCTCAGGTTGAGGCTCAGGTATAGGGGTCTTCTCTTTGGGCTCGATTACTTGAGCTACTTCCTGCTTTGGTTCTGGAATAATTTCTGGAGTCGCAGTCTCGGAGTCAGTGTCTGGAACTGCAGAGTGCGAAGGTGATTCGTCGGAGGCCTTTTCATCTGAATGCTTGTAATCGAACTTATCGGACTTTTCTCTCTCCTCATCCTTCTTCTTCTTACCATTTTTGTAATAGCTATTTCTTGGAACGTTGGGGCTTCCAGGATACGTTGGATATGTAGGCGCATAGGCGTACTGAGGGGTATACACATAGCCGTAAGGAACGGGCACAAATTGTGGTTGCGGCATGTATTGGTAGTATGGGTTCATTGGTGGGGGTCCAGAGGCATAATAAGGATACATTTGTGCGGCCTGGAGTTGTTGTTGCTGCTGCATAGCTGCCTGTTGTTGTTGGGCGGCCTGTTGGGATGCAGCAGCAGCAGCTTGTTGCATTTGGATGTTGGCTGGTTGGGACGGCGAGAAACTCTCGGCGTTTACCCGAAAACGCAGGGGCCCAGTGGCAGTGTTTGATGGGGCCATGGCAATGCTATGATATATTTCTGAAAATGTGTGATCTAAAATAAGATGTTAGGGCACTTGTACTTGGTGTTGTCTTGATTAATATACTACAATGCCTTGTTCTCTTTGTTGCACATTTCAACGAATGATCCGGGAATGTGATGCGGGTTTCAATGGGGACAGCAAATATTTGGTATGCTGATACGTCCAAGGATTGAAAGACTCGACGACGATGGATTTGACAAAGGTTTTGATCGATCTTTTACGGGAGGTTGCTCACAAGATTAATGCGGGCCCACAGTGAAAAGTTTAAGAGTTTCAATTCGGCACGTTTTGTGGCGAATGAGGTCAGTTCAAGGGCTAGAATATGCTAATCACAGGTGAATGTGTATAAGAATGTGCTTGCAAGCGCGGATTCTGCAGTTGCAGGTCGTTGGGGGGCTAGCGAACAGGTGTTCTTCAAGCCGTCTTGTGTGACTAAAAGCGCCGAAAAAATGTTGATTTCGAAATTGAAAAAGAGATCCTTGGAAAATTTCTTCGATATTTTCTATAGGCTGGGAAAATTTTTTTCTCGCACAAATCAGCAATTTGAGTAGGAGTGGAGAGTAGCATCCAACGAATTTAAGAGGTTGAATAGTGAATGAGCTTTTTGAAAAAGATGAATGATGTTAAGGAGTGGATAATATTATTCTAGACGATTTTTCAACCGATTATTTAGGAACTTTGTTGGTGGATATTGACCCTTTTACAATGTTCCTTATAGCACCGCTTTTGGCAGTGTGCGCAACATTTTCTCGCCCTGTTGTGGGGTCGATTGACAGACGTAGAACTTAATAAGATAACCGAGTGGGAGGAATTTAAGAATTATCTGATAGCAAGATATTTTTTTTTTTAGTTTTATTTTTCTTTGATTAGCCTTTTACTTTTCCTCAAAGTGTGCGCTTAAATAGGATGAAGAAATGATAAATGTGAGTAAAAGGAATGAAGAAAGGAAGGAAATGGAATGGTTAGTGAGGTGATAATAAGATAAAATGAAGTAGAAGATGATGTTGCTACTGAACAGACCATTAATTCAGTATTGTAGGAAAAAATGCTTATTATGCTTAATAATGCATTATTCACAAAAATTGGAGCATATGATTCAAAGTTAAACGAGCAAGTACCACCTTCTGGAGATCTAATCGCATAAGTAAATTTAGCGCTTCCCGATCGCTCGAGGTGGTGTGGCTTATCGGCTCTATGTCAATTAGGTAGCCACGACTTTGATTGAGCTTAATTGATTACATTACGATAGAGCTAAAAGATATTTTCCATCTTCTTGAGTTTCAGATATATCACTATTTATGAGCTTTAATGTTAATTTTTGTGTATATAATTATGCAATTTTTATGCCTCAGCACACTTTTACTTGAACCACTTTCTTTTAATATTCCATTGCCTTATGTATTTATCTTGCTTGAATATACTTTCAGAAAACTTTAGACAGCAGATGGTCTCCACTAGCTAACCAGATTATCAGAGTATTTTTTTCTATTGACTTAACTTGCCCTTCTTCTTCTTTTTCTTCTTTTTAATTCTTCATTAATCTTCATTATTCTTCATTAAATATCTTATTTCGCAACCCACAGAAAACCTTCATTAAAGTTCGCAGCCATCATATACACCGCCAACAAATGGCTGCATACCGGCATCGGCTGAGGTAGTTTATAAGTATTGGCAGGATCACACATGAGCCGATGGAGCAAATAATTTCCTTTAGCTATTTTTGCGATTGTCTCCTGGCTTGAACATACTCTATGTAACGGCATTCTACCTTTTAATGACTCTGGATGCTGCTTAGAATATCCCAAACTCTGCCGTTGGTACTCCCTGCAACTACAGTACCATATTCTCAAGTCAACTTTTTCAAGTTGGGCTCGTTTCCAAAGACGAGTACCGTCATCTCGACGTGGTCGAGTGGTTTCGAAAAGGTGCTTATAAAGGCCTGGATCATGCTCTACATAATGCTTAATATGCCCTGCAATACTTTTTTCCAATATCATTTGAAGCTCTTCTTCATCTGGTGCTATTTTTGTATCTGCTTGGGCCAGAGCTACCGAGATCATTATTGGAACTCTAAAGTCTCCACTAAAGTACCGCACGAGTGATTCATATTTTGAATCTCTCTGTTTACCCCTATCAATTAATTCATTTAAATCCACGGAACTTGGTGGAATCTTTATCACTTCTGCGATCACTCCGTGGCCATCTAAAATGGCCATGGCACTCATAAACATAGCTCCAAATGTATATGCAAGCATAGTGGCTTTGTCTTGATCAATAACGTGCATAGTCTCGTCACTGGTGCCTCTTTCCATCACAATTGAGTACATCTGCTGCCACTTTAATCGTTGCTCGTCGCTCGAAGACTTCTCCATGAGCTCGACCGTTACTTGAGCAAGGTATTGCTGCTTTGGCCGTGGGATAAAGAGACCTTCAACAAGTGACGGTAACAAAACCAAAATCAGCGAGTTTTCCTTGAGTAAATCGTTCAATTCATAATCTTCGTTGGCGGCGTTCTGAGTCATTCCATTGGCTTTTATCACAGAATCCGCAGGTTAATTTGTCAAATTTCTTAGTTTATTTTGGCAATTTTGTACATTAATCTCTCTGTCTTTGACGTCCTACCAATCAACAAATATCTCCTTGGACTAAAACCAAACCAACTATCATAACTGTTACTTCCTAAAACCGCTTCCTTTCAAAAAATCAGTTCATCCCCACTTCTCTCTGTATGTCCCTCTTGTGATATATGTATATATATATCTCAACACCTCATCATTTCCCTCCCATCAATGCAATAAATTTCATTTCAAATAAATGTTATCGTTTAATGTCATCCCAGCTCAACAGCCTAAACCAAACAAGTAAATATATTTGGCACCTTTAGTAGATTAAGTAGATAAAATTCGTTCTTAAGTGACCACAACGGTACTTTTCAATTGTTCGGGAAAACTTCGTTTAAGTCATGTCAATTTCCTTGTGCACTCGCTTTTAAAACGCTCTCATATCGTTCCTTTCACGCGCATCAGCCCTCCTCTTAATCTTTTCATCTCTTTTGTCGCTGATCTGTGTTTATCTTTTTCAGCTCACTCGTGCATTTCGTGATTTTCATTTTCTGCTGCTTTTGTTTTCTATCTTGTTGTTTTTGGTTTCTGTTCATCAACTAAATCATGTTTGATACCTTACCAAAAGCTTTAAAACAACGTATAGAGGATACTATCGCCCAGAATCCAACAACTGGTCCGGTTTTTGAGGCCTTATACACCCATTTCGATGATCCATCCCGTAAAAAACCAAAGACGGAGCCACTCCCACAAGAACTGTCACCAAAATCATCAGTTTCGAAAGTTCAGTCTCTTACCATCACGACTCCAATTGCTCCAGACCAGACCATTTTTCAATTGCTGGCTTTGCTGTTTATGCTGCCCCAAAGAAAGAAACTCAATTTACTTCTTCACCTTTACGTGCAACAGAATGCTCAACCTACTCCTGTTCTTTCAGCCGTCAATCCGCTGACCATGATCCCTGAGGTCCTGATAGCTGATTTTGCTCAACTGGTGAAAATGTGCCTTCTTTTACCTGTTTTGGGTAGCAATTTAAATGCAACAGGCCGAAAACTCGGCTTGCTTTGCTTGTGGATGCATCAAGAGTACGCCATAAATGAAAAAAATGAACCTCTAGTGGTTCAATTGAACTTCGACGTAGTGAAGAAAGAGATGATAAAGACCGGGAAGATTCCGGAAAACATCGAAGACATAGTTCTGGATGGTGATGCCGACGTGCAACCTGTACATGAAGCTATCATTGATTTTTTGGAACGTCAGTTCGGGTTGTGCGGTTTGAAATTAATCAACTACTTACCTTCGTCTGCTTTCAGCTCTAAAAACAAGGTCTTGCTTGACAAAGATGGCGGAATTGCCATCTCTACCGATGGCACTCATAGTGACCTTGTCATGGCTAACGCATATAGAGGTTCTAAAGAAGGTATTTTGGTTTTATTAGCTCCCAATGACGCATCCAAGACGCCATTTTTGATTTATGGATTCAAAAAACCTATTCTTTTCTACAACATGAAGCATATTAAGCATATCTCATACACCAGCATTACGCGAATCACTTTCAATATTCTCATAACTTTCAGTGTCCCCGGACAAGAGGAAGAGACGATTGAATTCGGCATGATCGACCAGCAACACTTCCAAGCTATTGACGACTTCGTTAAAGCTCAACACATTAATGATAACTCCTTTGACGACGAATTAAGAGAAAAGCGTGGAAAGGAAGAACAACAGAATGAGAAAGAGGCCCAAGAGGGCGATGTCGCAGATGCATTGCCTGACGATGAGGATGAAGAAGAAGATGGAACTTATCAGGCAGGTATGGAAGAAGAGAGTGGTAGCGGTAGTGGTAGTGAAAGCGATTCGGATGACGATTCGGACATGATGTCAGAGGACGATGATGAAGATGAGGAAGAGGACGAAGACGACGGAAACGAAGAATAGAGTACGTTTACAATTGTTAGAAACACTTAGATGATAGACGGTAAGATAGAAGGAAGAAATAGACGCAAGAAAGTTTCAGAAGAGTAATGCTTTGGACATTGAATTACTTCATATTTGCAACATGATGCTAACCTTTCTTTTTGGATTGAACGATCTCAGTCAACTCATGATGATGTCGGTACCATTTCACTAGTAAATCACTTGCAAAATTCAACTCATGCATAGGTTTAAGCTATTCATATATCCATTTTGTTCCACTTCAAAATTAGACTCTCTTTCAGTAATGGTGAAGAATTTTCAATCTATTCCAGATGAAAATTCTCGTATAATTGTAAGCCTACATCCACTCTATTTCTGGTTTATTTGTACATGCTATATCATTGCCCGCTCTTGGCGTACTCGTCCAACAACTCAAAGAACTTGCCTCTCTTGATTCCCTGGAACTCGGGCAATTCTGGTCTCTGTTCACCGAACAAAGCAATTCTTTGTGCTCTCTGTTCTTGTAAAGCTGTCAATCTTCTCGATAATAAGTCATCGTTTCTCTTAACAACATTGTGACCAAGAGTGAAGAAAGATACAGCGAAACCAATCAGGTAGAGGTATCCCAAAGGCTTGTATCTCAAAGGATTTATTTCCTTGGACATAATGCCCAACTGGATGACACGTGCACCGACTCCGAAGAGCGAGTACTTGATCAAATCCACGGTTTCTGGTACACTGAAGGCCATGGTTAAGGTTTAAAAGTGTTGGAAACGGTAAAAATTTGATTGGCCCGCTGGGGTGCGGGAGGTTGAAAGTGGGATATAGTTGGCTTGGGTAGTAACAGAAGAGGTGCGGTGTAAATGGGAGATATAGTTTTTTGAAGGGAGTGCGCTAATTTGGAGCTGCTAATTTGATGAGGACACGCTTAATGAATTAGGTGAGAGAAGTATCTATGAAGTAGCAAAAATAGCGAGAGAATAGCGGGAAAAATACAGGTATAAAGTTTCGTGGCCTCTGATTTTGGTTTTCTGATTCCGCGTCTTCTTTTTCTCTCTTTTCCTCTCAATTTCTCTCTCTTTTCCTCTCAATTCCCTCCAATTCCTCTTTATTTCCTCTCATAGTCTTCCGCTAGTAAGCGCTAACATTTGCGACATAGACTCCGCACTGTGGCGCCTTTAACAACGGAATTGACGCCACTTTCCGCTTTCAAATCCTGCTGCTGCGAGTTCCGCTCTCTGCTCCTTTCCTACTGCCTCCCTTGTACTCTCCTCTTGTTCTATTTCTATCTTTCTATTTCTTTCTTTCTCTCCCGTCTTTATTTCTCTCTTTTTTTTTGTTATCTAATCTTAGGTGACTCCACATTTAATTCAGATCAATGTCAATCAATTTCCTTCGAGGTCACCCAACCCTTTCTCTCTTGCCCTACGAGAGTATCACTCGTGCTTACGAGAAAGTTGTGCTCGAAAATGACTATACCAAAGCTCTTCAAAATCCTGAAAACCGCCACCCATTGAGTTATGGTACTGATCCGGGCAATGTGGATGTCAGAAAAACTTACGCCGCTTGGAATGATCGAATCTTTAATCGTCCAACACCATCAGATCCAGATACGATCAATTTGACTGCTGGTGCCTCATACGGTATTGCCAATATCTTGACATCTTTGACCTCGGTCGCACGAGGAATCACCCGTCAGGCCTTTGTAGTCACGCCATGTTACTACTTGATTAATGGAGCCTTCATTGATGCTGGGTTTGAGGATAAAATTACCGCCATAGACGAGCTTCATGATGGTGAGTACGATGTTGATGTGGTTCAGTTGGAAGAACAATTGATTAAACACTCCAAAGGTCTCGAATCTGCTGATAATCGTCCAATTAATATTAGAGAAGATCCATTAGGCCGTGGTACTGATAAGAAGTTCCGATTTGTTCTTTATATTGTCCCAACTTTTTCTAACCCAACTGGTGCCACCTACTCGGTGAAAACTCGTGAAAAGCTTCTTGAACTTGCACGGAAATACGATCTTTTAATCATTTCTGACGACGTTTATGAGCTACTTGACTATTCAGATGATCCAAATCACAAGTTCACCCCTAGAATTGCCTACTTGGATCGAGACACTCTTCCAGAATGGGACCAATTTGGTCATTCAATCACTAATGGGACATTTTCCAAAATCATAGCACCCGGACTTCGTCATGGTTGGCAAGAAACAGCTTCGCCAAAATTGGCCCAGCAATTGGCTGCAACTGGTGCAAACAAGTCAGGTGGTACACCAAATCAATTGTCCCTGTTTGTTGTCAACGAGTTGATAATCTCAGGCGAATTGGATCGTATTGTGCTGGGATTTATAACGGTTTACAAAGAACGGGCTCAAAAGATGAAGCAATATTTGGCCGAATACTTGCCTGCAACAGCCAAGGTTTATGGGGGAGACGGAGGCTATTTCTTGTGGGTAGACATCAACCAAAAAGAGAAAGATCATAGAGTTGTGGAGAAGAAGTTGAAAGAACGGGGTGTAATTTTAGGTTCAGGTGACGACTTCGAAGTCTACGGTGATACCAGGGATTGGGGTCACAATTGTGTCAGATTATCGATCAGTCATTTACCTGTAGAAGACATTGAAAAGGGTATTAAAATCTGGGGAGAGGTGTTGAAAGAAGAGGGCTACTGATTTAGATCCACGAAGTGAGCGCTTCTGCTTACCACTCCGTCAAAATAGACTTTAACTATGACTAGACATTACCGTAAGCAATAAACAATGAAGAATTGATAAACATGGGTCAACCATTCTCCAAACATTAGCTTAGGTCAAACTATTGATGTGATGAGCTCAAGTAAAAATTCTAATGTTAGTACATTTCAAAATTTAGGATCAAATATAATGGCATTTCAGCGTAGATCTTGGTGTAACTTTTTCTAATCTCATGGATTATCGATATAGGCAAGTGTTGTCATCCTTATATGCCAGGGTTAGTACATACCTTAAAGTTGTTGTTAAGAAGAATTTTGAAGATGAAAAAAAAGTTGTACTTGGCTTAAAAATAAATTACCCGGACAAAACTATATAGGGCCAGGGAAGTACCATCCAATCTAAAGAAAAGCCCAATTGTAATGTGTAATCAGAGATAACGACTACTCGTAGACTTATTTAGTATATATCTTGTATTATTTTGCTCCCCGTTATGTACTATTATGCCCCACAGAAAAGATTACATTGTTTTTGTACAATTTCGCAGCCGTTCTGCAATAACCATGAGAGACTTCGTACTTAGATGTCGCTGGGGAGCTGTTTCGGGGCTTTCAATGGCATCATACATTATTGATTGGATGATTATTGTAGCCATTATTATATTGGGACTTTTTGTTTTACCAAAAATTCATCCCTCATACCATCAATTCCACACAAATGATTACTCCATTCAGTACACCTATGTGAACGAAGAAGATACTGCTGTATCAACGAATACGTTAATTTTACTAAGCGTATTAGTTCCGGCAATACAATTTATCGTTTTACCGTTTTTGAGTCAAAACTCTGTCGCTAGGAAGCTTTGGGACATTCATTGTGGATTAAAGGCGTTATGTGGAGCCCATGCCGTGCTGATGTCTGTTACAAATCTCTTGAAAAATATCTGTGGATTACCCAGACCTGACTTAATTTCAAGATGTTCTCCAATTTCTATACCTTTGGGTATGATTGGTATTGAGAATTGTAGTCCTTCTTCTCAATCTCTACTTGATGAAGGGTTCAGGTCATTCCCCTCTGGCCACCTGCTGGCCATATTCTGTGGCATGGTGCTATGCCATCTTAATTTATGCGCAGTTTTGCAAACATATGATTATAGAAATTTGGTGGCTAAGCAGATTATCACTCTCGCTCCTTTAGTTATTGCATGCTTTACCGCAGCCACAAGAATTAGCGATAATAGACACTTCCTTCGGGACGTTTTTGCAGGCGCTTTCATTGGCACAGTAAGTGCATGGTGGTTTTATTTGCAACATTTTCCAAGCGTGGAAAACATCCGAAATGGTGGGAGAGCATTCCCACCGAGACGGTTCGGTGTTGCTAAGTTTTTTGGAAACCAGGGCGGCTTCTGGAGTTTGAAAGATACAATTCCTGGATCATATGAAAAACGTCGTCTTGATGACCAGGCGATGATTGAAAGACTCGAACAAAAAACTGGGTTGCTTTTGGATAACACAACAATGGAGGCTCACATAAGGAACACCACTATCGTTAGCGAGTCGATTTTGACTGTGTGCGACCTAAATGTAGCTTAACCTAATTTTCGGGTTCTAACACGAGCCAGATGGAGCTTATCTGCTGTACGGTCAATATCATCTTTGAGTTCATCTAAAAGATCGTTTTGCTCGGCAACCTCCTGGTTGATAAGCTCGCCAATCTCACGTTGTCTCTGAACCATTTTTCTAAGCTCTCCAACTTCTTGATCTTGCTTTTTATGAATTTGAACTTGTTGCTGCATTATCTCAGCATTGGAAAGCGCCAAAGTTTCTTTTGTTTCATGGGCTGGCCCCCCTATATTTCTTCTTGAGCTAAAGCCGCCCCCGTTTGCTGTGGAATTGGCTCCTTTTTGATTTGGTTCGTCTCTCTGCATTTGTGAGATCTTCGCCAGCTCTTGCGTCAACTCCTGTACCGCAGCTTTCCGGCTGCGAAGCTCAGAAGAACTAATGCTTGAATTCGAAAGCCAATTGTCGAGACTAGCAAGACTGGGATCTATAAATTTATTAATCTTTTCACGAGCAGCAATACGATCAGCCAAAGTCACATTTCCTGAGACGCTGCTTTTCAAATCTGCGGTATGATATTTCGCTTTACGAAATAATTCCTGCCATCCGTTATTGTCCAATTCACTTGCACTAAGAGCCATTAGTTCCGATATTTGACCTGCCTCCAGAGAGGCGGCAAAGGTGGCTGGAGTGAATTTGAAATTAACCGGTAAATTTAAGAAATCTCTAACCGGTTCCTGATTTTGAAGTTCCCTATCGGCCAAGATGGCATTGAAAAACAGAGCTAACTTCGTTTTACGTTCTTCAACCACAGCGTTGCTGGAAAACCACAGCAGGGTATGTTTAGGAGGCAATTGATAAGGGAAATCCAGCTGGGAGATCCCCAAATGACGACATAATTGGGTAACAAGAGCACAAAATTCGGAGTATCGCTTGATCACAGTTATATTACGGAGTGGAAGTCGCACAGATAAATGATAAAATACCACTCCACTTTCCTTGGAAGTCTTGTTTATTGTCGCTATCGAAGTCATACCTTTCAAAATTTATGTTTTAGCCGTTTAAGCTCACTCGGCTATAGACACTTACCTGCATATTGATGACAGACGAACCGTTCGGGATTTGGACCTGCATGCGATCACTATATACTGCATACAGAGGGATGTATATACAGGTTGCAGCCACTGCCCCATGATTGCTCTCCACAAACCACCCTTCTTGCATCTATTGGGTTCAATTGTATTAAGACAAATTGACGAATGAGTGCAGACGGCGAAGAATCTGCTTCAGTTCGTGCGGAACACTCCTCACGGACAATTGGTAGCCCTCCACGACAAGAAGTCGCCGCTCGGGACCCCGAGAGAGAGCCACTCTTGCATGGTCAATATGTCTCACCTGATGACCCCGTGGTTTCTCCCTTGAATCTCTATAAAATTCGTGTACTTCGAGTTGTTAACATTGTGGTTTTGGTAGCAAACATTGTGCTCTTTTTCGTATTTTTGTTGTCCGACTTTGTTGCCATCCCCGGTCTCGATAGCAAGGGTACATCATTCGTGGATTTGGATATTCTTGCCATTTGTGTTGTAAGCAATTTGTTGACCCTTTGGTGCTTTGAAATCCCTGCCTATTATGAAAGGTTACTCGGGTATGCTGTGGCAGCATTATTGGTCTTCAATTTTGTAGTAGTCACCATCTCAAACTTTTTTGGTAATGGATTTAGCGGCTGGCTTCAATTGCTTCTCTTATGGACATTCGTCAACTTTGTTTTTGACTCCTTGGTCGACAAGTGGGTTGAAGAGGGAAGAAGATACCAAGAGATAAAGTATACCGGAAGAGAAGAAACTAGAAGAACAGTGGGCGAGTTATTCGTCATCTTCATCAAAACTATTGTGAAATTTGCTATAGCATTGCTCTTATGGTCTATTAGTTTCACTCTCTGGGTCAGGGTGTTTGATCTGTTTTTACAGCCATGGGGATCGTTGGTTCCAGTAAGTAATGATGATTTTAGAGTTCATTTGGCTTGTTTTGGAGTCCATAGTAACACGAGTGCTTCAACAGAACAGCCCATTATCTTGGTCGAAGGTGGTCAATTGACTTCTTCTGAAACCGTGCAATCGTGGATCGAGGAATTATATCACTTGAATAAAGTTGACAGGTACTGTATTTGGGATCGTCCTGGTTATGGTTTCTCCGACAGCGGGCCGGCTCCCAGCTCAATTGGTATTACGGCCGAGTATTTGAACGAGGCTCTTAAAAGTGAGGGAGTTCAAGGACCATTTGCTTTGGTTGGTTTCGATATCGGTGGTTTGTACTCACGTGTGTTTGCTTCTAGATTTCCTGGATCAATTCACTCATTGCTTTTGGTGGATAGTTGGCATGAAGACCTTTTACTTAACAATCCATTCAGAAACTCTGCAAACGAGGAGAATTTCTCTGTGTTTAAAAACATCCTTGAACCTATGAATCGTTTTACAGGTTTTAAGCTTTGGCTCAGGGGAATTGTTTCACCATTTGGATTCATGACTAACGTGCACTGGATATTCCACCCCAGGAAATACTCCTCTAAGAGTCGGATTTTTGGCCGCGATATGGTCAAGACGCCTAAATACTTAAGAGCCCGGTTGCAAGAACAGATTACGTCGTCTATTCTTTCATATAATGAAGTGGCATCCTCTGATTTGCACGATATCCCGTTGAGCGTGATATCGTCTGACTTTATGATCAAAAACTCCTTATCCTGGGGCCTGTGGCAAAGAAAATTGACTAAACTTAGTAAAAATGCCCTCGAATGGGTAGTTGCTGACTCTAGTGGACATTTGATTTGGGAAAGTTCAAAAGGCCGCGCACAGTTGCAAGACTTATTGTTGAGGACTGTAGGTGAAAGCACCAAGAAATGAAGATTCAAATAATTGAGTGTTACCTGGTATCAGATGATACAATAATCAGGTAATTGTGTTTAGTTAAAAAATGCCAATGTGTTATGAATATTGTAGTATCAATGGGTGTAGATCATTTAATGGTTAGTCAATATTTTGAACTTCATGTATCAGGATTTCGGATTGTCAATACGATTTTATCGACAGTATCTGATTTATCGATTTTATATAACTAAACAAAGCTTCTAGATACTGCTACAAACTCAACCTGGTTCGTCCTAAAGAAGGCTTAAAGTTCCAGTGCAGTGTGAACAATAATCGCCGAATCGAGACAGAACAGCTGCAAGTTTCACCCAATGCGTCGCCCAAATAGGAAATTAGTGATGATTGTCGACAGCGAAACAAACGGATTGGGGGCCGGAAACATCACATTTTTCTTCGGATTTAGATTTAAGACTCTAAACCTTGTACTCATAATTAGTACTTCTAAAATCTCTTTTCCATCAACTTGACCGGGAATTTAACCGGTCAATATCTAGGTCTTCACTTTTCCGTCTCCAACATTCCCCTCTGCCACCAAAACATCCTGCACACAGTCCCATACCCACATAAATCCTCAAACCCATCAAAGGGCGAGTGACACGGGACCACCTCGAGACACGGTTGCCGACCCTCGAAACAGCCAAGAACGCGTTTTGCTTACCTAGAAACGTAAAGCATTTAGCCTGCGCAATACATAGAATCCATAACTTTAGCTTCAGCGCCCCATAGTTCCCTTCGAACTCCCCCCTAAAGCCCATGGATCGATCGTCTCCGATGGTGCTGCCGCCCTCTGGTAGCGGCCTGCTGTCCCATGCGGGTGTCAAGAATACAAATCGCTCAGTATCAGGCTCTAGTCTTCGTGTCCTGAGCCCCAAGATACCGAAAAAGACCGAATCACCACCAACTGTACCGCTGGCCACCTCTCAAGGTATTGAAACCTCATCCCTGACACAAATCAATGGCGCTCAGGGTCAACCTCGTCGGCTGCTGTTCGGCTTGGGATTCCTCCTGAATTTCACTAACCTGATGAGGCAAAACCAACCCAATGGTGACGAACAAATCACCCACAATGACCGCAGTAGTCCTCCCATCATTGATCTGCCTCACCAATTCATGAGCAATAGCCCCACCATCGCCAATTTGGCTTCTTACGCGTCCGATCTGGTCGCCTCGGCACCACCACAGCAGCGTCTGGGTTTTGATGACTTGAACGGGATACCAGAACTGGAGTCTGGAACCAACAGCGAACATGAAGAACCAACCCAGCTTACTGCCCAGCATGGCCGTGTAAACACCCCAAAGATTGAAACATCCGCAAGCACTGAATCACCCGATCTTTCCGCAACGACCCCCGCCATAGCAAACGCTCAGCCCCTGCATAACAACAACGAAGCGGAGCCGCCAGTAGAAGGTCCGAGCTCTTCGAACATTGCCACTATTCCAACACAAGATGTCGTCTCCACGCAACCAGTCTCACTGGAGGGCAGACAGCTGGCTGATACTGCGGAACAACTGACCGGGATGGACAAAGATGGGTTTTACCTGATCAGGCTCACTCCACTCATCGATCACTCTCTGCTGTCGCTGGGTCTTTATTTTGCCCCAATCATTCGTAAGATGAAACCCACCTCTGAGATCCTGATCGGGAGATACACCGAGAAAAATAAGCTGGCTGCTCATGCTCCACAAGGATCTCTGGCTCCTGTTGTGTTCAAATCCAAAGTCGTTTCGCGAGTGCATGCCCTTTTCTCCTGTAACGAAGACGGCCAATGGTTTTTGAAAGATTGCAAGTCGAGCTCGGGTACCTTTCTCAATCACATAAGACTTTCCCAGGCTCTGCAAGAACTGCTGCTCATGCCGTTGATTGATGGTGACATCATTCAATTGGGTATGGATTACCGTGGTGGTACAGAGGAGGTCTACAGATGTGTAAAGATGCGATGTGAGTTCAATAAGAGCTGGCAGAGAAAGGTAAATCAGTTCAACTTAGAAATTCATAAGAAGTTGAAGAACTTATCTATAAGTAACGAGAAAGGAACACGTACTGAGGCTGATATTGTGAAAGATGGTATTGCTCACCAAACGGATGAATTGCTGGAGTGTGCGATCTGTCTCTTGAAGTTAGAGCCCTGCCAAGCGATGTTTATCAGTCCATGTCTGCACCTGTGGCATTATAAATGTATACGGCCAGTCATAATTAAGAGCTACCCTCAATTTTACTGCCCTAATTGCCGCAGCATGTGTGATTTGGAGACGGATATAGAGGATGATGATTAGAGCCATCACCAATTGTTGGCTCAATACATACTACACGAATCGTATAAAAAGCGTAAAATACATTGTATTTGTAGAGGGTCCATTACCCGAATTTTCATCTTTATATAATTTCTTTGTTAATATTAAAGCAGAAAAACGTATAACAAAAATTAATTCATCTTCGAATCTGGGCAACATTTCGTAAATCATGTGCTCCCCAACTTTCCCTGTCTTCCCATTACATAATGTCTTGTGGTTCCATTATCACATTGATCTAGAGGTTTGCATGCAGTATTACAAAGCCCATGTGAGAACGCTGGGTGGAGAAGAATGAAATTGTGATTAAATTTTTGTAATAAAGACAACATGGTGGCAGTATTGGTATCTGGTGCCACAGGCTTCATTGCCCAACATATTGTTAAAATATTGGTGGAGAGTGGTTATGATGTTGTCGGTACGGTTCGATCTCATGAAAAAGGTGAAAGACTTAGCAAAAATCTCGGTTCCCCGCGCTTTAGCTATGAGATCGTTAAGGATATTGGGGCCGCTGGAGCCTTTGATGAGACCATGAAAAAGCATCCTGAAGTTACAGTGTTTCTTCATACCGCATCACCTTTCCATTTCTCGACAAAAGATCCGGAAAAGGACTTGCTTCTCCCAGCAATCAACGGTACAAAAAATGCACTTACTTCTACAGCAAAATATGCCCCGCAAATTAGAAGAGTGGTTATAACTTCATCATACGCTGCAGTTTTCAACCCAAGTAGAGAATTAGATCCAGAATTCACTATCACTGAGAACTCTTGGAATGAAACCTCCTATGAAGACGCTAAAAGCAACGCTTTTATCGGATATTTGACATCTAAGGCTTTGGCGGAAAAAGCCGCCTGGGAATTTGTGCAAGAGAATAAACCCAATTTTGCTTTATCTACTGTGAATCCAAGTTATGTATTTGGGCCACAAGCTTTCGACTCAGAATTGAAGGATACTCTTAATACATCATCGGAGATTATCAACTCGATCTTGAAATTGAAATCAGATGATAAAATCCCGGCCAATAAGGGTGGATTTATCGATGTAAGAGATGTTGCCAAAGCTCATCTTGTTGCTTTCGAAGACGAAAAAACCATTAACAAAAGATTACTTCTTACCAACAAGAAGTTTCATAACCAACTGATTGCTGATATTATAAATGATAATTTCCCATCTATAAAGGGTAAAATCCCGATCGGTAGCCCTGGCAGTGGGAAAGCCAGAACAAAGAAAATGGCATTTGTTGATAACCGGGAGACAAAGAAATTACTTGGATTTGAATTTATTGACTTGAAGAAAACAGTTGTAGATTCTGTTTCTCAGATTATCAAAGTCAAGAGTAAACTCTAAAGAGGTTATGAATTAAATTTTTGAATTTGAAGAAAATATACGAAACCTCTAAACTATTAAATATTTTACAACTGTTGTAGATTATGAACTCTTGAACTTATTTTTGGTTAGGAACAAAAAATGTGACCTTATGGAAACATGTTAAATTTAAAATGGAAAAAAAAATGTAGCCGCTTGTTAAAGATAATTTATAGTGCGAGAGATGAGCTTCACTTATGCGGGAGAACTTCTGTCAGGGGCGTGGGGAAGGGTGAGATGATGTCAAAAAGTAATGCCAAGACGTGTCCAATTTGAATATCAAATTAGTACATGTAAATCGATAATATCACGAAACCTTTATTGCTCTCTCGATTCAGCAAAAACATTTACTTCGGTAGATCAACACAGCCTTCCATTCGGTCCCTTTATTTTTTAAACGGCTCTATTGTAACCCCACTAATTTAGGTTTAAGGGCAATTCGACTTTAAAAAACGGTCAGGACACATACTCACTTTGATTCTTGATAGTGAGCAAAAATAGATAAAAAACATTATTTGATGGTAACTAGTTATTCACTGATTAATACCATTTACACATCCCGTTGATTACCAAAATATTTCAACATTTATATTCGTATTCAATTTCCAGTGAAGAAACGGCTGCAAAAAAAATGGGACCGTTGGAGGTGGCTTATACTTCTTTGCGTTCCGGTGCTCGTGTTTATTTTTTTGCATAAATTAATTTTTTTCGATGGTCCCAAACCATAGGAAACGAAGCATAATTTTTTCAAGTGACCGACATTATTCTCCTATTATTATTTAATCATGTAGGCGATGTTGTATTCTGTTGAATTGTGTTAAATTTCCTCTAATCAACAACTCTTCCAGTAAACATGTCTAGAAGGTATTTGACCAACCAAGACGATCATGAGTATCAACCACCCCCGGAAAATCCGTTCATGACCCCGGATGAAATGCACTCCGCGTCATCTTTCGAACTACAACAAAAGGATTCGTCATCTGATTCTGGTCATGATTTTCGACTCCATGGATATGAAAACCAAGAGGGAAGTGTTTCTGCTCACCTTTTACCTAGATCGTACCCCGACTCGCGAAATAGTAGCCGCATCCTTCTGGGTAAACCCCAAGATAAACAAGTGAGCAATGTGAGTGACTCCTTTTTAGGCGGCAACTATCAAGAAGATGAAAGCCCCTTCGGTGGATATCCAATAGCCAATTTCCCCTTAACTATTGATGAAAAAGAAGATGATGACTACCTCCATAATCCCGATCCTATACAAGACGCCTTGTACGATAAAAACCGATTCAAGTATGACTTAAAACTGATGGATAGGAAATCTTTAACAGGTTTAATAGGCTTCATTATATTGTTTTTAGCCGCTGTGGCGGTCTTTGTTATCTTCCCGGTTTTGACGTATTCTGGTGCAACTTACCACCCAAAACCACATTCATATGAGGTATTGACATCATATAATTATCCATTATTATCAGGAATTAGACAATCACTTGTTGATCCTGATACTCCTCAAGATAATTTATATAAAGAGAGCAAATCAGGCGATAAATGGAAATTAGTATTCTCTGACGAGTTCAACGCCGAAGGCCGAACCTTTTACGAAGGTGACGACCAATTTTTTACTGCTCCCGATTTAAATTATGCTGCAACCATGGATTTAGAATGGTACGACCCTGACGCGGTGACCACGGCAAATGGAAGTTTGAAATTGAAAATGGATGCATTCAAAAACCATAATCTTTTCTACCGGTCGGGAATGGTACAATCCTGGAACAAGTTTTGCTTTACTCAAGGACTCATAGACATTTCGGCTAGTCTTCCTAACTACGGTTATATCACCGGTTTATGGCCCGGACTTTGGACCATGGGGAATTTGGGAAGACCTGGATACTTGTCCACCACAGAAGGTGTTTGGCCCTATACATACGATTCATGTGATGCGGGGATTACACCAAATCAATCTTCTCCTGATGGAATTTCCTATTTACCAGGTCAAAAGTTAAATGCTTGTACTTGTAAAGGTGAAGATCATCCAAATCCAGGAACAGGAAGAGGGGCACCCGAAATAGATGTGATTGAAGCACAAGTAGATGTCAAGGTCGGTGTCGGTGTTGCTTCACAATCGTTGCAGATTGCCCCTTACGACATTTGGTATATGCCTAACTATCAATTCATTGAAATTCACAACTCCTCTACTACAACAATGAACACTTACACCGGTGGACCGTTTCAACAAGCCGTTTCAGGTACTTCAACGTTAAATATTACTTGGTACGAGAAAACTGGTGGAGAGTTTCAAACATACGGGTACGAGTACCTTAATGACGACGACAATGGATATGTTACATGGTATGTTGGTGATCAACCTACTTTAACAGTTCATGCATATGCATTGGCACCAAACGGAAATGTGGGGTGGAGAAGGATACCCAAAGAACCAATGTCAATTATTATGAACTTTGGCTTATCCAACAGTTGGGCTTATATTGATTGGCCCAACCTCAATTTCCCCATGGTTTTCAGTATAGATTACCTCAGGGTTTATCAGCCTGAAAATGCAATCAATGTCGGATGTGACCCAGAGGGCTATCCCACAACCTCTTACATAAACAGTCATTTAGATGCATACTCGAACGTTAATTATACTCATTGGGCAGATGCTGGTTATTCATTCCCAAAGCATAAATTGACCGGAAAATGCAAGTCTTGAAGAAGTACTCAATGTTTTTCGACCCAGCTATCTTTTATAAATTTTCAAAAATTTAATCTAAGTTCGGTGGTATTACAATACCATTTGCTTTTTTTGAAAACTTAATATTTTGATTGCTATGATAAATGGTATTTTATTACAAACATTATGAACTATAAGGGATACAAAGTTCAAAGAAAAAATACATAAACTTCTTCTTTGCACTATAGTGTCCTCAACATTAACCCGAAAATCTTATACCCATTTTTGTGAGCCTCAACCGGTAATTGTTTCAATCAAAACAGTGAATGATTACATAATAGTATATTTGGTAGAGCTTACTGAAATAGGAGGCTTGTCGGGCACGTTTACCACATTCTTTTAATTGAAAGATCGTTCCATTTGCAACCGCGCGTGGCAATTGAATTTGGAGAACGGATGTCAGTTGAATATACTGGAGTCGTCTACCCGGTGAAGCTAATGTCTTAGCCAATGTCAATAATGAAATTAACGAATCAAATGTAAAATGAGTATTATGAACCAAAAGTGCGTGTCAACGTGTGTCAAAGATCGGTTCCTGCTGGTAAAAATGAGTTGCTTTCGCATTCCCAAAAATATACCGATTTTTTGGAGCCTCGAAAGTAATAGTAAATTGTCAATAGTCACGCAATGCATTTGGACCTTTAAATATTTTCGCCTTTAAGCAGAATGTAACTTCACAAAGAAATAGTTCAAAACTTTATCTAGGTTAAATTTCAACTTCTCTAAGTTGTTTTGTATTCAAAAAAAAAAAAAAAAAAATAGCCTTCACACGGTTCAAAACTTTCATCATATAGAGATTTCTTCAACAACCACCTCCACTACAATGCCTATTCCAAATAGTGAGATGCAAATTCCTCTCTTTCGAGTCCAAATATCTTATATGCTGAAAAAGATGATGTCGGCTGACTTCAAACCATGTCTGACCAACCAAATATTTACAATTTGCCAGGAGATTATTTTGAATCATTAAATGATCTCACAACTGCTGAAAATTCCAAACAAAAACACCTAATATTAAGATATCTCTTAATAGGAGTATAAATTTAAATAAAATAAATTACTTGGTATTTTGTTAATCCCGACAAAATAATTCATGAGCACATTTCGAATCAGGGGAAAGCATATCCAATAGATTTCGGAAAATAGCAATTGAATTTTCTGACTTCGAGTTTATAATTTACACTTCATTTAATGATTTCTCACCTATACTGAAAATAGAGCTTCGAGCGCATCGTTTTTTTATTTTCATGACGCGTTGGCGCGTGCTCTAGATAGGACCAACAAATTGATACTGAAATTGTTCAAATGCTTAGAATAAGACCTTCCCAGTTCTAAAAATTTGTAATAGTGAATTACACCTTCTCCATCTTCTATGCATTTTGAGCCACATTGTCGGACCCATGTCAACAATAAAATGTACTCTTCAGATTTGATTATCTAATAAAAGCCTCTTATTTTTTGTAGATCCGCCACAATAAGAGGTTGGCTTGAAAAGCTATTCGAAAATCGACAGTGTGGATTTTTGCATGGTTGATTAAACAAGCATGATCAGTTGATTGATCATTCTATCGAAATGACAACCGAATAAGAAAATTGCGGTCGTAAAATTTGTTATCAGGCTGCAGCTTGCGGCCTTGATGCCAAAGACAGTATCTACAACGAGCTTTCAGTGTTGCATCTGACGGATCTTCTATATTCATAAATTTTGCCCTCTAAAATTTCGATAATGGATGTTCAATCCTAATCTTTTGCCATACCTGTTACAAACCCGTTCGTTTTAAAAATAGCCACACTTATCATTTAAGTCGATTTGACATGTTATTGTAGACCCTTAAGAACTGAAATTAGCCTATGATTTGACGCTTGTCGCGCGTTATTTTTTTAGGATCGGAAAAAAAGGGCGCTTCCGAGTGTCTGATGAGAAACAACCCGAGATCCCGTCGGGCTGAGATTTTGAAGAGTCAAACTACGAGTTTTTAATATTTTCAGTTCTTTGTCTTCGTACCATTCGATACTCAAATACTTTAAATATCTCTTAATAATCATAATACCTATAAAAAAAGTAGTAGCATCGGATAAGGCATATGCGTAGAATCGAATTATTCGATAGTGCAGGTAGTAACAGGTACCAACGTTTTAACGATCGTTTTTACGACTCCAGCTTTCGCGAATACATGCAAAAATCAGACAGCAAAAAACGGTAGTCCGTCTTATTGTAACCCCCCCTTTTCTTTGAATTACCATTTTAAAGGATTGAACTGGGACTAGCAACCAGGTCTAGAACATCAAATTAAACAATCGAACTTAGTTCTTTTCTATGGTTGTAATCTTTCTTTATTTCTCGCGAGATATTATTTTCTGCAAGGTCTGACGTAAGTGTTCAAAGATGGAGATTGTTTTCGGTAATTTAATTTTCGGATTAGTATTGTTGTGAACAACCGTGGAATTGACTCCTAATTACAATGCCCATATACAATAACGACATATAGAAGTTTTACTTGTTCCTGCAAAATCTGCTGGCTTTCATACGAAAAAAACTTTACAATAGTAGTTAATGGTTAGACTCAACCAAGTTGATTTGTAGTAACACACGCATTAACATTCAAAAGAAAAGTATCGCAAGGCTGCATAGAAGCAACTGAAATCTTCCCTGAAATGAAATTTTGATAAAACACTGTTACTGCAGGTCGATTGTTTGCTAAACCAACATGTTTCATGGACCCACAGCTATGTCGTATTTGTAATTAAGTCCGTATCAGATGAGCCGTTCTTAATTTTTTAGAACAATAAGCCACCAGGATTATCCGGGAATTGGGGTCGCTGTCTCTCTTCTAATGTCTCGGTTAAGGTACAGGATAAAAATATGTCAAACACCATAACACATTTGTCTAATCCTATCCATTCCACTGACGCAATCCAATTTGATTCGAAACCAACAACAAATTTCACTACGTTGAAGACGGGTCCCTTCGTGCGTTAAAGACCTAATTTGCTTAATCTGTGACTCTATATTTCTAAAAGGAACGCGATTTATTAGGCTTAACGCTTTCGCGGCAGTTCGATTTGGGCTGTTTTTTTTTCTTGCGATTTAAGGTTTAAGGTAAGTGAAATGTGGAGTCTATCTAGATAACCTGGAACGGCTCCACATGGCTGCATGATTTGACGTGTGATTTGAAATTCGGATTGGCTCTATGACCTTGTATACTAGTGTAATACACTTCAACAGATGAAGAGCCGTGGCTCTTCTACTCATGCATCATCCTGAACAATAGGTGGGCTGGCTCATTGGCCACAAGAATGAAATTCAAGGTGGAAACAGAACATGTGAAATGCAAATATTGATTGATTTTAACCACAACTTTGCTTTGCAATTTACTATATAAGTTGATCAATATATCACTTCGATCATTATCCTTGATAAACTTTCAAATCAAATCAAACCAAATCAAATCAAATCGCCATCATGGTAAAATTACTGCTTTCTGTCTTGACAACTGTCGCTCTTAGCCTCTTTGCATATGTTGAAGCTGCTCCAACCGCTGGTCTCCAAAAGATTGCACCAAAGGTTGTTGCTTTAGACTTCGACGTTCACCGCAAGAACTTCAACGAGTCAATTATTGTCAATAAGCGTTCAACAGATGATATCCCTTTAAGCAACAAAGGTACATACTACGTGGCTTACCTTTTATTTGGTAGTCAAAAATCTCAGGTAGGTGTCGATGTTGACACTGGATCTTCAGACTTGTGGGTTCCTCAGCCAGGTGCTGGGAGCGCAAACACTCCTAACGGTAGTTTCGACCCCTCCGGTTCAAGCTCTGCCCAAGATTTAGGTGAACCTTTTAACATCGCTTATGGAGAAGCTGGTGATAGCACATATGCCTACGGTGAATGGTACACTGATACCGTGTCCTTCGCCGATGGATCCTTTGCTTTAACGAACTTTCAATTTGCTTCCGTTAGTGATTCAACCATTAATGTCGGTGGAATCTTGGGTGTTGGCTTAACTTCTCTCGAATCAGCGCCAACTACATACTCCAACCTTCCTCAGGCTTTGGTGGACCAAGGTTATATTGACAAGAATATCTACTCTTTGTACTTGAATACTCAGGATGCTTCTTCCGGCTCGATCTTGTTTGGTGGTAAGGACACTGCCAAAATTGACGGTGACCTTGTGACTCTCCCACACAGTGGGGACAACTCCAGACTTGATGCCACTCTTAACGGAGTTTCTTTTAATGGAAAGACTCTCACTTCTAACCAACCATACAACTTCGATAGTGGAACCAGTTTCCTCATCTTCGATCAGGACACCTACTCCGGCATTGCCACCGACTATTTCGGCTGGGATGGTCTGTCAACCGCTTCTGGCTTTCCAGTTGTAGACCTGATTCCATCCGGTAGTATTGCTTTCAACTTCGAAGGAATTTCAATTGATGTTCCAATCACTGACATTACTGTCAGCACTGGGAATGGCAAATATGCTGTTTTAATTGCAACAGGTGAAACCCCAATTCTTGGTGACCCATTCCTCAGAAACGCTTATCTTGTCTACAATCTCGAAGACAGCTCGATTGGAGTCGGAAAGGTCAAGTATACCACTGACTCCAATATTGTGGCTCTTTAGTTAGCTACTAGTGATCTTTTTGCTATGCAAAAAATATATTTCTTCAGTTCTTGTTTCCTTTAAATTTTGTAAGCTCTTCTTATCATCAATACAGCAGAGTCATTAGATCTTGAGGATGATATTCCCGTGTAAAGCAATGTACAGAGCAATGTAGTTTTGTTTTCCCGCAAGATATACCACCATAATTTAGTAGGAAAGTATCGAAAATTGAACTTTATACATACAAGGTGACTTAGAAATGGATGACAATAAAAACGCCGATTTTTTCGTATATTTGACTTTTGAATCAGGCCTATTTTTGTTTCTCTACTGACTGGTAAATGATGGGATTTCGCCTGGCTCTTCCAGATCAATAAATCTAAATAAGTTACTCTACAGCAGGTGATAACTCGGAAAAATGATTTTAATTTACATCGGAAATAATGCAAGGAAAGTAAACTTTAAGAGTAGTTCCAAGGTCGACGGAGTTATAATTTGAGAGCCTCCGGTAACAGCCACACATGCATGTTAATCATTTTCAAAGAATAGTAATCGGGCGACCATCTTGTCAAATAAAGAAGAGAATTACTACGAAATGTGGCATAATTGCAATTGATGTCTCACTTCTCGAGGTACCAAACCTAATTTTGAACGCACTTATGACGAGAAAATAATTTCGTGATGGCCATGGATGTCATTATGCACGGTTGCTAATTTTTACGACTTAATTCTTCTTTTTATCACAATAATAGCTTTCAAAAGAGTGGCACCGGAATGAAAACCTTCTTTGTGGTGAAATTGCCACAGGAATATGCACAATGTAGTCCGACCTTGAAACTGTTTATAAGTGTCCCTGCAGCTTTTTTGGGACACATAAAAACCGTTGGATTGATCCTATATGCGGACTCTGCTCAACAACTCCGTGCTGTTCTAAATTAATGAGGAGAACCTCGTTTTCGAAAGGCTCTATTCTGTCAACAAATTACCCAATCAGAAAGCATAATTTTACGACCCCGGGTTTCAAATTACTAACATGCTCTCCAATGATACCTCTAGCACCAAAAAAAAAAACAGTAACTTCATGGTAATTTGACTAGAAATTTTCTCTTATGGGTTATCGTTGAGTACGTGATTTACAATTAAATGTATGCTACCAACCTTCAGAGATCGCTCCGGAAATGAGTAGAGCTCATTACGATTAAAGGAATAAACATTGTTGCTTTCTTTTAATAACTGAAACGACTCCACCCGACTGCATGATTCGATTGAAATTTTCTTACAAGAATCTTTATGTATCTTTAAGAGCGGTACTAGACTTATCTAATTAAGAAAACAGCCACGGCTTTTCTCTTATTGCATAAGGGCAAACAATAGGTGGATTAACCCGTTGCACAAGAATGAAATTAAGTTCAAAAATAGCATTTCTCAACTGCGGATGTTCATTGATTGCAACCACACCTATAGATCCCGACTTATTATATAAGTCGATCAACAGCCACCTTATTTCAAGCATCAATTTCTTTAAAAAGATAATCACCCAAAGAAAAACCTCATTATGGTCAGATTACTGCTCTCTGTTTTATCGACATTGGCTCTTAGCCTCGTTGCCTTCGTGGAAGCTGCTCCAACCACCGGTCTCCAACAGGTAGCACCAAAGGTTGTTGCATTAGACTTCGAGGTCCATCGCAAGCCTATCAATGAGAGCGTTTCTCTTGAAAAGCGTGGTGATGAAGATGTTCCTATTATCAATAAGGGCGCCTATTACATTGCCTATCTTTTGTTTGGAAGCCAGAAAGCTCTGGTAGGTGTCGATATTGATACTGGATCTTCTGACTTATGGGTCCCAACACCGCAAGCTGCTTACTCTCCTTATGGCAGTTACGATCCATCAGCTTCAACCACGTCCAAGGACACAGGCAATGCCTTTTCCATTAATTATGGTGAAGGATCTATCCGTACATATGCTAACGGAGAATTTTATACTGATACTGTTTCGTTCGCTGATGGAAATTTCGCCTTAAAGAATTTCCAATTTGCTGCAGTAAATGACGATAACATTCAACAAGGTGGGCTCTTGGGTGTTGGTTTGACTGCGCTCGAAAGCAGCCAAAACAAGTACCCCAATTTCCCTCAAGCTTTGAAAGATCAAGGCTATATTAGCAAGAACGCCTACTCATTATACTTGAACACCCAGCTGGCAGCCTCAGGATCAATTTTATTTGGTGGTAAAGACCTTGCCAAAATTGATGGCCAGCTTGTGACTCTCCCACACAGTGGAGACCCAAGCAGACTTGATGTGACTCTTGGTGGAGTATCATACAACGGCCAATCCTTCAGTGTCAACCAGCCATACAACTTCGACAGTGGCACTAGTATTGTCATTTTCGATCAAGACACCTACTATTCAGTAGCCACTCAGGTGTTTGGTTGGGATGGATTCAGTACTGCCCCAAATGGCTTGCCTGTTGTCTATTCACTTCCATCAGGAAGCGTTTCTTTTGACTTCAATGGAATCAGTATTGATGTTCCTACATCAGACCTTGCTGCTGACGTTGGAAATGGTGAGTACCTTCTTTTGTTCGAAGCTGGCGAAACACCACTTCTTGGTGACCCATTCCTCAGAAATGCCTACCTTGTCTACGATCTCGATGACAGTTCAATTGGTGTCGGAAAGGTCAAGTACACCACTGACTCCAATATCGTAGCTCTTTGATAACATCTTAGATTACTCGAAAATATTTTTGCCATGCAAAAATAATTATGCTTTCAATTCTTGTTTTGTTAATTGCTTGTAGGTTCCGTAGTGCATGAAGTTATATCCACATGAGGCAAAAAAAAAAAAAAAGATGTGTCATAGTTAAAAAAAAAACCTGGGACTGGTATCCCGCTTGAATATATTTAAGTATAAATCAATTCGCAATTCCAAACCAACAAGACTATACTATGCAAAATCAGAGGAAGCCAGGTTACTATGAAGCGAATTACATTTGCCGAAATACTCAAAACTACTACCAAAATTTTAATGTAACAGTTCAATACAACCGAAAAATTACCCCAGAATCCTTATCTCATGCATTACGAAATGTGATTTTAAAAAATCAAAATCTATACACAAATTTCTTTCGTGATGTGGGTTCCACTGCAACAGATGACCGAATCAACAATGGCCAGAACTACCATTTGCGACCAGTGCAAAGCGTCTTCTTTTCCAAACAAGTAAGCTTCCAGTCGATTTCTGGAATTTTCGACGAAGTCTGCTTGCAACAGATCAGTCGCCATCTGCCCCCAATGAATATAGAGGATCCACTTTGGAAGATAATTGTTTTCGAAGGACCGACAAAACAATATTTGACATTCCTTTGTGATCATGCACTCTTTGATGGTTCTGCAGGTACTCATTTTCATCAAGATCTCATCAAAGAGTTGGGTAAGGATTTGAAATATGACGACATTTGTGAACAACTATTTTCATACAATGACGATTTAAAGCTATTGCCTAAATCAATTAATGATGCGTTAGAAAAAACCGTCGATATCTATGAGCGACCCAGATGGCTGATCTTGTATAATTATGTGAAGAACAGTATATTAGGACATATATGTTTTAGGTTGATCCTGTTCTTTAGTGCGGTAAAAAAAGACACCAGCCTTCCATTATTTGAATACTTGCCGGTCAAACGGAATGACGGCTACAAGTACAAAATCATCAACTTCGACTGTCATGAACTCGATACTATTAAAAATATCTGCCGTCGCGAAAACGTCTCTATCACAAGCTATTTGGGAACGATTGGTATCTACTCGTTGCAACGCACTTTCTTTGCCCAAATTAATGGCCAAAGAAGAGCCTCATCCTTGCTTACTATCAGTATCAATGGCCGGAGATTTTACCCCGATCTCACAGAAATTTTAAAATATGGAGTATGCGTTGCCACCTTCAATGTTCCTTTAAATAATTTTGAGAACTTATACGACACCACGAGACTCGTGAATTCGGAAATCAAAGACCATGCCAAGTCCAAATCGGTTTTCTGGTCTCGAGGCGATTCCTTAAAAAACACAAATCACTGGGACTCGTTCAAGGCATTGCTTGGTAAAAAACGAAGGCAAACTCTATATACATCTAATTTGGGTATAGTTGATATTAAAGAAAAGGGCTGGCACGCAGAAAACATATGGTTCAGTCAAGCCAACGGATTAGTATTCCACTTCGTTTTCAGCGTTGTTAGCTCTCCAAATGGGGGCTTGAATATTTGCTTGGGTTATCTTCCCGAGTATGAAGAATTTAAAAGCGAATCAGATTTGGTTATCAATGATTTTGTTCAACAATTTCACGACAGGGTTCTTGAGATCGAAAGCTTATGACTGCCAAAAAAAAAGAAATCCTCCGATACCGGGAGTTGAACCCGGGTCTGCTCGGTGAAAGCGAACCGTGCTAGCCGTTACACTATATCGGATGGGATATGTTAAGTTAAAGTGACCAAACACCTCGATACCTCGAACCCATTACTTGCGCTGAATATTACACGTCAATATGACTTAATTGGTTTCACTTGGGGGTAGATTATTTACTCAAATACCGCCCAATCTTTTTAAATTGAATAGCAATTAATACAATAAATAACTCAACAGTATTAACGTAAAACCAGAAACTATTGAATAAGTAATCAGGTGTATAAAAGCATTTATGTGTCGATAGGTGTAGGTATTTGAACTTCAAATAAATAGAAACTTCCCACGATGAACACTTTTGACGAACAGAAAATTGAAGAAAAAAAATCGCATTTGGACAACACAAAATTTTTATATACAAGAAAATACAGTAAT